>JBBBDQ010001527.1:6430000-7030000 GCA_037127315.1 Ascarosepion bandense | reverse complement strand
TCTCTTTAATTACAAAAGATGTTTTGCTTATTCAAATGGCAGATAACACACCATCTTATATTCTGCTGAAATTGATTATATACTAAAATCTGAAATGTATTCAAGTGAAGTGCGAAAAAATGTTAACAAAAGATCCCTTTTTTCCTACTGTATGGATGGCTGAAATAATGTTCAATGAATGTTGATGCATGTTGTATACACTTACCTGCACCTTTATTAGTAGATCTCAGAAGGCAATTTTTAATTTTTCTATGCTGAGCTGTATTGAGGGCCTCATAATTTTATAACAGTTTATCAGCATTTTCTCATGTTTTTGCTTTTCTTTGCAAAGTATTGTATTAGATTCCTATTTTCCTTGCACCACTGATATGGTTTTTTTCCTTAAAGACTTTGGAGAACAGGCTCACAATGTCAAAAGTTCATCATCTAGAATTGTCTTTACTTATTTTGGAATTAATTCTTTATATAGGATGACTATATCTTTTAAAAATCTGCTTAATAAATAGCAACTGCAAATAGCTCCTTTATAGATTTTTAACAGGTTGTGCATATATATGGCTTATTATGGTATTGATTCAACTATCTGTACTCATTGTTGTTGAAATGATATATTGTTCAAGGTCTGTGATAGCTTCCTTTCATCTAGGTATTTTTTCCCATGTACACATTCCAGGTGCAGCTGGGTTGACCATGTGTTCACCTGTAAGGTTCAGCCACTGACATCCTGTAAAGTAGAGATCTGTACTTGGTTGCTAGAAGGTCATCCCCAGTCAACCCATTAATGCCCCTGGCTTCTCTGATATCATACTGAGTGCAAAATATGTTCTGGCATCAGAATATATGTGGGGTGAGTCATATGCTAAACACATTCTTCAAATAGTTGAGTCAAAACACAACACACATGGCCTGAAGATTGCATTTTAGCATGAAACGGTTGCTGCTGGGTGTTGACATCAATGCCTACTTTTATATTTACATACTCTCTCTTCTTAATATTGAGCACTTTAACCTATAAATATAGTATATCTTAAAAATATATTTTTATCATATAATTTCATATTCAAAACTTTTCTAAGGCTGTAAATTGATTTCTTTTTTTCTTAAGTGGATTAATGGGATATACATTTCAAGAAAACTTTTTGCATAATTTTTTCATCAAAATTTGCTTGACATTAAAATTTTCTCTTATCATTTATTAGACCTTTCAGACATAAATTTGATCAGTATTTCTCTTTAAATATATTTTTTGGCATTACAATCTTAAACTTAGTATTCATATTACTTCTCCATTTCAAAAATACTACAATCATCACAATTTCTATTTTAAGCCCTCAAATCAAAAATAGCAATGTTATTTCTTACTGTTAACATTTTCTATACCAACATTGCAACATTTTAGTGCAGTTTTTTTCCTCTTATGATTTTGGATAATTTTTCTCTATTTCAATTCAGCTTACATGTACTGTATATTTTCTTGCAACTCTCTGTCATTATGACTCCCAGCTCTCTCATCACAGCCTTTATTGCATAACTTTCAAAGTAATTTACTGATAATAAAATACCTTATTGCCAAAATTTTTTTGTTTCCCAAAAAGTACTTCACATCAAACCCATTTTATATCCTCTTGTAATATTTCTTTATTAGAGCTTTTTCAGAAAACCACTTCAAATCAGTATTTCCTTTTCTTGCTCAATAATCTTCTAGTAATCTGCCATTACCAATTTTCACAAACTCTACTAAAATCAGCACATTTTTGTCTCACTGGACAAGTCTTCCATTAAATCCCTATTATCAATTGTTCACAGAATGCTTAAAATCAGTACTTTTATGTCCCACTCAATAATTCTTCTGGTAAATTTATTATTACAATTTCTCACCTTGTTAACACTTTACTGGCTGATGTGTTACAACAGCTTTCCATAGACAAGAATGGGTTGGAAGCTACTTGGACAGCAGCCCATTGCTGTGTTTTGTCTGATCAGACCCCATCTATCCATGACCTGGGATATTTAGCTAAACCTCATCACTGTCATAGTTGTGATGGCCTACCATTGAGCTAAATCAGCTGCCTACAGTGCATCAAAGTTTGGATTTATTCAGAAAATTTAAAATCACAAACTATTATGATTTTACATTATAATTATAATATTTAATTTCTTAAAATTTGTAATATAGTCAATAAAAGTCTTCTTATTTCTGACAGTGGTAACATCTCCTCCCACTCCCACTCCACCCAAGAACCTCAGACCAGCAGAATATTTTACTGCTACCAAAGAGCAGACTGAGACTCATTCTGCGATTTCCTGTGTGACATCCCTTGGAACAAAGTTTTTAGTCTTCCTGTTGAAGACTGTGCGTCCGAGGTCTCCTCTTGAATTAAGGCTGGCATCGATGCTTTCATCCCAGCCAGAAAGTTGTGACTTAAATCCCATCATCGCTCACTGGAATGACTTCTTTTGGCTTTATAGGAGCCATGCGTCGGACCATAACAGGTGCCTTTTTGCCTCTGCTCATATTGAGTGTAAGAAGATACTTAATGAAGCTAAGCTGCTGTTTGCTGGCAGAATGAAGCAGCACATAGGATCTCATAAGTTCGGCTCCAAAGACTACTGGTGGCTCTGTAAAAGTGTACTAAATAACAGTAAACCCTCAATCCTCCCTCTAATTGATAAATTTGAGGTCCTCACCTCTTCAGCGGACAAGGCTGAGTGCTTTTCTCACAGATTCTCCACTAACTCAACACTGGATTCATCTGGAATATCTGTACCCAACTTCCCACCTAGAACTGAGGCCAAACTAAATGACATCCACATTACCCCCTCGCTGGTCTCTAACATAATTTCAAAGGTTGACCCCCACAAAGCAAGCGATGGTGACAGAATCCCAATCGTTATTCTGAAGAAATGTGCCTCTGAAATCTCCTCTATCTTCTCCAAACTCTATAACTACTGCCTATCTGCTTCTTGCTTTCCTGCCTGCTGGAAGTCCTTCTCCGTGGTTCCTATATTTAAGAATACTGGAGAATCCTCGGACCACTCTAATTATTACCCAATCAGTCTCCTACTAGTACTGTGCAAAAGTTTTTGAAGCCGTTATCAATGCCAAGGTGGTTCAACATCTCACAGTCCACAGTCTTTTCTCTAAAAAAAGTATGGTTTCTGCTTCACCAGGTCTACTGCTGATATGATAATGACCATCATTGAGTATCTATACCAGACTCTCAACAAGAGCGGCAAAGCTCAAACTGTAGCACGAGACATCTGCAAGGCGTTTGACAGAGTCTGGTATGTTGGCCTTCTACGTAAGCTGCAAGGCCATGGTATAACTGGTACAGTTGTTTGACATAATCCAGTTATTCCTTTCAAATCATACAATGAAGGTAGTATTGAACAGACATACCTCCCGATACTATCATACGAACATGGGTGTCCCTCTATTCTAGGTCCTACGCTTTTCCTGATCTTCATTAACAATCTCCTCAATGTAATCACATCCCATATAGGCATATATGCTGACAACACTACCATTTACTCTTGCCTCGATCAAAAATCTGCTGAGGATGACAAAGTGGACCCCACTGCTGAGTTTGAAAAGGTCTTCCAAACTGAAATGGCTTGTGAATTTTAATGCTTCCAAAATGAAGCTGCTATCTATTAACCATCACAGACAATCACTTCTACCCCACATTAGCATGAATCAGGCTAGCCTCCCTGAAAGCAAAACACTGCGCTTCCTCAGGTGAACTCTCTCAGAGACCAAGTGGAATGACTATAGCTAAATCCACTGCTAAGAAGATCGATTCACTGTATAGGCCCAGGAAGTTTTTCCCATCTGAATCCATCCTGCACATATATAAATCTATTATCCGCTTGTATAATGAATACATCTGGTCGGCTGCCCCTGCTATTCACCTCAGGGTTCATGACAAAATCCAACAAAGAATCTGTAATGTAATCAATCCCTACTTGGCAGCTCAGATACAGTCACTTTCTCACCGGCATAATGTGGCTTTCCTGTCTCTTCTACAAACACTTTCATGGCTTCTGCTTCAATGAATTTAGCTCACTGGTGCCCCCTATGTATGAAATTACTTGAGCTACTAGACTTGCAACTAGGCCCCACCCTTTTACAGTGAAACTAATAAAATGTAACCACAACTTCTACTCTAACAGCATCTTTTCTCACACTTCCTGCCTGCGAAATTCCCTTCTGTATACTTGCTTCCCCAACAGCTAATATCTTCATTCATTACACTCACCAACAACAAAAAAATCTGTCTCCATTTTATTCGTCATAGAAATTATTATTCGGGTTTCATTGAAAATGTTCATGGTGATAAGATATTTTTAATCTCCCTAATATCCATCTTTCCTAAATTGTTGCTTTCATTTTAAGGTATTTTAAATTAACTTTGGAATTCATTTAATTGTTACTTTTGTTTAAAGGTATTTTAATTAAATTTTGGGAATTCATTTCGTCTGAATTACTGATTTGTCTTTTGAAAATATTTTAATGTTGGGAATTCATTTAATTTAATTGTGTTTTCTTTCGAAAATATTTTAATTTTGGGAATTTATTGTACAACACATTTTATATTTTGTCTTCTACATAGTGGTGGTTAAATTTAAAAAAAAAAATGAGTCATCACTTTCAAAGGGTTTTCATTTATTGTCAATTCTTTAAATGGGCAGGGGAGGTACTGCTTAATCATTGGCTTGGGAGGCTTCTTCCAACTTATACTAAGTTAAAACTTAGTAACTTTTATTACTTTTATTTTTATTTTTTATTTTTATGAATTGAAGTAGATAGACCCTCCTATCGCCCGGTTCACACTCCTCCCTCTTTTGGACAGGAGTAAAAGCACATCCTTTGTTTCCTGTTTAGAAAGCAGTCTCCTGGTTCTCTCCTCTCATCAGGTCCTAGTGCTAGGGCTGTCACAAGCTTTTTGCAGTAATTGTGGATGGTCACAACTTCTCTTCATTCTGAGGGTACTGGGTTGACAGTTTCCTGGTTGTTGCTCATGACTGGTAGTTAGGAGCCGGAACTCTTGCGTAGCATCAAGAGAGGCTGCTCTGATCAACATTTGAATAATATTGGGGTCTTATGTAGTGCCATGTTGCGCATGGATGGATGTCCCTGCATGAACTTCTGGTGGGCAACCTTGAGGCCACATTATGCTGCAGTCTGCACCAGCTTCCATCCCACACATGCTGCATACAGCAACTGTCAGATTCTACTCTAGGCCTTTCTCCTAATAAAACTCACTAACCATGAATTCACACTATCATAATAGCAAAACTAAACCAGCTAATCAAAAAATACCCAAATCAATCAACATCTCCTTCACTAACATATGAGGTATACGTACCAACTTTTACAGTATTGAATCCTTCCTCCAGTTAAACTCACCTGACATCCTAACCCTCTGCAAAGCTAACCTTGATCCTTCTATCCTCTCCTCTGAATTCTACATCCCTGGCTACCTTCACCTCTTCAGGAAGGACTCCAACATCCACATGCATGGGCTTGCTAGGATGATCTCTCTTGAATCCCTACATCATTCTTATATGTGTTTCCATCTCTCCTTTCTAAGCTCAGTTAGCTATCTCTTCTTTCTCTACAGCTCCCCCTCATCTCCCAACTGTTCTGTTCTTGACAGACAGCATCTCCAATAATATTGACAATGCCATTTCCTCTCATTGGTTTGCCCATATATTTGTGTTTGGCAACTTTAAAGCTCGCCACGCCAAGTGACTGGAGAACTCCATCACAGATCTTGCTAGTGTCCACACCATGAATTTTTCAATCACTCAGTCTCTTATGCAGGTGGTGGAGTTCCCCATGCATTTTGCTAATAATCCTAATGAACACGACTCACTAATAGATCTCTTCTTTACTTCCATCTCTAACTCTTGCAATGTCAAGCAACTCTGCTCTCTCGGAAACTCTGACCATGCAGTAGATTCTATTAGCATCTCCTTCCACTCCCACTCCACCTAAGAACATTAGCCCAACAGACCAAAGAGCTGATTTCCTGTGTGACATCCCTTGGAACAATGTTTTTAGCCTTCTCATTGAAGACTGTGTGGCTGAGGTCTCCTCTTGGGTTAAGCCTGTCATCGATGCTTTCATCCTTGCCATCTGCCAAGACGCCAGCAGAGGTCATGTTTGCCAGGAAACTAAAATTGGTATTTGACAAGTTCCTTCCAAGTGAAATGAAAGTGGGAAATAGAAATAAAGTGCTTAAAAAGTGCTTTAAGATTGGTGAAAAGGTTTTTTTTTCATGTATTTGGGAATAATAAAGCTCACTGGGAGATAGGAACAATAGACAGACAAATTGATAACATGATTTACATGGTACAGAGACCAAAGTTTAAACACAAACATCATGTAAACCAAATCAGAAAACAGTATGAAAGTGTAGCTGATAGAGATCCCATAGAAGATGACACTATGGACATCATCTTTGACACATTTGAGGTTCCAATACCACAATCAGTGCCAGATTCCAGAAGGCCCATAAGAAAAAAAGAATTTACGGAACCTTTAGAAATTAACCCGAAAAGAAAAAGATATTGAACACCTTTCATTTTATACCAGGTCTACAGAAAAAGGAAAAAAATGAGTCTCCACACTTATGAACTTTGAATTTTCAAAAATCACAATACGCATTGGATTATAGAAAATTATTAACATTTACCATTAAACTTATCCAATTTTTCATTATTTCAAAATAATGAATAAAGACCTTAACAAAAAGGACTGTTGTTAACATGTAAAATGTTTGTTGTAAAACTAAAGAAAAAAGTGTGAATGTAATTCCTGTATATAGCTTTTTCAAAGTGGTTGTTTCTGATGTTTTTTTGTTTTTTTTTTTGTTGAATAAAAAGTTTAAAAAACAAAAAGACTCTATACAGAGTCAGGCTGAAAAGGGGGATGTTGTGGTGTCCTCCTCCTAAAGAATCTTTGTTGGACTTTTCCACCTACTATAACATTAGTAGGAGAGGAGGCCTTGGGGGAACTGCTGAAGTGATTGAACGCTGGACAACCAACACACGCACTAGTCGTGTAATACTCTTCTATTGTATTTACTGTTAAATATACAATCTTTCTATAAGACATGCTTTGTTATTTCTTAAACCTTTCACTTGGTCACAACATAGACACAGCTGGGTTGACCACATGTTCACTTGTTAGAGCTAGCTACTAACACCTTGTGAAGCATGGATCTGCACTTGGTGGCGAGAAGGTCATCCTCCAGGATAATCTATGAATGTACCTGACTTCTCTGAGGCCACACTGAGTGCAACGTATATTCTGGCATCATCTAGGGCGAGTCACATAGTACATAATTATGCGAGCATTATCCTTCAGTGTTTTAATGAGGCCTTATTTTTTTCTCTTTCATAATGTTAGATTTAAGTTTGGCATTAATATTTGTCTTACTTTTTACTTTTTTAAAAGTTTATCTACCTGAGTTTTATGAATCTTATAGTAGGATCCTAAATTGGGGCTATTATATCTCGGTATGTTGCTTATTTATTAGTGGTCTTAATGTTTACACTTTTGTTTAGCACTGCCTCATTGGATGTACTTAGCTGGCATTTGCTTTAAGATTGTAGCCAAACAATGTAGCATTATATATTTTTGTTTTTACAACTTCTACCATTTTCATACATGATGTGTCTTTACTTTTATAGTGGATTTCTTTTTACATATTAGTTTTGTTCATGGCAATATTATTCAGATCAGGAATTATTGTTTATGGTTAGAGAATGTTTTATCCAACAACTCAGATTCCTTTCCTGCATAAAGATTGTGTTACTTTTTCTGTAATTTCATGCATCTTCTTTATATGTACCAATGTTTACATATTTAAGCCAATTGGAAAGGATGTAACATATCTAAGAGAGGAAGAAACAAAAGTGATACCCAATGAAGGTTGGAAAGTATACAACTGAAAAACAGTTAAAACAAAACAAGAAGCAAGGAAATTAGTCAAAAGCAACTTATAATATGTAATGATTAAAAGAAAACATAACTTAGAAGCAATTTTTTTATAAAATCAATTTATTCCAAATAAATTATATTGTAGTCTTAATATATAAATACATTTTTCATGTTAGTCTAAGCATTAAAGATCAAAATGTTATTACATAAAAAGAAAATTAAAGGTTATCTAAATATTTAAAACAGGAGATTAGGAATTGTCATGTTTTAGAAATAGATTAAAAATATAGATGCTCATTTAAGCAATGTTTTTTCAGGTATTATGATATGCTATAAATTAAAAACTAAACTCTCTGAGTAACATGAACTTTTTTTTAATATTTTATAACATAATAGTATTTCAGTTAAATAAAACTGATCATGGTAAAAAAATGTTGGCATTATTTAAGTATCTATCAAGTGTGCAATTGCTAACTTCATTTAATACCATGTTCCTTCAGGATATAGGAAATCATTGCTCTCCACAGATTCCTTTTTTTTTCTTTATTATCAGTAAATTGCTATGATTTTCTGAGAAAGATAATGGAGTGGTTTCTTATTGCCTAATTACAGTCAGGTTCATTACATTCACTTAAATGCAAATACCCTTAAGGAAGCTATGAATTCATCTCTCCAGCTAAGAGTTAATTAGATAGACTTATTTCAAGAAAATTCTTTGCTTTCACAAAAAATTCCTAGTGCAATATTCACTCAAAAAAAAAATGTTTTTTTACAATCCAAAATATGTTTTGGCTGTAATTAACTCACAAATTGTTAAGCCCTAAAAGAAGCAACAAATCATTCAATAAATATTTCTTGTTGCCTACTTGGTTTTGAACTCAGATTTGTCCTTCTTCTCGACTGGCTGACACCCAAGGCTTGAGCACAAAGTATACTCTATTTAACCTATAACTGGGAGAGGGAAAAGATCAGTTCATTTCTTTCTAATGTATCAGATTAAGTCAGAATTTGAACTTTACTTACTAATTTCACTTTCTACACTACTTGTGCATTTCCTATATTACCAATAACTGGTATTTTTAAACAACTTACATGAAATATAGAATACTTTTAACAGCAGGCTATTGGCTTTCTACCAAAATCTGATATTTATTTTATTTATTTATTTAATTTTTGATGAAAGGAAGTTATCCAGTTGTTAGAATATTGAATCAGATACCTAAAGTTTTATCCCTAAAGCTAGATAGATATTTGACTGCTTGGTAAACCATTAAACTTCTATTTAACTTTGTGACAGAATATTATAAAACAAAAGTTGATTTCATTAAAACTTTAAAAATAATTCATAGCAAAGGTATTTTGATATATCTCATATACATTATCAATCAGTATTTGATGAAATTCCTATTAATTTTAAGTATAAAAAGTATATTTAGTGCTATTTTTATGTTGATAACGCAAAGGTAATCTTGTGGTTCAATAAAGTGATCTCAAATGATTACTCCTAACTTTGCCAAAAGTAAAGAATGCTTAATTAGTAACTATTTAATCTGGAAATAGATCTTTATACCTTGGGACTGTGATATGCCTGAGAAAATATATCAAGTTGTTCAATATGACCTTGACATTTTTGCAATTTTTTCAAAAACAAATATTTTTAATTGATAATTTACTTTTAAATATATTTTTCAGTAATTGTTCTTTTTTTATTCATTAGTTTTCATTAAATTTTTAAGGAAATATAAAAAATTTAACTGATGATTTTTACACCTATTTGTAAGATTTAAGGTGAGCAATCATGAAATTGAAGTTGTAATTAATATGAATTTTATATTTTGAAACAATTCTGTTAGAAAATAAATAGGAATTTAGTTTCAAGTAGAGGTTTTCATATGTAAAAAAAAAAATTGAGAAATCAGTCCAAATCATCATTAGTGAAGAATTGATGCATGCAGTGGAAAATTATCTAAGAATGTTAGACAGAAGTCAGCCAACGTCAGTGTATTGATTGGAACCATTTCAAATCTTTTAAGAGTAACTGGGAAAAAACAACTTAATAGATAGATTTCCTTTGAATTGAATGAAAGACAAAAATATGTGAAAGTCTGCATTATTTTTGCATTCTATCACGTCACTTGTGATAAAAAAAATTAGATTTTGTATAATAAATGAAATTCGTGTGCTGATATAGAGCTGAAAGCTAAATTGAAGTCAGACTATCTTGAAAGTTTCCTTGCATTTTCCATTATTGTTTTGATTTCACTTTCTTTAACCTTTACCACATTCTTTTTGTAATAATGTAAGATTTTCATAAAATTTAATCAATTTATAAACCAAACAGATCAAAATAATTTCCTAAAGAGTCCTTCTTTAATCTTCAATTATTTAGTATATTCAATATTTTAATGACATACCTTACATGATCAGAGAACTAATTTGTCTAAAATATAAAAATAAAAAAATAAATTTCTTGGCATTACTTATTTCATCTTTTTTACAGTTCAGTAAATTTTTATTCCTCTTTTTAATTGACTAGATAGTGACTTAAAGTCTGTGATGATTTGTAATATTTGCTATCAGAAATTACTGCCATAGAGTTTTTCGGAGATGTGATCATAAAATAGATGTACATTTTGGTACAATAAATATATTTCAGTCGAATTCATTTTATTCACTTACACACAAACACTTTAGGAAATAAGTTAATCCATCTCTTCTCCCACCATCTTTGGGTTGAATAGCAGAACAGATTGGGAACTGGTCTACTGCAGAAAGAAATTGTAACCTACTGCAGGAAAATCTTCTGCTTAGTCAGTCATGTCTTGAAAGATTGCCAATTGTATATCACTTATGCCGCTTGACTGACTGAATCATGAAATACTAATTTGTTTAATTATATAACATACATAACTTTTTTTTTAAATGTATTTTTTCTACTAAAAATTCTCTAGTAATGCCCAGTACAACAAAAATGAAGATTATAGCTTGGTAGATATCAATACATGATACTGTAATCACTATCAATTCAGTTTTTATTAACATAATTTATTTAATAACACAAAATTTCCAGATTATTAAGGTTTTTTCAAAGCACTGTATGTGTGTGTGTGTGTGTGTGTGTGTGTGTGTGTGTGTGTGCGCACACATTTTTCCAAGTATAATATAATTGGCATCAGTCAGCAATGGCTACAGCTTAAGCCACCTTTGTTGCTTTCAGCTGATACTGTAGTAGTCTATATTAAAATAAGAAAAGCCTTTGAGTCTGTTAGCCTCGCATAGTTACCATGACACTGACCAATTACACATTGCTACTGGTTATTACAGATAAATCTGATATCTTTCTCTTCATATGCATAAATATATCCCATGTCCAACTGACATGTTCAAGGAAGTTTGTGTGAGGAGTGCTAACCACAACTATTACTAACAAAATATATATTGTGTTTGTGTGAACACAAAACTAAGCACTTTCCACTAGAGAGGTACTCAATCTCATGAAATTCACTATAAGTATAATTTTTAGCTTTCTCACAACCACCACATAATCTTGTTGCCTTAAACTTATTGACTATTCTTTCCATATGGTGTTCAATGAAATAACAAAATAAATAACTTAAATAAAATAGCATAGACAAGAGGATGGGAATGATCTATCCTTATAAAGATTTTACTCATATACACAAATATGCTTATTTAAAAAAAATTAATTTGAAATTGTTCTGCCCAGATTTACCTAAAATCTGAAGTTCCTCAAAAGAGAATAAAAACTTTGTATCACTTAGATATCTTTAAGACTGCAATTCATACATTTGCAGTATGCATAAATATGATATATTTTTTCAAATGGTTTAAACATCACATTAGTATTTTCCTTCAAAAGTTGTAAGCAAAAATCATATTAAAATGTTTCAGTCATGTCATGGAAAAATAACTAATGTTTTGGACCCTCTCTTTCACACAAGACAATTTAGAATTTTTCTAATTTGTCTTTTGGGAGATAAAGTGTGAAACAATAAATTTGCCAAAAGATGGGAAAAAAAACAAAAACAAAATATTAACCTCCATGAAATTAAATACTATACATTTCATACAATATGAGTGGTGGAGACATATACAGTGAAGAAAATAATTGACTTCATATATATTGTTTATTTAAAAATTAGTGTATTCTCAATTGCTAGATCTGTTTGATTCATTTCCAAAAATGATAAAAAGTAATCTCAACATAAACTGAAGGATTTGGACTTATGAAATATATATATATATATATATATATATATATATATATATATTTCTTTTTCTAATAGTATCACCCCGAGCAAGGCAGTAAAGCCATTGATGTTTAGGGGGCTACATAAGAGGAAAAAATTAGATATAAGAGTAAAGAGAAAGACGAACCAGTTAAGGATGGGAATACAGGTGTGATGACAGTTGCATAGGTGGAGAGAAGGGAAAAGATAAACAGGGTGGTGTAGAAAGAACTAGAGTCAAGTAGTTAAGAGATGGGTATTGACATTGCATTTAAATTCCTAGAGGTTGTAGCCATCAGGAAAGCAAGAATATGGAAGTGAGTTCCACAGGCAGGAAGTGCAAGAAAAGAAGCTGATAGAGTAGAATTTGGTTGATTTAGCTGTGAATGGGTGGGACTTAGTTGCCAGTCTGGTTGCATGAATAAACACTTGTTGCAGGGGCACCAGTGACTTAAGTTCGTTGGAGCAGAAGCCATGAAAATATTTATAGAACAGACAGAGGGAAGCCAGATCCCGTCGGTGAGAAAGTGGCTGGAGTCGAGCAGCTACGTCAGTACCTGATTCTCCTTTGGAGTCTGTCAAGAACACTGAGCTGAACAGCAGGTGTTCCTGACTATACATGACAGCAGTATTCCATGCACAGATGGATGGATGGTTGATTTGTATATATACAAGATGGATTCAGGAGGAAAAAACATCCTGGCCTGACACAGTGACCCAACCTTCCTAGCAGTAGATTTAGCTATTGACTCAATGTAATAGTTCCACTTGAGATCAGAAGAGAGCGTAAGGTCGAGGAGGCACAGTGTATTGCTCTCAGGGAAACTCGCTTGGTCCATACTTATGGGAGGCAGGAGAGGTTGCCTGTGATGATTGACAGACAACAGTTGGTTGATTATGTTTTAAAATAACTATTTAGTCACTTTAAAATTAATATTTGCACTAGGTTGTCCTACATGAAATGATACATTTTTTTAGTGGTTGTTGGTCAGGTTATATAACAAAGTAACCTCCTTAGTATATAAAAAATCTTGACTTATTCCTGACTCTTTTCCTTTTGTTACTCATAAGCTAAATGAAAATGATTACAATGAAACAATGTTGAGTAATCTTATTGTATGTGTACAAACTGGGAAAAAAAAACAACATTTGTACTTTGAATCATTACATGTTATGAGAAATGGATACTCTTTGACAACAGTGAGAGAGTAGGCCAGTAGTTAGATGTAAGTGAATCATCAAAACAATAAACAAAATTTCCACTGCACCCTAAAAAGTTAATGGTATGATGGTCTTTAAAAGGGATTAACCATTCTTGCCTCAAGGGAAAACATTAACAACAACCTCATACTGTGGAGAAATTGAGAGTAGCACAAAAACTTGAAAAAGAATCATCCTAGACTTGTGAATAGGGATGGCCCAATTTTGCTGCATGACAACGCATGACTGCACACTTCTCAACTGACTGTCCAAAAGCTGCATAGGTCGAACTATAAAATTTTGCTTTATACTCCTTGTCCACTTGATATCTCTCCTGCTGATTATAACTTATTTAAGCATTCTGAGTTTTTCAAACACAATAAAACATTTTCCAATAAGGAAGAGTTAGTCAAAACATTTAAAGTGTTTATCAAATCAAAGGATGAGAAATTTTTGAAAGATGTTATCAAGAATTTAGAGGTATATTAAAAAACAATCATTCATGAACATGGTGCCTGTTTCAGCTAAATAAATTAGTTTTTAACAATTCAGAAGTGTTTTAATCATTTCTTATAAAGTGTGTCATTTCATGTGTAACAACCTAATAAAATTTCTATGAACTAGCCATTCTAAAAGGTTCCTGTAATGGCCTATTCAATTTACATGTATACAAAATAACAAAATATCTGCAATTATTGTCAGAGGAACATGCCAAAAGTAAAGAATCAATCAGTTGATTTTTAAGACAAGATTAAAGGCTATTTGACAAGAAAAGCTTATGAAGTATTTGCTAAAGAATTTAACATTAATGTAACCCCATTTGTCCCAATTCATGTGAAAGCACTACACAGGCTATAATAAACATACTGAAAATAGGATATCTACATCAAATTTCTAAATATACTACTTTAAGGGTCACCAGAAAGGTGGAAAAATAGCCTCACTTTACTCAGATGCAATTTGTTGAAGATTTAGAGGTCACAGGAATAGTTGTCATTTACCAAACAGTTAACAGTTATAACATGAATGAATAATTACTGCATAATTTAGAAAATTCTAGTGTTGATGTAAACCTGTCACGATTCAGCTGAACTTTGCTGAAAAAGTTTAACTAAGAACAATTAATATTTCACCAATATCTTTAGGTTAACTGGGACAGAAGTAGAATAATTTAACCTCAATTCTGCTGGTAATGTTTAGAGAAAGCCAAATGAAGACTACAAGAACAACAGTTAAACATGACAGTAACTTCATATCATGATACAAAATAGCTGTTTTTTTTTATCTATTAGCACAGTACACTTTCACATCATTGAGGGGAAGTTAAGTGGGTATAGAATATTGCGATATTACAACTAAAACTGAAACATTGTTGGTTTTTCCAACATGATAATTATCTCAAGCACATTTTTTTTTGTTTAATCATTTCACCCCGAGCAAGGCGGAGATGCCACTGATGTGCAGAGGGTTACATAACTGAAAGAAGATTAATTAGAAGAGAGAGAAGAGGAGTACAAGCCAATTAGAAAAGAGCAATAGAAAGATGAGAATGCAGGTGTGTTGACAGTTTCAAGGGTGGGGAGAAAGAGAAGGATATATGGGGTGGAGGAAGGGCTAGGGTCGAGTGGTTAGTAGATGAGTGTTGACATTGCATTTAAATTTCTGGAGGTTGTAGCTGTCAGGAAAGCAAGAATAAGGGAGCGAGTTCCACAAGCGGGAAGTGCGAGAGAAGAAGCTACAGGAGTAGAATTGTCGTCTGCATTTGGCTAATCTAACTGTGAATGGGTGGGATCCAGTTGCCAGTCCGGTTTCATGAGTAAACACCTGTTGAGGAGGCACCAGCGACTTGAGTTCGTCTGAGCAGAGGCCATGAAAGTATTTATAGAACAGACAAAGGGAGGCCACATTTCGTCGGTGGGGAAGTGGCTGTAGTCAAGCTGCCAAGTCAGCACCTATCATGTTACTGACTCTCCTTTGGAACCTGTCGAGAACACTGAGGTGAACGGCAGGGGTACCTGACCATAAATGGCAGCAGTACTCCATGCACGGTTGAATGGTAGACTTGTATATATACAGGATGGATTAAAGTGGAAAAAACATCCTGGATCGACACAGTGACCCAACCTTCTTAGCAGTGGATTTAGCTATGGATTTGATGTAGCGGTTCCATTTGAGATCAGAAGAGAGGGTAAGGCCGAGGAGGCGCAGTGTTTTGCACTCAGGGAGGGTCGCTTGGTCCATGCATATGGGAGGCAGGAGAGGTTGCCTGTGATGGATTGACAGACAACAGCTTGGTCTTAGACGCATTGAAATTGACAAGCCACTTCTTGCCCCACTTCACCACAGAGTGTAGAAGATCCCATTCAAGGTCAGCAGCGAGATTATGTCTGTCCACCACGCCAGGTTTTTTAGTGATGCAGGAGTATATTGTGGTGTCATCTGCGTAGATGCCTACTTTGCTTGAAAAACTAAAATTTGGCTGTAGAAGAAACATTTTTATGTTTTTAAGTGACCCTGAATTTAATTTCTGTTGAAATTTTGTAAATATCATGCTCCCAATCTTGTACATCTAAGGAAAATTTCCCTCTTGATGTCTGTACAAATCTGGTAATCAGTAACAAATCAGTAATCTGTCATAAGAAACAATGGCTACATGACTAAATATTAATTACTTTTATAAAAGGGTTAAATACTATTTTGCCATTTAATAACCAATATTATTTAATTTACAATATCAATTGTTGAAATCTTTTAATTTTTGTTTATATTATTAGTAGTACTTTTAGAAATTGAAATACACAATTTTAAATCAATCTGACAATTAATACAGCTAATTTCTAAATAAACTGCATTTATGAAGGAGGCTGAATACTTATTTGACTTGCTGTATATAAATATACTCTTAGATTCTTAATACAAGGGTGGTGGGAGTTGGAATATTTCTTCATATGCAATAAATGGGGGGAGGTTCTAAAACTTATCTAAAGAGTCAAAATTTTAAATTTAAGTAAAGAAATGTTTTTTAGAACCTCTACTGTAATACTCAACCTTATCTTAAGGACTTCTTGCACTTTCTGATGGTAGCACATGAAGAAGCCCTGGTGCACTTAATATGCAAAAAAAACTTGCATAAATAAAATATAAACTTGTATAACTCATATAAAAAATAAAACTACATTTGTGTACAATCATTTTATCAGAACATGTTAATCCTGGAAGGAATAAAAAAACAATAAAACACTATTTTTTAAACAATGCAGTGGAATAGAATCTTTCAACATTGATCATATAAAAGCATGTACCACTTATAATAATTAATGTTTCCTGTTTGGGCTCTGCAGGGAAAAGTATGATATTAATAAACAAGGTGGTCTTAATAAGATCTGAGGTGTTTCAAAATTTCCTCAAACAAAAAGAAAATCATCCTCACTCTTTTCATTAAGCACTTCAGAGTAGTTATCTTTTCCTACAAACTTTCTTTCAAATAGTTTATAAATAATCATTAAGTTGCTTTATCTTATTGGTCAAGCAATATCTGTATTCAGTATTTGTATAGCTGGCCATTCTAAAAAGTTACACTTAAAAATAAAATAAAAGTATAGCAAGCTATTTGCTCTAGCACCTCATATCAGTATGACATTAAAAAAAATTGTACTTTCTTTAAATCTAAAGTAGAATGCCATAAGGCCTTTCTAAGAAATTGGATTGTGAATAGATAGGCCAAGGAATTTAAAGATTGAAAAAGAATATACTGTTGATCTCCATTTTGATTTCTTTCTATTGAATGTTGTGTGTAATATTCTGTTGCTTTTGATACACTTTTTAATAGGTATGCATCACTTCTACAATATGCATAGTTAATGCACCATTGAACTATTAATGATGGTTCTTATATAAGCTTTCTGTGTTTCAAATATCTTCTAAACAAATTGGTTTATTGTCTATTACAAAAACTTTAATTAAAATGAATTGAAAGTTTTCATCGTATCAGGTCAACTTTTTAAATTATTTCATTACTTTAGCAAGTGAAATAAGTAAAATTAAATGATCATATTAATTCATCTTTATTTTTTAAGGTTAATTATTATATGTAATGTTGTATATTAATTTTCTATGAAAAATTATTCTTGTTAATCTTGACAATCAGATATAGTTGGCTGAATCTATGATTAGATATCAGTTAAACCTAGAGAAAGTCATTTTTTTATTCCTTGAAAAAAAGAAAAATTAGATTTCATTTTTTAAATAAGAAATTAGTGGTGAATTTTTTATAACAACTCAGACAATGCTTTACTAAGGGTAGCACCTGTACTAATTTGGCTCATCAATTCTGATACACAGTTCCTACTTGTATCAATAGTTTGGAAACAACAAAAACATAAGCCATTGCAATAAACTCAAATTCAGTTGTATGTAAATAATAAAGAGAGACATTTTGAAAAAAATATTTAATTGTATCCTCATTGCATATCCATGTACACATCAAATAAGTGCAAATCACATTTAAAAAAAAAAACACTCTATACTATTTGCCAATCCCATTACACCTCCCTGAACTGAAGAAGTTCAATGCTTTTCATTGTCTTTGAACTTCTACAACCTCATTCCTCCTCTCCCTCTTGGGGTTTATATCCTGTTTTTTTTTTTTGTTTTTTGTTTTTTTTTTTAATGGAGATATGGCTTCATCTCATTTTCTTTCATGTCTGAATAACTCCCACTATCATACATAGGCTTGTCTTCTATTGCATTATCATGATCTGAAGAACTTGTTCTTTCTTCTTTGTCAAGATTTTCTTCCATCATAACATCTTCCTCTTCAATTATGGGTTGCCTGTGCAACTCAGAACATTTTAATAGTAGGAGAAGATGCTAATGAGAGGAGTAGATGAAAATCATTTATTGAAAGTTGGAAAGGAGAGCTGAGGTTGTTA
The DNA here is from genome assembly GCA_037127315.1 of Ascarosepion bandense. Lineage (NCBI taxonomy): Eukaryota > Metazoa > Mollusca > Cephalopoda > Sepiida > Sepiidae > Ascarosepion > Ascarosepion bandense. The sequence continues at coordinate 7,011,668 of JBBBDQ010001527.1, read as the reverse complement.
GTTAAATGTTTATAATATTAAATGGATAAATGCCTTTAAAACTCGGTTATATAAAAAATAATTATATAAAAAATTGTTGTTTAAAAATTGTTAAAAAATTCCATTAAAAAATCTATTTTCTTTTGTTTTGCATAAACGGGATTTGAGATTTTGTGTGACATTGTAAACAACATTGCGTTTGTTTTTATTTCAAAATTATGGGGGAAGTTTTTGTTGACTAAATGAGTTTAACATAAAAATAAAAATTATTTATTTTGTTTTACTGAAATTAAAAATATAAAAACTATTACGCTCTCAGTTCAGAAATTTTCAATGAATATTTAAAAATGTAGACATTTAATTTTAGAAGAAAAAGTTACCACATGAATTACAGACAGTTGATTTCCTGCATGAAATATTTAGCGAAAAAAAAAAGCTTTATTTTTTTAATTTTGTTTTCTGAAGTATGAAATATTAAATCTGAAAAAAAAAACTTAAATAATTAAATTAACCATTGGCACTTTTTTTTTTTTACATATTTTGTTTTTGCTTGAAAAAAAACTTTTTTAAAAAAAATGTTTCTTTTGTTTCAAAATTATGGGGAAAAATATTCACAATTTTTTGTTGACCAAATAAATTTTTAAAACGTCAGAATAAAAATTAAATACAAAGGCTCATTTTTTTTAATAAAAAAATATTTTAGTTGTGTTTGACACGTGTGATTTGATTTCTGTGACATAATGTAGCAACCATCTTAGATCTTAGATGTTTACGGAAGCAAATGTAAACAATCGTGTCCATTGGCCAAAAAGTGCAAAAGGGAAAATTGCTGAACTTAAACTCAAAAAGTATGTGTCGACCTGGCTTCCCTGTAGATATGTGTCCCTAGAAAGTTTGAATGGCGTAGCTTAAAAAATGTAGGTGTGCATAGGGAACAGTCACACACAGACTCACAGATTGCCTTTTATATATATAGATAATGGTCATGTTCTATCTCCTTTTCATGATGAAATTAATTCTCTCGGGATTTGCTATTTTTTCTTTCTTATGCCACATCCCTTCATTTGTCGAGTAAGACATTGTTAATGGAGACCTTATTTGTCTACCCATTAACACAGATAGGTTTTACAATTTGTCTGCATGTGGAACCATCCTATAACCAAGTAGTAAACTTTTTAAGTAACTGTCTATAGTATCTCTACTTGGGGAAAATGCTTTCATTCCCATTTTTACTGTCTGCATCATTCTTTCTACAATCCCATTAGATTGTGGGTGATACAGTGGTGTTTTGTAAACACCTCAATGAATAACATGAATCTTCATTACATAATTCTGTTGTCTGATATCAATTTCTTAAGTACCCAATTTCTAGTGTTACGAGGATGCATTTATATATAAAAAATATTAATAAAATCCACAAAAAATGTTAAAATCTATCATAAGGGATTCTACTGAGTCCTACTTGTTATTACAAAAAGTTTTAATTCATGGCAGTAGTTGTAAAAATAGGGAAATTAGAAATAGAACGTTTGGAAGATTCTAGATCATTCCAGAAAATTCAGGAAAAATCCAGAGACTTCGAAATGATTCGAGATATATGCAAATTAGATGTTAGCTCCTATAAAAATATGTTTTGGGAAGAGAGTAGTTAGTTGTTAAAAGGATTTGCTGACATTATCAACTCCGGCTTTGATTCAAGGATTTGTATATCCAGCTGAAAGAATTTCTACTAAAAGTTGCCAACCAACTAAAACCTGAAAGAACCCCATGAAACTAAATAGGTAAATAGAATTTTTTGACTTTTTCAATGATCAAACAAAGAATTATTTTTTATATACACATTTGAACATTTCCAAAAAGTATAGCACTTAAACTATTTTGCTAGCTTAACTGGGTAAAGATACTTGACACCTTTCTTCCCCTTCGTAACACTTACCTGTTATTCTGCCAGTTGTAAACTCTGTGTTTCTGTTTCGAATGCAAAAAATTGTAAATTTTGTATATATTTTTATTTGGTGTTTTTTGTAAATTAAATATTTGTCTGTGATTTAGCTGCAATCATTCTTTTTTCTGTTACAACTTATAACATGTAACACTAGAAATATCACTCTTAATATTTTCTTTAATATCGTCATTTTTCTATCTTTAACTTTGTTGACATCAGGCCATCTAAGAAGTCTTCTAAAATTAGAAATATTCCTATGCCATTAATGTGTGCATGGTCCATATGAACATGAGACAATGGTTCTTTTTCCTTATGCCATTAGAATATTTTTCTTTTGTTCAAAATTATTTATATCTGCACATTTTGGGCATTTATGTACATATCTTTCTTTATCATGATAATACCCTGGCCACTGTGCTTTCAATTTTAATCTCCACTGTGTAGCTGTTATCCCACAATGCACATCATCGTGTACACTTTTTAAAATATCTTTTCTTACTGTTTCTAGTGATAGTATCACATCTGCATTGCATATAATGACATTTTCCATTGTTAATTTATGCCTTATTTCATCATAAGGGCTTTCAGCTTCAGAATAATTACTCCATCTGTTTCTTCTTTATTCTCTCAGCAATCTTGCATCATATCAGATCATGTAGAGTTTCCAATGACAATATTTGTATAGGTAATATGTCACTTTCAACTCAATGTAATATTTTGTTCATCTGGAAATTTCCATTTTTTCTTTTTGTACCTTATCAAATTTGTACCTTGACAGCACATCAACAGTTTTTCTTTTTACATATTCAATGTCAAAATCATATATCATTAATTTTATTGCCCACCTTAGAATTCTGAAAAAGTAACTTTTGGATTGAAAATAAACTCTAGATGTTTATGGTCTAACTTTAGCAGGAACTTCTTACTTAATAAAAATTAAGCACTGTATGTACTCAAGACAATGGCCAATGCCTCTTTTTCAATATTTGAATAAGTAATTTCTGTTACCATCAATCTTCTTAAAAAGTACATTATTGGATGGCCTTTTTGCAATAACATTAATGACACAGCTAGCTAATTTGCAACTGTAGCTAACATAACCTTCTTTTTGGGATCAAAGATTTTTACAATGGGTTTTCTGTGAGTATCTTTTTTAAATCTTCAAACACTAAGTTTTGCCTTTGAGTCCATTTGAGCTTGTGGTGATACCGAGCAAAGTGAGAGACTGGATGTTTGCAAATGACCAAAACTGGTCAGTGCACAGCCGGCTCCACGCAGAGGTTCTGTCAGAAAGCCAAAAATTAATTAAATATCAAATTCCAGTTCGCAAAGCTCACGCAAATTTTATTTATCGGCCAATGGGAAGCCCAGAATCAAATTCGAGTGTGAATTCTTAAATGATCTGCTGGAATCCACAAAGACGATATATACAGAAAACATCGCCACGAGACAGGCAGAGACACCAACAGAGACAGAGAGAGACTCGAGAAAGCTCTAGCGTAATTAGCACTTCCCTTGACCAAGTCAAGTGATTTACTATGCTTGCCGCCTTTCCCTCTCCTTTTCTTCTTCACTGTCTCTAAACTACTTACCGACCAAAGGAGCGGATACATCAAAGACCTTCCTAATTTACAATGCTCACACATTCATATGCACAAATTCTCTTTTCAGCATTTTATTGCCATGAACTTTTAACGTCCGTTGGACCCATCCTCAAAGAATTACTTTGTAAAAACCTTAATTAATATGTATGTGTATAAAATGTTGTTTCTATACTCAATTTGCTTTTCCTGTTTTATAACCCCTTTTTACAACTTATAGTGGGCTATCTACAAAGAGGCCAAATTCCTTTAATCTGCAACAACACGCAACTACTCTCCACTAGAACAGATAACCCACAAGCTCACCATAAGCTCACTATTCTTTTTACACTGTTCAACAAATGATTCTATTATGTTGCTGTATTTTAGTAAGTATTGATTATATAAATTAACAAATCATAAAAAGGATTCTAATTTTTTTTATTAATGGGTATAGATACCTCTGAAATTTTTTTAATTAACTTGCATCTAATGGAATACCATCTTTTGAACTCTGGTACCCTAAATATGATATTGTATCACAATCAAATTTACATTTGTCTGTTTTATTGTCATCACAGCCTTTTTTAACTTGTTTAACACATTCTGTTTTTTTGTCTAGTGGTAGCATGAAAGCAAATATAATCTTGATAAATAATCATGTTACTAATTTTGTCAGTTAATACATTACTCTCTAAAAAATGGCACTTGCTGTTTTCACTTGAAAAGGCATTCTCATCCATCTTAATAACCCTTTGGTGGTGTTTATTGTGGTAATTTCTTTGAATTTATCATCAATCTGTATTTTAGTATTGGCAGATTTTAAATCAATTTTTGCAAAAATTTCATGCCTGATAATTCATGAATAACAGTTCTGATATTGGGAATAAGAAACAAAAACAAGCATATTTTATGATTTATGCAAAACTACAATGGAATATGCCCCTTTTTTTGCCACCTGTAGGAACATGCTTCAAAATTCCTTCCTCGACCATTTTCTTTAACTTGACAACTACTAAAATTAGAAGGTGTGTAGGTAATTTACAGGATTAAAAATAGGAGGTGGGGTACTATTTTCATTTAATTGTAGCTTACAATTATAAACCCCTTTAACATTCCTGGTTTTACTTTTTTTTTACAGTATTGATTAATTTTGTCATATCCCCTTTAAGACATCTATTTCTAGCAGTCCATGATTTTTTTTACATTCCATTCAAGAAATAGGAATAATTTCAAATTGGTTCCAGGTTTCAAAAGTTCCATTGAAGTAACCCAAAGTTTTTATAAGACACATTGAATTGTCTCAATTTCAAATGACTTTTTCTCAACTTCAGTTCACCTGTTTTTGTTCCAAGAAATTTCTTGAGATCAGTGACTTTACTCTTCATATCCACTTGCATAATTCTTTTTCTTAAGTCTTTGCATTAAAAAAAACCTCATCAAATTTCTCTTTTATACTATTTTTTTAACTTTGCATACAATCTTTTTAAATGATTTTTTTTTCTTGAGTTACTGCAAATTTTTCCAAAAGTAGAGCATTTTTTTCTGTCAATAGATACTGTATTTGCATTTTTTCCTAGTCAAATCTTGAATTCCAAGTTTCTTAAATTCACAGAATCTAATATTTTTCTTAATCTGTGAAGATATTGTATAATTGTTTCATCTTGTTTAAGAACAGAAATTTGGTTCTTTCTCCTGTAACAAATTTCTTTTTTGATTGTAAATTTCTTTTATCATTTCTGAAATTTCAGTGAAAGTCAAATTCTTCTACTGTTTGGGGTATGCCATAATAGAAATTTTTAATATAGTTTTACAAACTGCTAAATCTAGAAAGAGGTCAGTTCTTTCATTTTCTCCCCCTCCTGTCTTACTGTTTTTCAATTTTTTATCCCTAGACTCAAGTCTCAACAGATTCTGGTTTGTTCAAGCAACTTAAACATCTTATCAGTGATGCCATATTGTTGTATAATGTTGTTCTATAACATGTGATCTGTAGTTAACTTACTACTCGTCTGACTCTTTAGTCTATACTTTATTTCTCCTATAACCAACATATGCAAATAGGTAAAATACTATTTGCCAATCCCATTACAAAAGTAATGATAAAAAAGAAAGAGTCTAACCTGAAAACTCAGCATAATTAGTATTATAGGGAGAATGCCAGATGTAATATTTGGCATTCTCCTTGCAATACCAAGTTAGTGATATTAAGGTAGTTTATGCTTTAATAAGCTTTGCAATGTTTTTTCATTCTCCATCTGAAATCTGACTTGTCTTTAGAATCTTGTTATATAAAATAATTTTCATCTATTGCCAACTTTCAGGATGATAAATTATTGGGAAAAAATTATATGATCACTAATGCTGAACAACATTTAATATTGTTACAAGTTGATTATTTAAGAATTTCAGGATTTGTATTTTATTATGATCCTAGCTTGCAGTCAGTCAGTTAAGTGCCATACATGATACACACTTGGGCGATCATGTTTCAAAAGAGACATGACTGACTGGGCAGAAGATTATCCCACAGTAGGTTGCCATTGCTTTCTGCGGTAGACTGGTTGCCAACCAAGGCTATAGAACCCAATCTGTCCAGTTATTTAACCCATAACTGGAGGGAAGAGATGGATTAATACCTTTCCCAAGGGTATTTGCGCATAACTTAATGCAAGGAATTCAACTAGAATTTGAACTCAGCTCTCTGATTTCTCGTTCCAAGCCGAAATCCACTGCTCCACAACGCTTGCAGTGCTTAACTTTAAAATGTAATGGAAATAAGGGTTTATAAGAATATGTGTTTCTTAATATTTATAGAACTTGTCTCTTGAAAATTTGTCAAGTGGTGTGTAAAATATTTGTCTTAGGAAACAAAACTGTAGTCAGTTTCTTCTTGGAAGTTCCTGATATATCTCAAAAAGGAAGACAGTGTAAATAGGTCAGTTGAAGAATGATACTCTGTTATGTTGCCAAGTATAAATGAATAATTCAACAACAGAATCAGAATATAAGTTGTATTCCGCGGAAAGACGGTTAGTATGTACAGAAGTGATTAGTAATATTTACAATAGAAAGATACAAGAGTCCAATCCGTCATAAGACGTGTGTATACGTGATTACTCAAGTGACTCTCTACGACTCCCTTGTAGAGAATCCACCATTGCTATATATAGCAATGGGAACAGTCCATTTGTAGTCAAATAGGAGCGGCGCCCTAACACCCCCCTCCTAAGACTTTTGCTTCAATCGTATTTTTTCTTTTTCGGGTTTACCGACAACTGGTGTGTTAATTTCCTTTTGCGGGTGGATTTCCTGGTACAACCTTCTTGTACCTGAGGCATTTGTAACTCGAAAGTATCAAAAAGATCCTCCACATTTTCATCCATCACTTCAGGTGCAACAGTTGTCTCTTCCGAAAATCTTTTTCTTAATTGATTTACATGCCTTCTATGTTCAAATTTCGGTCCTTGCACCACATAGAGCATGTTCCCTATACATCCTTTAATTTTGCCTTTCATCCAGGACATAGTGTTGTTTTTATAGTTCTTGAAAAACACTTTTTCATTCACCACAAATTTTCTTTTGGGTGTGCTTACATTAGGTGTATCAGCTTTCTTTGATGGAATTAGCTTATCAAAAACCGAACATACTTTTCTTGCGAACATTAATTCAGCTGGCGACAGCGCTGATGGTGCTGCTTTGTTTGGCGTAATTCTGTATACCTGTAGGAATAACTGTAAAGTCGTTTTCGTGGGCGTCCCTGTAGCCTTCCTTAATGCTCTCTTTAGGGTATCCATGAATCTTTCAGCTAGACCATTGCTACATGGGTGATAGGGTGGAGTGGTTATATGTATCACAGAATTCCTTAAACTCTTTTGATGTAAATTGTGACCCGTTGTCACTGACAATTGTGTCTACTACTCCAAATCTTGCGAAAAGCTCATGGAGTCTGTTTATAGTATTTTTTGCTGTGGGTTGTTTCAACTGAAAAACTTCCGGCCACTTGCTGTAGCTATCTATGACAATTAAGTAATACGTTTTACCCATTGGACCGGCAAAGTCTATGTGCAGTCTCGACCACGGTCTATCCGTTTTCGGCCAAGGCTTTTGTAGTACTTGTGGCGATTTCGTCGCCAGCGCACAACCCTCACATTTTCCAACCATGGCCGCAATGTCTGTGTCCATGCCTGGCCAGAACACGTACGACCGCATTAAACTTTTCATTCAATTCACACCAGGATGACATGTATGAAAATCTTTCAGTATTTTCCTCTGTAACACTTTAGGAATTACAACTCTTTCGCTGTAGAGTAATACGTTGTCGCACGTAGAAAAAGATTCTGCCATTCGTTGGTCTTTTTCCAGTAATGTATTTTTTACATCTTTGATGTAATCGTCTTTTGACACTTCCTTTTTTATATCTGCTAATGACACCGGTAAATCTCTGACAGTTCCAGTGAGAGTATTCTTCACTTCCACTTCAGATTTTAATGCTGCTATAACGGTGTCCTCTAAAGGTTCGTTTGACTTCGGGATGAGTCTCGACAACCCATCCGCGTGTCCAATTTTTGTTGATGCTAAGTGTTGTAAGTCAAAATTGTAATTTAGAAGGAAAGTACCCCATCTCAGTAGTCTATTTGCAGTATATGTGGGGAGTCCCTTTTTGGATCCGTAAATGGTCAACAACGGTTTATGATCCGTCTGCAATGTGAATTTCCTTCCACGAATATATCTGTGAAACTTTGTTACTGCAAACACTATTGCCAGTGCCTCCTTTTCGATTTGTGAGTACTTTTGTTCAGCCTCCCGGCGGTGTTCTGCTTGCATGTGCAATCGGCTTTATTTGTCCATCCTTCCACTTGTGCACCAATCCCATATGTGCTAGCATCGCAAGCGATTATGATGTCTAATTTGGGATCGTAGTGAGCTAAAAATAAATCTGATGTAAGTCTATCTTTAATCTCCTTAAATGCTTTCTTGCAATTCTCAGACCAGCACCATACTTTATCTTTTTTTAGTAGCTCATTTAAAGGTGCATGCAACTTGTGCAGATTTGGAATGAACTCCTGATAGTAACTCATCAAACCTAGAAAACTTTGCAATGTCTTTACGTTTTTTGGATCTGGCATATTTCGAATCGCATGAGAGCAATTTGGGTCTGGCTTTTTCCCATCTTTATTGATAATATGACCCAGATATTTAATTTCTTCCAGCAACAAATCACATCTGCTTTCCTTTATCTTCAAACCATAATTCCGTATTCTTTTGAAAACTTCCCGTAGGTGACCCTTATGTTCTTCGACAGTTTCACTTTTTATTAGGATGTCATCAAGATATGCGATCGCGAAATCTAATCCTGCCAGCATAGTGTCCATTGTCTGCTGGAACACTGCCGGTGCTGTTTTTATTCCAAACGCTAACCATTTGTATTTGTAAAGCCCCTCGTGAGTATTTATGCACAATAGCTTTGAACTTTCATTCTCCACTGGAATTTGGAGATATGCGTCGCTAAGGTCTATTTTTGAAAAAACCTTCCCGCCATTCAGCTTAGAAAATACCTCCTCCGGGCTTGGTAGAGGGTAGTGATAATCCTCAATGGCGTTGTTTAGTCTGGTCGAAAAATTAGCGCATATTCTAATCTCTCCCGTCTTCATTTTTAAGTAAACAGCAGGTGCGGCCCAATCGCTATAGTCGACTTTTGTTAGTACGCCTATTTTTTCTAGTCTTTCAAGCTCATCATCAATTTTATCAATCGCCGCATAAGGCACGTTTCTCTTCTTTTTGAACACCGGAGTTGCGTTTTCTTTTAGTTTGATTATCGCCGACATTTTGGTACATCTGCCCAAACCTTCAGAGAATACTTCTGGGAAATCTTTTTTTATCTCCTCCTTTAGTATTGTTGTCACGTCAGACGAGTCTTCTCTTATATTTTTACAATAAGAATTTATGGGAAGATCCAACAAATTAAATTCACTCATCCAGTCAGTGCCAAACAGATTATTCGTTCTTCAGTCTTTTTGTTTGGTTGTGAAAATTTACGTTGAGAATTAGCTCACCTTCAAATTTGATCCTCTTTCCAGTCACCGTTTTAGCCACTTTACTAGTCTTCATCAATCTTGGTTTATTTAACTTGTATCAGGTTTTCATATTTATGATACTTATATCCGATCCACTATCGAGTTGCATTCTCACCGGTTTTTTAAATATTTTCACTTCTAAATATTTTCTAACGCCGTGGTTTTGCTCATATGATGTGGTTAATTTTACCTGCGATTTACATCTAAATCTATACTTAGACCTTTTGCGACCTAGCTTATTACAGTTTCTGCATTTTTTAAATTTGAACAGACAGTCACTGCGCCAGTGCCATTCTCCACAAGCATAGCAAGCTTTTGGGCGGCGGGGGTCTTTTTCCAAAAAAATATATTTTTTTTTCCCCCCAAGGGCAAATGATTTCATGATTTCTTCATCTTGGAGACGGAGACCAAAAGTGTGACTTGAGATTTATCTTTTTTACATTGGCTACAACGGATTCCTGTATTTTTTTTGCGTCTTCTTTAATACTTATACATTTCTGGCAATAATCTGCCAGATTTTGCAGAGATTTTGTTTTGTTCGTTCTCCAACTTTGTCAGAATTTTTCTCCTCATCTCGCTGTCTTTCCCTGACACCAGACCTTGCACGAAAATTAAACATTTAAAATTGTTTGCAGTTCTGCAAGTCTGAAATCGTCGCAGTTTTTGTTAACTACCGAGGCGAACGTGGTGTAATCTTCAGCCTCGTTCTTTTGCAGATTTAGGCATCTCCACCTTTTATGGAACAAGGATAACCTAGGGCTAAATAATTCTTTTAATAGTTTTACAGCCTCATTGAATTCTAGATCCCTTGTTTTTTTCGGAAGGATGAAGTCCGTGAATTTGTTATGTTCATGCGTGCTTAATTTCCTGAGGAGTAACCTGATTTTTTTCTCCGAAGACCATGACTTACAGTCGATTTCAAAAAAGTCCTGGTATCTATGGTAATACCTTTCAAAAGTTTTGTCTTTGTCTGGATTATAATTGAAAGTTTCGATAGTCGACCAGATGGTGTTCTGGGAGAACGTACTCTCATCTGAGTTTTTATTCTTCTCTAGAATTAACCCTATGAGTTCTTCTTGCCATTTTTGTTGTTTTTCCTGTAGTTCCAATTGCTGTTTTTGGAATTTTTCCTCCATTCTTTCTTGTATCTGTAATTGCTGTTGCATTTGACATTTCAACAGTTCTAACATGGACGCTTGAAATTGTTCCATTATTACAATTTCTTTATACCGAGGGGAAAAGACCGAAATTTCAACCTCCTCAACAGAAAAAAATTTCACCACAGACAAAATTAGAAAGATATAACTTACGCTTTCTTTGCCGTGTAATAATTCTCGTCAACGCAGTCAATGGTGTAGTACGTATCTTTTTCAGAAGTACTTTCGCGTATGACCTGCGAAACTTTTTTCTACGTCCAATTGAAATCTTTGTGTAAATTTGAAATTCTTCGTCTGCTATTGTATTGTGGGACGCGTTTTGGTTTCTTCTTCTTTGAGATCTCTTCGTCACCACCGTTATGTTTGGGATCAATTTTGTTTCCACTTCTGCGTAAATTCGAAGCAATTCGAAGTAACTTTGTTGCCACTATTATGTTGTGTGATGAATTTTGGTTTTCACCTCCACGTAAATTCGAAGTAATTTAAAATATCTCCGTCGCCACTGTTAATGTCGTGGGACGATTTTTTTCTTCCAACATCTTCGTCGCCACTGTTAATGTCATGGGACGATTTTTCCTTCCAACATCTTCGTCGCCACTGTTATGTCGCCAAGTATAAATGAATAACTCAACAACAGAATCAGAATATAAGTTGTATTCCGCGGAAAGACGGTTAGTATGTACAGAAGTGATTAGTAATATTTACAATAGAAAGATACAAGAGTCCAATCTGTCATAAGATGTGTGTAACGTGATTACTTCTGGTACGCCACCGGAAATGTGACTAACTCTTCACTGACTCGCACTGACTCTTCAGTAACTCATTAGAGACTCTCAAGTGACTCTCTACGACTCTATTTATTCTGTAAAAAATACAGAATTGTGGCACAAGGCCTAAAAAGGGAGAGAGAGGTTGGTACTCACTGAACTATCTTATACCTAGCTAAACACTATCACGACCCATTCACTCATTACAATTTGCACAATCACCACAAGAACCCATCCATCAACTCCCACTCATTCATACACCACAATGCCAGAAACTTACAAGGGGCACCTAAAAAGTGGGGGAAATTAACCCATGACAATAAAAATGTATTTATATACAATATAAAATAAATGTACAAGATAATACATGTACAATATTATAAAATATTTAATGAAAAATGAAATGATGGGTGGGGAATGAACCCAAAAATAAACTAAAAATATAACAAATGTTTGAACTAAAATAATAATCAATGTTAGTAAGAACCGTCCATCTCAGAAAAAAGAGTGGCCGCTGTATTCCGCCAAACGGCGAAATCAAGAAGCACACTCGCTACGGGAGTGGGTAGGGGGTCAAAAAATTAATGGAATGGAATAATAAAAGGCTGAACCAGCCAAGATAAAAGGAGACCAAAACAAACTGGGGAGGTTGGGAATCTCGACTTGGATCATAACTAAAGAGAAAACCGGGTACAGGCTAGGAACACATTCATTCACTTTAACTAGGTACACAAAAGAGAGCTACCTTAACCAGGGGAGTGTTCCAGAGGAATCCACCCCGATGTAACCAGCAGATCTAAAAGAGAAAATCAAGACTAGCCCCGTTCAAGCGAACCAGACTTGCTACATATACCCACCTTTTGCTGAAGTCTGTTGAAGTCAAACGTTTCCAATCAGTTCTAATCTTTATTTTGAGCTGATGCTCAAAATAGCAGATCAGATCCTGATGTGAAAGACGCTGAACTTGCAAAACTTCCTCCATTCGCGTCGTCCAAATCACCATTCGAGCCGTGGCTAGCAGCGACAGAAACACCATATGCTTCATCCCAGAGAACAGGGGCAACACATTGTTGCAGGCGAATGCACGATCAATGAGCACAAGCTCTCGCGGCGCGATACGAGCAGTCAACTTGCCGACCCAGTCCCATAGAGGGCGAATCCGCGAACAATGGTAGAAGGCATGCGAAGCCGTTTCTTCCAAGCCAAGGTTGCAGTGTTCACAATCTGGCAAATCCGTCAGGCCCCATATGAAGGCCTTGTCATTGAGAGGCAAGCGATTCCGAGCTAATCGCCAGGTGAGCGAAAACTTAGAATTGCTGAGATAATCACTACCTGGCGCCCAAGACCAGAACGAGCGAAACTCATCCTCTGACAAGCGCAGCACATCACGTAATGGATCCTTGGCGACGCCCTCCACTAACCCACGATAGAAGACTCTCCTAGGCTGTGAAAGGTCACTGGACCGTGGAATGGCCCACAGGGCCGCCAGACATTCAAAGAGAAAACTTGATCGCCCCCGAGGCTTACGGCACCGCCTCGAGAGGGGGGAGTGATAGTAAGGCTAAGGAACATGTCCCTCACTATCCCCCTAAGCAATGAATCTTCTAAAATCGCTCGCCTGAGAAAAACCAACCTTGACGCAACCTTATGGCCCATCAGGCATGGCATTCCCAGACCCCCATGACACGGACGTTGGTAACAGACACGTTTGTCGACGTAGTGTTTGCATCCTCTCCACAGAAGGGAGAATAGCAAACGCTCGATCACCTTCCTACGCCATTTACAAAGTGGAAGTACTGACAACTGCTAAAGGATAATGGGAAAGACATATGTAGCACACGCCTCAGCCATACCCTTTAAGAACAAATTCCTTCAACGCCAAGTCTTGGCCGACGTGCCTACCTTTGCCAGTACTTCAGACCAATTTTTCTCCAACTGTAGGTCAGGCCCGAACCACACTCCAAGAATGCAGACCGGGTCGTCCGTCCAGTCGAAGGGCCCCAGGAGGGTAACACCCTTCCAGGCGCCTAACCGCAAGCCGGACGACTTGTTGCGGTTAATCTTGGCTCCTGTCACCTGTTCGTACCATTCAAGCGCCTTCTGTACCACCTCGATGTCACTCCGAGAGGACACGAAAGTAGTGACGTCATCGGCGTACGCGGAAACCCTGGCTCGAGCACCACCAGGGACAGCGATTCCACGTAGGGCCGGACTGCACACCCTGTCCCTTAGCCGGCGAAGGAGGGGCTCCAACGCCAAAGCATAAAGTAGGGGCAACAGTGGACAACCCTGTCAGACCAACCTAGACAGCGCCAGAATGCCCGACAACTTTCCGTTCACCTGTACCACAGCCGTCGGGGATTGGTACAGGAAGGCTAATCCAGTGGCGGAAGTTGGTTTCGAATCCAGCTGCCTGCAGGACAGCCGCCAGGTAACAATGTTCAACCCTATCAAATGCCTTGGACTGATCTAAATGGATCAGCGTGGCTTGTTCGTCGTCTTTTATCCCCTCTATGATCGTGCGTATCAGATGCAGGTTGCTCTGAATTGTTCGGCCCTTCACAGCACAAGTCTGCTCAGGTCCCAACAGAGACTCGGCAACTAATTGCAAATGATTTTGCAAGATCTTGGCCAAAATCTTTAACTCTGTGTTTAGCAGAGTTATGGGCCGGTAACCCTCTAGCTCCCTCCTCACATCCTTGCCTTTTCTCAACAGCGTGATCAGACCCCTGGTGAAGCAGTTGGGGATGGACCCCTGCCAGAACCAGTTGTTGAACATGACAGTCAAAATCGGGACAAATATGTGACAGCCTCAAGTACAATTCATAGGGCAAACCATTGAGACCCGGCGATTTGCCTCTGCCGACCTTCTTCAAAGCCGCGTAGACTTTGCCCTCTGTAATCTCTCCCTCGCAGCTAGCTGCATCAGCCGGCAAAAGCCGGGGGAAGTCAGCCAAATAGTTACGAAACTCCTCATCACGGAGACCAGGCTCCTTGGTAAACAGGATCTTGAAATGCCGCCGAAATGCCTCGCACATGTCGTCAGTCAACCGCAGAGTGTGTCCCTCCGGGTTGCGAACCTCTCAAATGTACCGGTCGCCTCCTCGGTGAATTTCTTCCTTGTGCAGTTCTGCGCCCATGTTCACAGCTTCGGAAGACATCTTGCTTAACTTATGTCTAACTACCTGGCCCATGTAACGTTCGCTATTTGACCATTCCACGGCCTCCTTAGCTATGGCTATCTCTAGGGGATCCCCTTCCAGCCACCGCCTGGGAGTAATTAGCTCTAAGTGTCTTCACCTTGTCAGCCTTATCTAGTTTGAGCCGTTTGCTGAACTGGGTGGTGAAAGACCTAATACTATTCTTAAGGTTCTCCCACCACTTATTCCCGATGACTCCCCCAGTTAACGCCCGCTGCACTAAGTTAATTAGCTGGCACCAGAAGTCCCACCTGTCCAGTAAGGACATGTTGAACTTCCAGTAACCAGCCATTCTAACCCTATTTTCTAAATTTACCCGGGCACAAATGAGTTTGTGGTCTGAGTAACCTAACCAGTGGAACGTGGGACAATAAAAAATCTAGCTCGGCTTCACGAACTAACATTCTATCAAGGTAGCTAGCCACCTTGGTAGAAGGCCAACTATTAGCCCACGTCCACATTCTCCCGCCCTTGTGATCGACCCGGTATCTATCGACTAGACCGAAGTCCTCGAGGAGATCGACCAAGCTACGATCACGTGCCTTCCCTCTAGCTCCCCACCCTCTATCCAACTTGGAGTCCAGGATGGCATTCCAGTCCCCCACTAAGACGAGTCGTGTTGAATCCACCAGGAAAGGCTCCAACCGCCGAAAAAACGAGATGCGCTCCTCCTGGTCGTTGGGCGCATAAACCGCAACCAGTCGAAACGCATTGCTTTTCACTGCAATATCGGCCACGATCAGCCAGCCCTCGGCACCTACATGGACAAGATCCACCTTCGCGTCCAGGGTACGCTTGACCAGCAAAGAAACTCCTCTGGCCAGCCGGTTCCCATATGCTGAATAGACGACAAAGTCGTTAGACAGCACACAGGCATCGGCCTTGCAAACAAAGTGAGTCTCTTGGATTGCGGCAACATCCATGCCAAAGGACAAGAGGTCCCGAAGTAGGCGGGCAGCCTTACTCCGATCCCTAAGGCCCTTCACATTCATACTGACTAACTTAATTGACATCTATTTAGATCTGAAAAAGAAAGCAGAAAAATTACTTCTGGTCACATACGAAGCGAAAATCTGTGAGAGCAGGGACCCCGACGGATTGTCCCAGAGAACCGGTGCCAATATCGTCCGTAATTCGTCCGTCCAGGACAATGCCGCCAACGTCCGTGGGGAAAGTTAGTTTTGCCGCCCTATATAACGAGGGGCGGAGGATAACAGAGACCCTCCCGGCACAATAGTTTGACAATTTTTTTAAATAGTTAGTACCCATCTGGGCCATCTTAATTTTAGGATACGCCTCTATAGCTCCCTGAAGAAAATCCCAAATTTTCAAACTTCCTCCAGTACTTCTAATGAGTGTTTAAAACCCCAGGAGCCTCAGGGAAATTTGAAGGATTTTCAGTTGACGGCAAGTCAACTGAGGTTAGCTTAAAAAGGGGCCTTAGCAGGGCCTTTTTTTGAGTGCTAAGGTCCTTTTCCAGGGCCTGTTGGTCTATTTTACAAATCTCTGTATGCCTATAAGGGTTCTTTCTTTTCTTCTTTTCCCCTTTTTGAGAGGCCTTATCTATATTGGATGGGGGATGATCAGATTTTGGAGGGGATGATTCTGGTTGGGAGGAGGGTAGTTCCATTTGGGAAGGAGAAACCTCTGGCTGGGAAGAGGGTGTCTCCGATTTGGGGGAAGGTGTGGGGAGGGAAGAGGAAATGCGTCTTATTGGAGAGGAAGACTGACTCCTCCCTATCATTGGGCAAGTTCTTTCCGGTGAAGCTGGGCGGATTGGGTCTTGCTAATAGCCCTGACTCTTTCCCCACTACCACGCTCACCAAAGTCCATTTTTCTCTTCTTTGTCCCATCTTCCTCCTCTTCACGACACCTTTTCATAGAAGAAGAGCATGGTGGTGGCATATCCTCCACCTCCATCACTGTCTCCTGGCTTGATTGCTGATGTTGCTGCTGCTTATGCATCTGCTGTTCACTTTGTTGTTTTTGAAGTTTCTGTTGCTTTCCTTGTTGTTGTTGTCGCTGCTGTTGTGTTATCTTTTTCTCCTTTTTGGAGGGCGAATCAGCTTTCTTGGATGGTGAGTCCTGCTTTGAAGGAGATGAGGCTGTTTTTTCCCTCCCTTTCACCACCTCGGTCCACTCTGAAGAAGCTGCTTTTTCCGCCGGTGCTACTGTCATGTTTTCTGTCTCTTGAACTGCCGGTGCTGCCTCTTTATTTTCTGTTGGCTTCTTAGTGGGGCATAGTTTGGCCATGTGGCCTGCTGCTCCACAATGCCAACAATGCGGTCTACGTCCTTCTACGGCCACAAACAATTTTTGGCCATTGCATAGGAGGACGTCAGGCACTCGTAGAAAGTTAGCTCTGTCTATGATTACATACGCACTGACGTCCTCTGTAGGTATCCCAGCTTTGCTCATCACTCTATTAACCTCCTCCACCACTCCAAACTGTGACAAATAGGCCCCAACGTGGTCGCAGTGAATTTCCAGAGGTACGCCATGTATCATTATATGTGTGCGCCTTGTACACATATATTCAGTTTGAAGGCGCACACCTTTGGCTTGTAGGCATGTTCCGGCTAATTTTTTTCCTCAGTTTCAGACCCAAGGAGAACATCCCACATGGCTCGGGATCTTCTTGCTAACACTTTTGGATTCATGCCCAGGCTCTTCAGTGTATCCTCCATATTTTCCCTACTGATGCCTACAAATTTCCGGGTTTTTGGGTCAGATGTCAGTAGGGAAATTGTCCTTGTGGCAAACTCTTTTCCAACTTCGGGGATAATGATAAGCTCATTATCCTTAAAAAATTGCTTGTACTTTTCCTGCATTTGCAGGTAATAGTTACTGTCCTTTTTTGTCGGCGCATTATTCCAGACCGATGGTGAAGGAGTCACCGTCAGCATAACTGCCGAAGAAGTAGACGGCTGGGGAGACAAAGCCATATTTGAGCTTTCCCCCCTCCAAACAAAAAACACAAAAAACGTTCAAAGACTCCAACGGACGATCAACAAGA
Source organism: Ascarosepion bandense (assembly GCA_037127315.1). Classification (NCBI taxonomy): domain Eukaryota; kingdom Metazoa; phylum Mollusca; class Cephalopoda; order Sepiida; family Sepiidae; genus Ascarosepion; species Ascarosepion bandense. Next base: position 6,993,947 of record JBBBDQ010001527.1, on the reverse strand, counting down.
CAATTATAATAAACAATGGCAAAACAAAACGTACTCACGGGTGACACAAAGATTTCTCACTCAAAGTAGCTGCTGAATCTAATAATGACTGACAGCACTTTAGGAAACACCAAGTGACTCTCTATGACTCCCTTGTAGAGAATCCACCATTGCTATATATAGCAATGGGAACAGTCCATTTCTAGTCAAATAGGAGCGGCGCCCTAACATACTCAACACCAGGAATAAGGTATAACAGATTTATTGTACTAAGGTACAATTAACAATAATACACATATAGGCAAGCAACGGGTTGAAACTGAATAGACTATCAAATAGTGAATGCCTTTGCCTAAGACCTTCCTTCTTCGTACTGCTCATTACCGTCTTTTATCAGCTAGAGCATTCTATTCTCGGGGGATGGTAGGATGTTCCACTATAACAGTTCCCTAATTCATTTCTTTCAACCAACAGAATAGCACAATTCAAACAATCCAACAATATGTGTCTTTTGTTTACTATCACAGTCACACTTTTCTGTCACCTCCTTCAGCATTTTTCATAGATTGTGTGACAACTCAAATTTGCATAGGTGGAAAGAGAGTTTTGTGAAAGTATCTAACTCCAAAATGTATCTTTTCTTAAATATACAACTCATAAATTTTATTTTTAGGAATAATTTTCATGCCAGACATTTCCAAACCCATTTTCATCCAGGAGGTAAGCCATTTTATTTAGGGTTACACTCCCCAGTAATCTTCTAATTACATATGTGGCATGGGGATGGAGTTCACCTTCAGTGAGTGCTTCTTTATAGACAAAGTGGTATATTTCTATCAGTGTTGCACACTTGGCTGTGCTCTCCTAGTCTCTGTCATTTCCAATATTGTCATCACTATCTGGGTTTACAGATGATATACTATTTCTGAAGCAGAAGATTTGTACTGTGGTTTCAGGTCTTTCACATGGCACAGTGGTCCATTAAATTATACTGTTTTGGGGTTAACTATCCCATCAACTTGTACTTTACTGAATCAGCTGGTATGTCAACTGTGTGAAGCCTTGAACAAAACACTTTCTCCCACTTGATCGTGATTAGTTGCACTGTCGGAAGCAATAGTAATGCATCTATCCCTTTTACACAATGTTTGTACTAGTCAATTCTATTGGCTGGTGCAGTTGACAGTGGGGAGTCATCATTCAGGATCAGATTGTACCAATATGAAACTTCCTGAATGGAGCATTGTGTTCTAACTGCATTTCTTTTAATGGTGTAGAGAAATTGCTCTCTATTATTGAGTAAATAATACACCCCATGACACAAATGGGATAGTCTAGGCACTTAAATAAAAATTCCAGTGATTTTTAAAAACCTATTCAAATCAGTCAGTATTTCTTACAGACATCATGATGAGTGCTTAAGCAAGATTTCCTATTATAACTGATAGAAACCAAGTTATAACAGTGACAAGGAATAGAAACTCATACAAATTATAACAGTGGCAAAGAGGATTGAAACTCATACTGAGTATAACAAGTAAAAAAAAAAATACATGTTGCTTTGACCTACAGGATACGAGTGATGATGAAAATTTGAACCACATTGGTTTAAAGTTTTCTCTCTGTGTGTAGAAACAAAAGAGAAAAGAAAAACACTGATATTCCTCAAAGATGGAGGAAATATTGCCTTCTGTAGTACAAATTCAGCAACAACAGTAGCAGTTGTTGGAACTGCAGAAACAACAATAAAAGTTAATGTAGATAATTATAAAAAAAATAAAACTTGAACAGAATAATAAACTTACACTAATGGAAATATCCGGATGAATGTCAGAGAATCCTAAATCTGAGACATGATGCCAAAGAAATTCAGGAAAAAGAATGTGGATGTAGAAGATAAAAGTGCAAAAAAAGAAAATAAATCTATGTTTTAGATGTGGAAGTTTACATCTTGGAGAAAACTGTTCCTTTAAAAATTTGAAATTCTACAAGTGTGGTAAAGTAGTACATATAAAGTCACACTGTAAAACTAGACCAAGGAAAAGTTCTCACAGGAAAAAATTGGTACAGTATTTCAACAGAAAAAATAACCACAGAAAATAAAAGAAAATTTGTGAATGTGAAAATTTATAATGTGGATATGAAAATGCAACTAGACACAGCTGGTGATATTGCAATAATTAATGAAGCCATATGGAAAGAAATCAGAAAGTCTATATTAAAAGGTTTGAATGCATTACTAGTTTAGCATTCCTGGGACTAACAAACTAATAACAAATTTATCTACTTAATATGAAGAATTTGAATGCTTTACTTTAAAGACATAAAGTGGAACTGGACATATAAATATCAGAAGTTGTTCAAAGAAATAAAAAAATACTAATGTCAAAGTTATCATTAGTGTACTACAATCCAAAAGTAGAAATTATAGTAGTTTCAGATGCTAGTGATTATGGTATTGGAGCAGTAATTTTACAGAAATACAATGATGGTAGCAGGAAAGCAGTCACACATTCACTACTACCAGCAGAAAAATCTACAGCCAAATTGGAAAAGAAGCATTAGCAATTATATTTTGATTAAAAATCCCCAACAAATTCCATGGAAGAAGTTTTTAGTTGCAGACAAACTACAGACCTCTATTATCAATTTATAGTTCGAAAAAAGAAATTCCTACACATACAGTTGATAGATTACAATGCTGGAGTACCATCTTAAAATTATGATTTTACGATGGAATATCAACCATCCAAAAAATGAAGACATGCGGATGGGTTATCAAGATCAATACCAAAAAATACTTAACCATTTGAGGACACTGTTATTGCAGCATTAAAAAGTGAAATTGAAATTAAAAATATATTATGCAATGTAGTACACAAATTACCAGTTACCCTGGAAGAAGTAAAAGAAAAAGCAGAACAAGATGTGTTTGTTGCAGAAATAAAATAAAAAAAAAACTAAGAGAAAGTAAGAAAGAACACAATCCAGGCTTGAATAATTACTAACTATGTGGCGGAGTACTTATCTTTACTCGAAAAATTATAATAACTGGCATATTACAAAAGTGAATATTAAATAAATTTTATAATGGACATCCAGAAATTTCAAAGATGAAATCTCTTATGAGAAGCTATGTATTCTTCTGCATGTGCCATGTCCTTTCAGGGCGTAGGTGATCAGGGACTTTAACTTGGCTCTGTCTCTTGTTGCTCTCAAGATTTTTTTCTCTTGGTATCTCTTCTAAGCCTCACTCAGCCAACCATTTATTCAGACCTAACAAGTACATCTTGCACTGCTTTGCTATGTCTCTCCTTCCATTTATCTGACCTGTGAGTATTAAGTTCTCCAAGATCTTCCTCATTACATGACCCAAGAACCTCATTTGTCTCTTCCTGATATTTAGTATGTTTTCTTCTCATTTACATCCTTTCCAACACCTCATTGTTGCACACATGCTCTATCCATGGTGTCCTCAGCATCCTTCTGTAAAACCACATTTCTGCTGCCTCAAACCTCTCATTTCATCTTTGATGAGATCGTCCAGCATTCATTTCAATACAGAAGGACAGATATCACATAGCAATCCAGCACTCTTTTCATTGTTTCTAATGAGATTTTCTTGCCTGTCTTTCAGTACTCTGGTTAGCTTCTGAAATGAGTCTTTAACTATGTTAATGCATCTTTGGATCTCCACGTTGCACTTTCCATCCTCTGTCAAAACACTTCCCAGGTCTTTGAATATTTTTACTTTTTTTAACTCTTTTTGCTGATGACCATACATTCAGTTTTCTTGAGGTTTATGCTCAGTCCTTTCTTTTCACTTTCTTTGGTACCTTCTGTAGAAGGTCCTGCATTTTATTTTCCATGTCTGCTATCAGCACCATGTCATCTGTGTATCAGATATTGTTGAGATTTTGACCGGTGAGAAAACACATCCTTGTCTTACATCCCTTTCTATTTTTGCATACCTGCTAAGTTCACTTCCTATTCGTACACAAACCATTTAATGCCAGTATAGATTCGTGATTATCTTAACGTCTTTTCTGGAAATACTGAGGTTGTCGAGCATCTCTATCCAGTCCTTGTGTCATACTTTATCGAATATCTTTGCATAGTCTATAGAGCACAGATAAAGGTCCTTCTACATTTGTATTGCTTGTTCAGATAGCATTCTGAGCATGAATATCAGATTCCTCATTCTGATATCTTTAATGAAGCCACATTGTTCTTGTTCTATCTCTGGGCTGATTCTGTTGCACGCTCTGTTCATCAGATTCTGGATGATGAGTTTTGTTATGTATCTCATTAAACTGATTGTTCGATGGAACTCACATTCCTTTGCATCTGGCTTCTTAGGTAGTGTGATGAAGATTGATCTGTTTAGGTCCTCCGGTATATTGCCACTGTTGTAGATTTTGTTTATTATTTCTGTTAGTCTGTTTACACCAAAGCCTTCTGGGGACATCAAAATCTCTATTACAATCTCGTCTGGTCCCGCTGCATTGTTTCTCTTCAATTTAGCCATTGCCGATTCCACTTCGATCTTTAATATTTCTGGTCCATTTGTAATTTTGTGCATTTGTAAATTTTGTAAATTTGTTGGTTGCTCTCTCTTTTCATGGAAGAGATCTCCAATATACTCGTCCCACATCTCTGAAGTATTTTTCTTTTTCTTGTATTAGTGTGCCATCCTTTGCTTTTAAACATCCTATTGTTGAGCATGTCCTTTGTCCTGTTAGTTCCTTTACTTTTTTATGCATGTCTCCATTATTTGTTGTGCTCAGTCTCTCTACTTTCGTGCATTTGACATTGAGCCATCTTTCTTTAGCCTGTCTACATTTGCTTTGTATTTCCTTGTGTAGTCTCTTGTATTCCATTCCATATCTTGGCATCATTTTCTCTCTCTTTTGCATCAGGTCAAAAATCTCTTTGGTGATCCACTCATTTTTCTTCCGGTGTGCTTTTTCCTTAGGAATGATGTCATTCACTGATGTCACTAGAGCTGCTCTTAGTGCGTCCCATTTTGAGCTTCCATTTCCAATTTGTTCTTCATATATCATTTTCACACTCTCTGTATATATATATCCTGCAGGTTTGGGTCATTCATGAGTCTATTGTACTGCAGTCTTAGGGCTGTGTTAGGTTTATTAATTGCTGAGCATCTCCATCAATTCTTTGTGGTGTATTTTGTCAAATGCCTTTGCATAATTGATAAAACATAGGTACAAATCCTTCTTCATTTGTATTGCTCTTTCGGAGAGAATCCTAATCATAAACATGGAGTTCCTTGTTCAAGTGTCTTTGATGAACCCACACTGTTCCTGTCCTATCTCTGGCCTGATTCTGCTTCTCGCTCTATTCATCAGGATTCAGATTTAGATAAATGCATCATGGGATACTGCTAGATATCTGAAAGAATTCTAGCAGTTAAACTGAAAGGGAAGCCTCTCAATATATTGGTAATAGTGGTATACACACTAACATCACAAAATACAAAAGAAGAAATTGAGTCCTTCTACTCTATGCTAGGTTATATCAAGGCACAGTGCACCTCACTAGAAATCAGAATTATCATGGGAGATCTGAATGCTAATGTTGGCCAAGGAAGAGAAAGTGAAACAGTCAGCAACTTTGGACTAGGACACCGCAATAGCTGTGGTGAGAAATGGGTCCAATGGTGCACAGCAAATGACCAGATACTAACCAACACCTGGTTCCAAGAGCACCCAAGAAGACTATGGACATGGAGAAGTCCAGGAGGACAAATTAAAAACCAAGTTGACTATATTACTATCAACAAGAGATTCAGAAACATAGTTCTTCACTGCAAACTCTACCCAAGTGTGGGCTGCAGAAGTGACCACCTGCAAGTCATATCCAAACTAAGGACAAAACTAAGGAGATTAAATAAACCTAAGGACTACAAATAAACTGCTAGAAAACTGAATGCAAAAAGAGCAATCCAAAATGCCAAATACAGGTGGAGGATACTAGAATCAAGCAAGTACAACAATTGAAATACCTAGCAAGTGTTCTAACAGAAGACAGAAAGTATGACACAGAGATCTGAAGGTAAATTGTCATGACAAAGGACACATTCCAGAAGTTGAGTAAAATACTAAGACACAGGAAACTTTCACTAGAAACAAAGAAGAGAGTATTAGATTGCTATGTGATGTCAGTTTTTCAATATGGCAGTGAATGTTGTACAATATCATCGAAGATGAAGGAAAAACTTGAAGCAACTGAAATGTGGTTATAGAGAAGGATGCTGCAGATATCATGGACTGAGCATGTGAGCAACAATGAGATGTTGGAAAGAATGGCAACGAAAAAAAAATTAACAGTGAGCATCAGGAAGAGACAACTGAAGTTCCCGAGATATGCAATGAGGAAGAGGGCTTGGAGAACCTAATACTGACAGGCCAGATAGAGGGAAAAAGAGACAGAGGGAAGCAGTGGATTACATATTTGAAGGGCCTGAGCAAGGGGATGACAGAATGGGGGTTGCGTGGTGTAACAAGAGAAAGCATGCTAAAAGCCACCAAGGACAGGAAGACGTGGAAAGCCATGATCACCTACGTCCTGAAAGGACAGGGTACATAGAAGAAGATGAAGAACCTCAGATGGGATTATTTTAGTGCACTTTGGTGATTACTTCAGTCATCGTCTGCTTGAGAGGGATGTCATTCACTGTGTCATTTCATCCCTTTGTTACCACATTTGCTTGCTTTTTCATTACTCCAAACTTACCAACAGACAGGAAAGTATCCCACTAACTTCCCACATATAGAAAAGATGTTACAGCATGTAATTATGATAAGGAGTTCTAGAACCACACTCCCTCACTTCTACCATAGGGTATCATGCTCTCTCCAGACTTCAAGGCCCAATACAAGAGACCCATCTTTCAGATGCTTGAGGATGCAAAGGATTCAAGTTTTTCTTTGATCTCATCTTTTTATTTACATATATATTATCAATATATGATGAAGTGGCACTCATTGTCACTTTCTTTTGAGACAACATGGTTTTGACGATAGCTTTCATAATGAGAGGTGTCACATTGAGACTAAATCCTGCACATATCAAACAGTACCTCTTTCCTTTGATTATTGTAATATTAAATGGTCACAGTGATGCATGGATATTTATCTGTTGATAGGTCCTCTGTAGATCAAGCAAGACCACATTAATGTCTTGCTGGCACCACTCATGTTAATTTGGCAGCACACATAACCAGTGGCGATTATGGAACTTTAAAAGTGGTGAGGCACTTAGAGGTCAAAATTTTTCTGAGAAGGCGGGGATCAAGCAGCTTTCTATTTTCATACTACACCACTATCAAATACACAACTTAGGAATTAGTTTAAGTATAAGTACATGACTTCACTAAATTAAATTTAATACTTTCTGCTATTTCCTCCTTCACCATAGGTGCAAAAATTGCAATTACTCATTCTGTATGACAGGACTGATATATTTTTCATTCTTGGGGCTGTCTCTGATAAGGTTGGTGATGCTTGCATCATGTTTGGAAGCAAGTTTAAGAATTTTATGAACATTTCCAGGGTTGAGTACATAGTCCCCTTTGCTGTGTTCTCTCTGAGCAATATCCTGAGTTACTATCAACAGGATAATTTCCACAATGGTCTTGATGTAATGTCAATTTTCCTGAAACTTTGATAAGCCAAACTTGTGGTTTGTGCAACAGATGTCTTTTTGGATACATTACATTTCTAGTCAACCCATGCAACCCAAGAAAATTTATTGCATTAAGAATTTGCATGTTTTTGAATTACCCCATCTTTTCTGTGCTTTTTTCCATTGCTGAAACTCAGTTTTAGTAAATGCGTCATCTGCATTGCCATATGTTGGTGGTGCAAAGTGCTTACATGCAAAACAGAACATAGCATCCTGTTCTTGTGAATATTCAGCCCATTGATATTTGTCAAACCAAGCACTTACAAATGACTGAGCATAGTTCTATTCTTCACTGCGCTTGGGATATTCTCGTAAATGTGAGCTGGAATACCACCAGTGGATTGTGATATGTCAGCTGGTGTTGTATCATTCTTCTTTGATTTTTGAAAGGAATGTCCAATAACAGTTGCAGAATATCCAGCATCTAACTTCAATATTTTTGCAGATACTCCTGCTTCTTCAATGTTGCTGTTTGTTGAAGTGCATTTTTTATAATTCAAAAATTAATCCATAATGCAGTGTTGGCTTATAGTTGTAATGTTGTGTGTGTCTTTGTACTACATTTTGTAAAAAGATGTTTGGAAATATAACTGTGCTTAACCATAAAGAATCGAATATGAGAGACAAAAAGATGTATGGTTTGCTTGATTATTTATTTAAGAAAAGAATCAGTTTGGTGTTCAGTGGTGACCAATATATATAGGGAAAGAAGAGGTCTAAATTGTTTTTCTACCAACATCTTTTCTTTGATTCTTTTACCAGATGCCAGCATTGCTAAATAAAAAAGAAAACACAGAGGGAAAGTGATGAAGATCCAATCTTATCAAAATCAGATATTGATCAGTTTCATAAATTTTTGAAGCTTATAAAAGTCAGGTGAGAACTAAAGGGACAGCCAAAATTTGGGGGAAGGGAGGCTTGGCTCCTTCTGGCCCCACTGTAGAATCGTCACTGTATATGACTACATCTGCAAAGAAGGCATCCATATGTTGGTTCAATTCTTAGTAATCCATGACTGGATGCATGTTGTCTTTGTTGGGCAGTATAACAGCTATTAAAGGGATCAGTCCCTTAGGGGAACCTAGTCATTACTGGTGGCATGGTATCAGCCAGTCTGTAGCAACCTATGTTTGCAACTTCTTTTCATATGAAGCCCCAATCTTGTGAGATACTGTGTATTCTGTAACTGCTCTGGTACTTTATTCATGGTTCACTTTCACCTTGTAGTCCAGGTTTTCTCTTTAAGGACAAAAGTAGCACAGAAGTCATGTTTTTCAATAGAGATTGCTACATTAGATTATTTCTTCAGCTGGTGTAATCAGGGTGCCTCCTCATGCTTGTATGACATCAATCCCAATCAGTAGTTTAGCCAAGAGGTTTTTCTTGCACAACCAGAACACCAACTTCAGTATAGTTACCTTGTTCTGTGTGAATTGTAACAATTCCAGCTCCACAGCATGCTCAGAACTTCACAATTGACAGCAATGTACACTAATTATTGACAGGGAATATTCAGTGTCCACAAGTGCTGAACAATGTACACTGTTTACCTGGATGCTGATTACAGATAATGGTGCATTTACTGTCCTACAGAGGACAAGGTTGGTGATGATACCTTGTCCTCAGAACCATTTCCTGAACAGTTCTGTGCCACATGACCCAGTTTATTACAATGGCAGCACCTCAGCTGTCTCTGTGCTTCATAACTCATGCAAACTTGGACCACCATATTTGTAACATACAAGATAATCAAAAGTGCCAATGGCAGAGGAATAATTTGGCTTTGGTCTCTCTGGTTGTGATACTGCTGCTATCACTGGTTCCACTTCTTTGCAAGTGGCTTGGGCTCAAGTCAGTAGCTGGTCAGTTGATAGTTCATCCATTCTCGATGTTGTTTGCAAAAGTCAACTGACATCATCCAGTAATCTTACTACAAAGGCCCTCCAGTAACCAGTCATTCATGCCCCAAATGGCATAGAAAGATTCCATAAATCAGCAAGGTAGATATCAACTATTTCAAAGGAGAATAGTCAGTAGCCAATAAACTGTTGATATACCACATACAGGCCTGTTCCAAAGGCTGTACATATAAAGAGCTTGTTTTATTTTCTTTTTGTTGGCACACGGTGCTCCCTGACAGCCTCAAAGGAATAACTGTTGCTAACACTTTCAATTTGCATAGTCAGCAAATGAACTCTGCTTTCTCCACCCACTCAACAACAGATAGGCCAGTGGAAAAATCATCAATTTCTGGTATCAACTTCAAGTCAAATCAATCCATGAGTGTTAAGTGATGAAAAAGCTGGTAGTCAGTATCTTCTTGGTTGTAATAAAGTTACCTAATTCGTTTCCTTCAACCAACAGAATAGCACAATTCAAACAATCCAACATGTTCCTTCTGTTTACTATCACAGTTACATTCTTCTGTCATCTCATTAAACATTTTTTATAGATTGTGTGACAAGTCAAATTTGCATAGTTGGAAAGAGTCTTGCAAAAGTATCTAACTTTGAGATCTATCTTTTCTTATATATGAAACTGGATTTATACATTTTTCTAAAGAATTGACAAGAATGTTAAACACAATTTTATTTTATTGTTTATATACAAGATTAATTTTATATTTACAGGATTATGTGAACCAAACATGTGAACCAACTATAATGTAATATTTGTATTATAAAGAAATATTTATGAAAATAATTTTTTTTATTTATAAATTTATAAAGATGTCTGTAAACTATAGAACAAGAAAATTTTTAAAATGTTTGATGATAAGTAACTATAATTATACATTTTGAAAAAATGCATTCTCCAGGCATTTCTTTCATTTACTCTCACCACTTAAATTCACTAAAATAGATTGATAACATCTGGATTCATGCTACAAATATTTTTTATTTACTTATTTATTTTTTTTAAAATTTCATCAACTCAATGGCTATTCAAAGCTATGATTTATTAATCTCATTACTACAAAAATTAAAATAAATACAATAAGAATTAATTAGGTTGATAGCAACACATTCTAAGATATAGAAATATTTTTTCTATTTTTGACAAAAGTAATGTATATTTATTTACAACTCATTTAAAATATTCAGAGGAAAACAGAATATATATACATACTTTATCATTTAAAAATGAGCTTTAGTTTATCTGAATGGTTTACCTCATCACAATATTTAGAGAAAGAATTATCAATGATACAACAAATTATGAATGGTTCACCAAGCTTCAGCATCAAAAATTTAAGACATTGGACAAATTTCAATGTGGACAATCATTGAAACTTGATTAGAATGAATTGCACTAGAAGCCAAGTGACAACACAGCAGTCTTATCAGACTCACTTCATCATTCTGAATTATTTGATTACAATTGTCAAACTTGGAAATCATGTGTCACATTTACTGACAGACGACAACTGAAATCACTGTTTGCATATAAGATATATCTTTGATTTTTTCTAAGTATATGCATGTATGGCTGGATATCATCAATAGTGAAAAATGTATCTGATGCCTTTATTAAAAATTGTAATTGCACAAAATTTACCTGAATAGTTTCTGAAATAACATTCATATCAAAGTAGCACTGCGAACCTTTTCTTGTTCAGAACTAGCAAAATAATGGCTCAAATATATATATATATCAAGATTACAGACTCCAGAAAAAAAGATGTTTTCAATATAAAACTTTAAATCTTGCCTACATGAGAAACTTTACAGACATAGATGTAAGCATAGCACAGGACCCTGAAAAGAGGTATTTTCATCAATTTCTTTTACCCTCCAAGTAAGGCAAATTGGCTAGAGGTCAAAAGGCTCACTGACAGCTGAAACCACATGACAACTTCTCTCACATGTAACCATTACATTTCCTTTTCTCCTTTTTATAGACAACCTAAAAGTAAATTATTGAGTAATAATATTTCCAATTCACATGAACTTTTTCACTTGCAAATGTATGTCATTTCTATCAACATTTTCAATAACAAGATGGTATAAAATGTACTTTCCATTAAAAATTTACATACACACACTTAATTCACTGTTACTTCATGTTTTTGTTTCTGTTTTCATGTTAGTATTTCTTTAATTACAGAAATATAAACTATAATAGATTATTTAATGCATCATAAAAGTCTATCAGTAAATATTTAGATGAATTTCAAAAGTGATATTTCTATCATAAGTGAAGAAATGTCTGGAATAAAAATTTTAGCTTACGTTAGATTATTTTTTTTTTCATCAACTGTGAAAGTGAACTAGCATCAGAATAATTAGAATTTCTTATTCCAAATTTTTATATACAGTGACAGACAACATGCATCAAAAGGAATTTAAATGTTTATAAAATTATTAATATATATATATATATATATATATATATATATATATATATATATATAATTAGCTCTAGGTTACCTATCGAGCACTTTAAAAATACTTAACATAGAGCAAGTTAATATTGACTGCTCTTTAAAAGATATACCAATTCCTAAAAAACACTATTATGAATTCAATTTACTTAGAAAAATTGAAGTTTTTTTTAAGCAACCTTAGATGGAAAGCCTATTTCTTTCTTAATGGCCTAAGGGATAATGAATGCATTGAATATTATGGTTTCAAAATCTATAAACACCCTCCCCGTTGTAAAGAATTAGATAGTTTTGAAAAAGATCTAATTGGGTTAGTTAAGAGATTAAAATACAGACACCTTAAAATTAATAAAACACAACAATATATAACTGATTTACTTAAAGTTTGCTGTAAAGACAAATTTATTTACATAAAAGGTGACGAATCTAATAATATGTATAGAATTAATAAGAATTCTTATGTCAAAGAAGTAAAAAAAAGTTGTTACCAAACATTATAAAAAAGTTTCCCCTGACATGAAAACCAAATTAAATAATGAGGCTAGCTTACTTGTCGGTAAGTTTAAACTTTTCAATAGAGTAGAAAAATTGGCCCTCAAAGATAGCTTCATAACAGTCAAAGACCATAAAAATTTGTTTCCACTGAATCCCGATTTCAGACTATTAAACCCCACAAAAACAGAATTAGGTAGAATTAGTAAAATAATTTTACAAAGACTATGTGAAAATGTACGTTTATTCTTAAATATTAATCAGCAGCAATCTACTTTAGATTGCATAAATTGGTTTAATAAGTCCCAAAAATTTAAGAGATCAGCTTTCATTAAGTATGACATTAAAGACTATTACCCTTCAATTACATCTAATACTTTACTTGAAGCTATTAATTTAGCCAAAGAATTCAATGAAATCTCAGATAATAAAATAGACATAATTAAACATTGCCGTAAAACGCTCTTATATCATGATGATAACTTATGGATTAAAAAAACTGATGCCGAGGAATTTGATAATCCCATGAGGGTGCGGAGGTGGCGGAGTTGGTTGGTTGCCTCCTCCTATATAAACTTAATAACTTCATTGATTTCCACAATCACGGATTATACCGTGATGATGGTCTGATTATAGTCGACCATACTACCCCCCAAATTTATGATATGAAATTGCATAATTTCTTTAAAACTAATGGATTTAACATTGACATAGAGTGTAACTTGAAAATAGTTAATTACTTGGACATTACATTAGATTTAAACACTGGATACATTACACCGTACACTAAAACCAATCATAACCCAATTTACGTTAACAAAATTTCTAACCACCCCCAACATATCTTAAAAGCCATTCTCAAAAATATAGGATATAGGCTGTCTTATAACTTGTCCAATATCAATATATTTGATAAACATAAGGAAATTTACCAATCTGCTTTATTGAAAAGTGGATATAAATATATATTACAATTCACTTCACCTAACAAACGTAATACTCATAATAGAACCAGGAAAATAATCTGGTTTAACCCCCATTCAATAAAGAAGTTAAAACTAAAATAGGAACTATATTTTTTAAATTAATTGACAAACATTTCGGTAGTGATAGTTGCCTTCATAAAATTTTCAATAGAAATACTGTCAAGCTAAGTTATTCTTGTTTACCTAACGTAGGAAAAATAATTAGTGGTATCAATAAGAGTAAGTTAAAAAAAAACATGAAGCTATTAATTCCAAACTTAAATGTAATTATAGACGAAAGAATGAATGCCCCATTAATGGTTACTGCCAACAATCTAGTGTCGTGTACGGTGTTAGAGTTTATAAAGATGTAAATGATATCAATCCTAAGTTCTACATTGGAGCGACTCATGACTTTTTTAAAAGATTTTACAACCATAACAGTTCTTTTAAGCACATAAAATATAGTCACAACACTGCCTTAGCCACATATGTTTGGCATCTAAAAAACACGATTAATAAAGACCCCATCCAAAAATGGGAAATAATAAAAAAATACCCTAAATATAAAGTAGGGAGTAAGTTTTGCCAGCTTTGTGGTGAAGAAAAATTAGCAATAGCTTTATTTGAGCCTTCCTATAATTTACTCAATTCTAAAACAGAAATTCTAAATAAGTGCATTCATTTAAAAAATCACTTACTTTAATTTTAACTATTAGATTACTTACTTTATATATATATATATATTTTTTTTTTACTGTTGTCATCAATAAAGTTTGTTTTACCCTTGTTTTTGGTTTGGTATCTCCCAATCAGCCTATTTAATTTGCTGTATCTGTCTAATTTGTTAGCCTTGTCCTGACGATCCGGCGAGTGAAACTGCGGTTGGCTTTTGGCTCACTTTTAGATTTAATTTGTGTCTTTGCTCTACTTTCGTACTTTCGTATTGAGCTCTTTACGGTTAAGGTTTTTGTCTTGGGGTTTTTTCTTTCGAACACAGCTTTTGCTTTGTTTGTTTCTTTTTTTGATTCCCCTTTACCCATTGGGTATTACCTGTTGGGATTGACGACTAAATTTACCGTTTTGTTAACTGTAAGACTTCATGATTTTAGTCATTATTAGTGATACTGTTTTCTTGGTATGTTTTACAATAATAATATATATATATATATATATATATATATATATATATATATATATATATTCCCAAACTACCTTACATATCGTGTAATATGAAAACATAACTACTATTATCAATAGTTCATGATTTATCAAAAAAGTTAATGTTTTCATTAGAACATAACATAATCATCAAAACTAACAATGTAATTTTCTCTGGATATTGTGTAATCCAATATCCAGAGAGTATCCATTTTCAATGAGACCTTCATAATAAATTCAGTTTCAGAATTTAATTTGGTTTTAGGCCTCAATGAAAAAAAGTTTTGATCAAACTAAGAGTCCCAACAAATAAAAGTAGGCTTATGGTACACAGAAGTCAGGAGAAATGAGTCTGACTTTTTAACCTTTGTGCTAGCACATCAAGAAAAGCAAAACTTTATTGTTTTCCTTTTCACATATCAACCTTAATGCTGGATGCAATTCATTCAGTTGCTCTCCCCCACCTACCTTTGTTTTATCTATTTTTCTTATATTTTGGCATCCTTTTTAAATGTTCATTTTTAAAGTCCTAATAAAACTTTACAGCTGAAGACATTCAGTGTAAATGCAAAGTTAATAATGAATGTATTGGTTCCTTATCCTAACCAACTGTAATACTGAACCAAGTACAAACAATTGACTATTTCACTTTCCAAACCTTTGTGCAATTAGCAATTAAAAACAAAAAGAGTAGACCCATAATTACTGACTCATAGTAATTGTTACTACCTCAATTAAAGTTCTTAAACAAGTACAGAGCAACAATTGTGTGTTCTTTTTCAAGAATGAGAAGAATTTACTGCTTTAACTCCTGTGAGAAATGAGTACTTCTGACTGCTCATTGTAAAGTTCAGTACCATTTTAATAGAAATCTTTAATTTTCAACACCTTATAATGTAAAGTTCAGCTCATATATTTCTGTACTAATAACTGAACAGATTGATTGAATTTTTCCCCATATCACAATAACATTATAATTAATAATTTTACATTTCTTGCTAAATTTTCAGACTATATTTAGAAGTTTTCAATTACAATTTTATATATACCAATAGAAACTTTTAAATGTTTAAATTAAAACTGTAATATCAGCATACTTTTAAATAACTGTAATGATTACTTTTATAGTTCAGCATTATTTTCAATTAGCGCTACAAAAATAGTTTCTTACTTAATCATTTTAATTAATTTTGAACAAACATTGCCTTGAACTTAAAAAATGTAAATTTATACTGATTTTAAATAAATAAATCTAAAGGAGAAACTGGATAATACTTACATATTTATTTTAACAGTTGTAAAAGTAAATTATTGTTTATTTTTATATTTAAAAATTAATCAGTTGCCAGTGATTAAATATTTGTTTCAAATACAAAATAAACAATTTCTATAGGAAGTGAGTTAACATTATAAAGAAGTAATTGTTTTAGACTACCATTATTATTTTATACTCACATTTTTCATTTGTTTATACTTTGGTAGGTATCTCCACTAATTTGCTGAATAAAGAGCATACCATAACGAAAAAATCCTTAAACTTGATAAAAACAACATTTTATCATCAAAATGTCTGTTATTATTAAAAAGAAAGACCAAAGTATTTTTTTTTATTATTTTCTTAAGTTTTTTTTAACCCTATTTAGCACATTGAAATTTGAGTTAAAAATCTTGTTTGGGAGATGGGGCAAAGATTAGTATAGGACATTTTTCACAATAAAAAACATTTCTAGTGAAATTGTCACAGTTTATTTACAAATTAATGAAATTTTTGAATTTTTTAAAAAATCTGCCTCCCCCCCCCCACACACACACACACATACACTTAATTGGTTAAAGATTTTGGATAGCACAGATATGATGTGAATTTGTATCTGGTGCTATTCCATTATAAATGAACAGCAAAATTAATTAATTAATATTGAACCTTTTTTAGAATCTACTAGAATTGATTGATTTCAAAGTGAACTTTATCCCACAGTTGATTTATGCAAGAAGATTTAGCATGCAAAATTTCCCTTTTTATGAAAATTCTTATTTGAACTTCTGAAGGACATTGACAAAAACAAGCTATAGTTTTTATTTAACAACCACATTTTTATTATATTTTTAAAATATGCATTTTATAAATACAAAATCCATTCCACATTACTTTAATATAAATTTTCTAATCATTTGATTACATTAGTTTTTAATAAATTCTTAACAATAAAATTATTATTCATGTTCTCAAAGTACATGCATAGGTGAGTATATGTATAAATATATGCATGCATTTATATGACAATATCTCAGATTTTATTATTCCAGTTAATGTTGTCACAAGAAAATTGGTATGAGCCAATCAATGTTAGTAATATTTTTCAGGATATACTTTATTATATAAACAAAGGAAAAAAGATTTAGACCAAATCATTTGATTAACACAGTATCACATATAATTAAATAGCTTATTTTATATATTAATATCAGTTCCTTTTTATTTTATAACCTTCATTAGTGTTTCAGTGTTTTCTCAATTTTTCTACTCTTTCATCTTTAACATGCAGATATTTTTTATTGCTTTTCAAAAATCTTCATTGCTTGAATATTGTTTTCCATTCTGTTAAACATATCTTTTAATGATACCCCACAAATTTCTTATTGGGTTATCATTTGGGGAGGCTGAGAGCCACTCCATTAATGTAGTGTCCTTTAAACCTTTTTTGGCAAGGTGAGCAATAGTCAGATAGTGCTATGTACTACCTTTAGTTTCATTGCTTTCATACTCAAAAGTCTAGTATAAGAAAGCTTGACTGAGCCTGTCTCCTCAGGATGGTTTTGAAATCAGATGTCCATCTCCTAGACTGGTTGCCACTCAAGGCTAGAAAACCTAATCTAATTTGCTATTTAACTAGGAAGAGAAGAGACAGATTCATGAGTTTTTCAAGTGTAAAAATGAATGCAACAGACTAAACCAGAATTTAAACTCAGCTTACCAATTCCACTTTCTGTGCAACTACCTGCACATCCTCTACTGAATATGTATGAGGAAACAATGAGACAGGTTCTTATAATGGATTTAGGAATAAGAAAAATTTCTTCAAAGATGATGACTCAAATTTTGACTGATGAGCAGAAACAACATTGTTTTCATGTTTGTCTGATCTTTTGAATAATGTAGAGATGTTTAACAAGGTCATTATCAGCAATTAAATGTGGCATTTTCAATACAAGCTAGAAACAAAATGTCAGGCCATATAGTGGAAAATAAAGAATTCATATCAGCTAGAAAAAAGCATGCATGTCTCACTCACATTTCAAGACCTTGCTTATATGTGTTTTGATCATAGGGGGATAGTTTATTTTAAATTCTTAGGAAAAGGACATAGTATCAAACAACATGTTTATGTTGAAGTGTTATGAGAATCTGCTCAGAGAAAAGAAAAACTCTCACCTAATGCATTCTTCATCATGACAATAATGTGCAAGGAACTTGTAAATTCCTGGCTAAGAAATCTATTACACAAATGGGCTATGTAGTTTATTCATCCAACTTAGCACTCAGTAATTTTTAGCTAATTCCAAAACTGAAAAAAGTCCTGATAGGACAACAATATATTGATGGTTCACTATCATAGATCTATTTTCTAGTATTATTTTTCCAAGTATTTTCAGCGACTTTGGCCATCTTCTAGGAGTAAAGTGGTTTTCATTAGAGAGGAAAAGCTTGCTTTCTCCAGCATTTTATTTTGGTAGTTTTAGCATTATATTTTGAATTTGAATATATATATATATATATATATATATATATATATATATATATATATATATATATAATGAATTATTTTGAACATTATTTTTACCGATACTCGTATTTAAGTAGATATTCTGTTTTTAATTAAACAGTATTTATATATTTATATCTACTGGCCTGATTGTTTTACGATAAATTTTTATTACGAAAATGTGTGCTACCCAGCAGGATTTGAACCTGCGACCCCTATTCGAATCCTGCTGGGTAGCACACATCTACTAGAATTGGTTGATTTCAAAGTGAACTTTATCTCACAGTTGATTTATGCAAGAAGATTTAGCATGCAAAATTTCCCTTTTTATGAAAATTATTATTTAAACTTCTGAAGGACATTGACAAAAACAAATTGTGCTTTCAGCTTTCTCAGCAATCCTACACAGAATAATATCAGTAATAAACTTAATGTTTTTTGACAAATATTAAAAATTCTTTGTCACATTTTTTATTGTTTATGAAACCTGATAGGATAATAATTAAAACTTGTTCATCAGAAACTGAAGCACCTGTTTCTAAAATGGCTAATGATTTATTTCACCAAGTTTTCAAATCTTTTGATAAGCCAAAAATAAATATGATGACAATGTAAACTAAGGTTGGTTTTTATTTGATCATTGCTATAAGGAAAATTCTAAAATAGCAACAAATTTTGTGCATGTGTTATTGTTTTTAAAAGTTTGCATGAACAACCACAAACACGAGCCATAATTCTAGCAAAATGCATTACTGTTGTGAATTCAAAACACAAATTTTGAACTAATGTGCATCAGAGTGCACTTACCACTCCAGAATGTCCACAAGTAAACTGAGGAATTGTCTTCTGCTTGGTTGCTGAAGGAAACTGCCAAATATTTGTTCACTTAATGATAATGTTGTTGCATTGTCAACCATTGGCTCACTCAAGTAGGGAAAGAGTGGAGGTCTTTCACATGGCATTGCACCTAACAAATAAGATAACCTCGGACTTGAGTAACGTTTCCTGCTTTGTATCAAGTTGTACATCTCTTTGGTGAATTTCTCACTATCATGTCATCCCTTTTCTTGTAGACTTCATGCTCCAGTTTGGGACTTGTCAACACTTCATTCAAATCTTGTGCTGTTGATGCTGTTCCTATGTGACACATTATACCAGTATAATGCTTCCTGGATGGAACACTACTTCTTAGCAGTAATTTGCTTCTGTGGGACTGTTCAATGATGCCATTTCCAGATGGTGTATATGTGCATCAAAAGCATAAGCAGATTAACCATTCATCAGTAAAAGATCTGAGTCTTACTGATGAATGCTGTATCATTATTGATCAGATTTTTATTGGAGTCTTCCCTTTCCAGGGGTGTAGTTTTGAGCTATCACATCACATTTGCAGAATCTTGTTGGTGTAATGGTCACCAAACAGAAAATCACACAGTCTATCAAGATCAATTAGTAGGTACCACAATAGTGAAATATGTTCATTATGTACCGCATGTTGGACACCTTCATTTTTTCTTTCTGCCACTGGATTGATGCTAAATCAATTTCTTGTCACTTCATACAAGTTTTGAAGGCTGATCTGACGGTCTTTTCACATGTGGAGAAGTCATCCCTTCTGACAATATAAGTAGTCTGTTTAACCTGTTGATACCCACTGTCCGAGTGCATTTCCAATATTTGAATATTTTTGGTGGCAACACAAACCTGAAGTAAGGGTTTGGTTTCATTTTTCATTGCCTCAAGTCATCTCTTTGGAATTATGGTTATTCCATTCTCTTTGTTTTGGCTTGACTTGAACAATGTAACATCTGCCACCAAATTCTGCTCCTTTACTAACTCTAAGAAAGTCTCTAGTCTTATCAACATCTCATTTGCAGCCACTTACTTTGCTGCTTAGAATATTAATGAACCAGTGATAAACCAAAAGAGTTATTTTTTAAATGAAGAATCTTTACCTTCCACTGTATGGCTAAATTCATTCTCTTTATGACATCCAACTCTGCAAGATTGATGAGCTGTGTGTCCAATTCAGGATGCAGCCAGCGTGTATTTCAATGGTAGACTCATTTGCCTCTAGTGAAAACCAGCTACCAAAGAACTTGCATCAATCCACATGTCAAACTCGTAGATGTTGATGCACCATTCACATCTTGTTTCTGTTGTGGATTCACACAAAATAATGAACAACAAAAACAGACATGGAAATAGAAAAATAGGTTATATTGAACGTAATATACAAACTTGAATGCAGGTTAGTAAATCCAGGAATACTATTAGTAAGAAATAAATATATACATGTCTTGAAGTGAAGTCGTGGTAATAGTATATCCATGTAGATTATTCTAGCTGAGTGAAGCTCAGAGCTAGTCTGACTTCTGATGCGGTAGTCTGTGGGTAAGTTCGGTATCTCTCGATAACTTAGGTATCAGTTCTGGTACTCTCCGATAACTGTAACAGATCTCTACGAATACTCTCCACTGCCAACTGCAACTACAACTACTGTTCTCTCTATGGCAAGAGTATATGTACACTCAGTTGAGTCCATTATCATATTCAAAAGGGGGGGGGGGTACCACAACACCCCCTCCCTAGCTTCTTTTTTTTGGGAGGAGTTAATATTTTTTCCATTTGTTTTCTATGATTCTCAATGGCTTCAAAAATTTCTTCCATTGTTTTCTGAGGGTGAAGAGCTTGGCTCCTCACTTCTTTTCTGTATTTCGTTTGTGTGTCTCTTATGGGTAGATTTTTCTCCCTGTATTGTGTATATCGCATTTCCTTGTCCGTTTATTATTGTTTCAGGTTTCCAATGTGCCATATATTTTTTTAACATTTTGAAGTAAACTTGTTCACCTGGTTTAAATGCTTTTTTGTAACTATGGGTGTAATAAATACTGGTTGCACATTCTTTCTGTATTTTTGCTTTAGCTCAGTTTTTGTTGCGAATTTGTTACCTTGCCTAGACCACTTGAGAATACCTCTTTTAATTTCATAGTTTCTGTCGGCTGGCTCTTTGTTTTTTACAAGAACTAATAGGTAAATCCCATACATTAAACTTCTGCATCCAGTCCATTCCTACCAGGTTGTCTGTATTTTTCATAATGTATATTTTTAATTTTTTGGTTTTTCCCTGAAATTTCACATTCACGATTATTTCAGCTTCAAAATTGATCCATTTTCCTGTTACAGATTTAGCAATTTTTTGTGCGTGTAACATGGTCAGCCGATTCAGTTTCCACCATATCTGTAGGTTGATTATTGTTAAGTCTAAACCTAAATCTAATTGTAGTTTGATCTTCTTATTCAATATTTCAAGTTCTACTTATTTCTTCATGTTTTGTTTGTTTTCATATTCCACTCTAGTAGATCTTACCCTACTAGACTGTTTTTGTTTTTGCATACAGCTGCCTTGTGTCCCATCTTTCCTCATGCTAGGCAATTTTTGTATTTGAACCTACAATCTCTAACCCAATGCAATCCATGACATCTATAACATGCAGATGGGGGGGGGGGGAGCTTGTTTTTTATTTGATTTCTGTCACTAATTGCTTTATATCTTCTAATTTTGTCATTCAATTTAGTTGTTTTATATCTTGTAATTTTGTCATTAACATCTTGTTTTACTTTTGGGGAGGGTGAAAAACGTAAATTTTTGTTTAACTTACGAATATGCGCAACTCCTGATTCTTCAATATCTTTACTGTCTTTTTTAATACTTAGTCATTTTTGCCAATCCTCTAATAGTTTTTGCAGCATTAAACCAGGTTCATTTAGGAGTTTGGTAAGCATTCGTTTTCGCATTTCGCTGTCTTTAGCAGCAACTAATCCTTGGACAAATATAAGGCATTTAAAGTTGTCTGGAGTTAGCTCAGCTAATTTAAAGTTGTCACAATGCTTGCTGACAATGGCTGTGAATGTTGGATAGTCCTCGTTTTTGTTTTTCATGAGATTAAGGCATTTCCACCTTTTGTGAAACAAAGAAATTTTGGGGCTAAATAGCTCAGTGAGGAATGTTACTGCCTCATCAAATGTTAAGTTGTTTGTCTTCTTTGGCAGAATATAATCTACAAATTTAGTGTATTCCTCTGCACCTAATTTTCTGAGCAAAAGCCTTAACTTTTTTTTCTGTCCAGTTCTGACAATCGATATTAAAAATGTCTTCATATTGCCTGTAGTATTCTCCAAAATTTTTGTCTTCATCAATAGAGTACTTAAATTTACAAATTTAGTATATTCCTCTGCACCTAATTTTCTGACATAATCTGGTAATCTGACCATAAAGGTGCATATTAGGCTTCACTCAGTTATACTACTATAGAACAGTCTCTGCATCTTTTCTTGGTAGATATCTACAGATTCACTAGAGTGAAGGCAGAACACTATGAACTGTTCATATACTGCAATAGAACCAGTAGAAAAACTGTGTACAATGTGCCTTTACGCTAGAGAAATCACACTTTTATTCTTAGCTCAGTTGCTAATACACAGCAAAGGAACTTACCACCAGACGACACATGTATTGTGTTGCTTCGTTTTGGTATAATTAGAAGATAACACAAACTTGAATTAATGATGTTTATTTTTGGTATAAAACTTTAGGTTTTTACATCAAGTTACAACCTTTAAATTTTGTATGGATACAGGAGCAGACTAGCTAAATTCTCTTCACTGTGGGATGCTAGTAGTAAACGAGCCTATCCCTTCTGGACTCTAGTCATCAACTGACTAGCGTCCTCCTCTTTTCAAATCTCCTACACAAAACTACTGTCCTTAACTCCTACTTCTTACTCCTACTCCTACCAAAAGAAACGGTTCCTTATTTTGCCACCCAATTTTGAATTCTTGGCGTCAGTGTGTCTATTTTTTTCTATTTTTAGAACACTCACCATTTTATAAACCATAACACATGCATAGCCATCTTAAATTATAGGCCCCATTAGCACTTGCCTGGGGCCCCCATACTAATCTGTTTATGTTAAGTGACTTGTGTTACAGAAGACTCTTTTTAGGAAATATTAAAAATAGTAATTATTATTGTTATGAGGATGCATTTATATATAAAAATAATAATAATAATAATAATGTCTAAAAAGTTGTAGTAAGGGATTCTATTGAGTCTTACTTGTTATTCCAAAAAAAGTTTTAATTCATGAAATAGTTGTTAAATAAGGAAATTAGAAATAGAATGTTTGGAAGATGCCAGAATATTCCAGTAAAATCTAGAGTTCTAAAAGTTCTAGAAATATGCAAATTAGACATTAGCCCCTATAAAAGTAGGTTTTGGTCAGTGAGTAGTCAGTTGTTACCAGGGTTTGCTGATGTTTTCAACTCCAGTTTTGATTCAAGGATTTATATCCAGCCAAAAGAATCTATAAGAAGTTGCCGACCAACTAAAACCTGAAAGAGAACCTCATAGAACTACATGGGTAAATAATATTTTTGACTCTTTCATTGACCATAAAATTATTCTTTATGTACTCATTTGAGGATTTCCAAAAAGTATAGCACTTAACTTTCTTGCCAACTTAACTAGGTAAAGATATTGACCTTACCTTCCTCCGTCTCTCCTTGTAACACTTGCCAGTAGTAAACGCTGTTTCTTGTTTTGAATGCAACAAAAATTTTATTTTTGTAAATATTTGGTGTGTTTTGTAAATTAAATATTTGTCTGTGATTTATCTCTGAGTTTTGGTTAATCATTTTTTTCTTTTGTTACACTTAACATGTAACAAAATAACAGTCCACACATATTGCGATTAGTGAAATATCATAATAGAAAGATCCATTTCATTTGAACTCCTTCTTGAATAAAGTGAGAGATGTCCTCTTTTGACCTAGAAGACACTGAGAATGGTGAGGACTTTCTTCAAAAAGGCTGCCCACCTATATAAATGGAAGGATTGGTTTGTCTCACCAGGTCAGTTCACCTGCAGATAATTTTGCTATCATAGAAAAGATCAAAAATCTGACCCTGACTGTCAATGATCAGTCTTTGTACAGTCTTAGCACAGACTCACTGGTAAAACTTTCATTTCTATCTTTTAATATTTGTGATCAATACTACTGTTGATTTTATGTTGGAGACAATATTATCTTTTATTTTTTCTCTGGTATAATTTAATTCTTAAATTTTCCCTAAACTGAATCAGTATTGTTTTGAATGTTTATTTGTAATATATTTATATTTTCACTTTTGGAAATACATTATTTTTATTGTTATCAAATTTTAGCATTGATAGTATTTCTTTATTCTCCTTGTCTTTCAACTTCTCTCTTTTGTTTTTTCTTTTTGTCACAACAGTAAACAAAATGGGGCTCATCCTAAGCTTTGACATTCATTTCAAAACAAAAACAGCAATTCAGCTGTCTTAACTAAACCAAATAATTTTCTCATTCCGTGTTTATTTCACAACAACAAAAAATAAAATAATTCATATTTCTCTTCACATAATAATTTTTTATTAAACTGACTTTGTGTTTGTTTAAAAATGTTATTTTCTGTTGAAGAATTTCTTTCTTCAACCAATTTTGATGAAGAATTTAACTTATTATTGCAACTAGCTAATCTTTGAACACTCTAATGTTTGAACTGACTAAACATGCAGAGGCTTATTCACAGACTGGAAATCTGTTTTCTTTCTTCAGTGAATTGAAAAAACATTGCTTGTGATTCAATAAAGAAAAAGTGTGTACATTTGGCTAATATGTATTACAAAGGCCTAAATTATGATGACCTTTCAAATAAATATGAGCATCTCAAGCATCACATAGCTCTTGATGAAAATTGTGAGACTCTCCCTGCACTGTGTATTTTTGTGATTATTAATCCCTGTGTATTATTCAAATGTTTATCATGTTGATTAGTTGCTGTTGTACAACATGTTTTTAATGTTTTAACACCAGTTTTGTTGGATTGCCAATGAAATATATATATCTTAATATTATTGACCATTTACTTTTTATTCCTGTGAGTGGTTGTGGTAAGGTTCCCAGCACATTGGTTTGCCCAGGGAATCATAATTCTGTTAAGAGAACCCTAGACACAGGAGAAACGCACATACCCCCCCCCAAAAAAAAAACAACAAAAAAAACACACACATACATATACACTGGCTGCATAGCAACTACACCTTTCTAATCTATTCAACAATAGACTGATTAGGATCTATACTGTCAAATTCAGGTAGGAGATCAAATCTGCCACTGGGACAAATGCTGAAATAGCTTGTTTTTAAAAGTTTGTATGAACCACCACAAACTCAAACACTGAATCATTACAATTGAACCTAGAGTCACAACAAAGCACACAAGTGATGTGAATTTAGAACATGAACTTCAAACTAATGCAAATTGTACCATGAGTGCACTTGCCACTGAAGAAAGTCTACAAGTGAACTGAGGAATTGTATTGAGCTAGGTTTAAGTAAAGTCATTTGCAAGCAGGGAGAGATGAAAGGGTTCAGCAGAATGAGGAGTAATTTCAGATTCAGAAGGTGCTTCTGCAGCTGTTGTAAGCCAAAGTCAGCTGCATCTTTGACTTGCTCAGAGGATATAGCTTTCTTAGGAAAAGAATGTATCAATTTTATGTGTTGTCTTCCTTATTTTGGATATTGTTTCTCTTTTTTCTTGTCTCTTTTGAGCACCACTTTTATACTTGTAGTCAGACATGATTAAATAGATTTTAGCTACCTGGTAAATAAAAAAAGAATAATCTTTGTTTAATATAAATACACTCATCCATATTACTATTATTATTAATCCTGTATAATTATATACTGCACTATTACTAATCCATGTATATAAGCCTATAGAAGCAGCAGTAACATATAATGTATATATATATGAGACCAGGGCCGTAGCTGATGCTAAAAAAACACCAGGTACAGAGAAAGTTGCCCAAATTTATTAAGGTGGTGATGTCATCAGTGTCATCCGCTTCCAGAAACTATGAATTTTTACGGATTATTCTTTTATTCCAATGGAAATTATGCATAGACTTTATGGCACTCATTCACATCTGCACCCAGGGCACTGATCATTTACATAATGAGAGGCACTGAGATTTTTTGGGATGCTTCATTGTGAAATTATTGTAAGTTAGTTAAACACATTTCAAATATATTTGGCATTATTACAAATTAATATCATACAAAGGTAATTTTTTTATTATTACATTTTTGTTTATTAATGATTAACTGACAAAATTATGGCATTTTATCACCTTTGGATTGATTTTTTTTTAATTTAATTTACTTAGCTTCTTTTTATGAATTAATTAATAACAATTAAAAAAATATTGGCTAAATTCGAAAGTTGAGTTTTTTATAAAATTACATTTTTAATTTGTAATTTTAAGTATTTTATAAATAAAAGTTCTATTTATTTATTTTTAAGTTTATTCTGTTTTATTCAAAGTGTACAGGTGTACAGGTTAAGAAGTAATAATTTTCACTTTAATTTTTTTCCTAAACGGTTAGAAAAAACAGCCTTCCAAAACACAGTGACCATACCTAAAAATTTTGATTCACTATGTAAAAAATGTCTAGAGCAAGATCAGAGAAACTGCACATTGCACATATAAAAAAATCCAATCAATTGAAATTATATCAATGATTTTAGAAGAATGTGGTAAGATCCGTATATATCTGAAACTGGTATAAATTGACAGTTAAGCATGTTATGGTTTATAAAATGGCGTATGTTCTGAAAATAGAAAAAGATAGACACACTGACGCCAAGAATTCAAAATCGGGCGGCAAAACAAGGTAACGGTTTCTTTTGGTAGGAGTAGCAGTAAAAAGTAGGAGTAAGAAGTAGGAGTGAAGGAAAGTAGTTTGGTAAGAGATATAAAAAGAGGAAGACGCAGTCAGTTGACAACTAGAGTCCAGAAGGGATAGACGCGTTTACTACTATGTAAATGGCCCAAAAAGAACAATCTACAAATGTTGCCTAGTTCCCGACCAGCAACACCTACGGGAAGTGATTCGGAAAACTAATAGTGTGAACAAGTTCAGTCCCACGAGGTTTGCCGCTATTAGAAATTACCGCAAAATTAGGGGCTACCAAATTAAAATTTATTGTCGATACTGGCACAAGTATCTCAATATTACCAACTTCTGCAGTAAATGGTATTACATTACAACCGACTCCCATATCACTATCCACAGCAAATGGGGAGAAAATAAAATGTTACGAACAAGCCAGTTTGGAAATTGGAAGACCCAGTTTAAGGAGATCTTTTACTTGGACATTTGTGATCGCTGATATCACCAACCCACTCCTTGGACTGGATTTCCTCAACAAGTTTGGTCTAATAGTAGATTGCAGTAACAAAACCATTTATGATCCTACAACAACCCAGAGAAAGAGTTTAAAAATATCTGCATCAACGGTCAATCTAGTCGTAAATGAAACGGAGCTCCCGTCATTCATATGATTAAAGAAAAATATCCGAAACTAATCACACCATATAAGAACAGTAACAAAAAATACTGCAGCGTCTACCACAGAATTAACACAGAAAGCCATACATCAGTATTTGCAAAACCCAGGCGGCTTAATTTAGAAAAACTGGAAGCCGCGCGTAGTGAATTTAAAACCCTACAAAAAGACAGAGTGATTTCCCTTTCCAAAATCGAGTGGTCTAGCCCACTGCATATAGTATCTAAACAAAGCGGAGGATTTAGATGCTGTGGAGACTATCGTTCTCTCAATAGCATAACCAAGAGTGACAGGTATCCTATACCAAATATAAATTCTTTTTCAGCAAAACTTGTGAACAAACAATGATTCTCCAAAATCAATTTGATTTCAGCCTACCACCAAATTAAAATGCATCCGGACGTTGTAACAAAAACTGCTCTTACCACCCCATTTGGTCTTTATGAATATAATGATATGCTGTTTGGATTAAAAAATGCGTCAGCTACATTTCAATGGTATAGGGACAAAATTTTTGAAGACATTGATTGTGTTTTTATATATATTGATGACATTTCAATTTTCAGCAATAATGAGATTTCTCATGAAAAAGACATTGAAACTGTTTTTAATGTTTTAAATGAACACAATTTAAAAATTTCAGCCACAAAATCTGTTTTCAATGTGACTTCCCTAGATCTCTTAGGCTTTCATATTAGCGTAGATGGCATTAAACTTACAACTAGTAAAATAGAAAAATTAAAATCTTTTCCTTACCCTAAGGACGCAAAAGGCCTACGCAGATTTCTTGGAATGGTAGGATTTTATAGAAAATTAATACCAAAATTTTCAGAGATAGTCTTACCCCTATCTGAGAGAATGACGTTATCCCCTAAAGGCTCGTTCACATTAGATGAATCTGAACGACAATCTTTTAATTCTATAATTAAGGAACTTAATGATACATCCTCATTAGCTCACCCTGAACCTAACTGTACAAAGTATCAATTAGTCACTGACAGTAGTAATTATGCTGTCGGTGCGGCATTGCACCAAATGGTGGAAGGAAATCCAATACCGATTAGATTTTTCTCTAAAAAATTAACACAAACACAAATGAGATATTCTACATTCGATCGCGAACTTTTAGCAGCTTATTTGTCAGTGCTGCACTTCCGTCACCTCATAGAAGGTCACCAAGTGCTACTTTTAACTGACCATAAGCCATTGTGTGGTGCATTTTATAGTTTAAACTCCGCTAAATCAGACAGACAACAACAACAATTAGCTATCCTGACAGAATTTATTTCTGATATTGAACATGTAAAAGGTAGTCAGAATATAGTTGCTGATTGTCTATCCTGACCAACTCTTGCTGTACAAATAGATGTGTGTGATTTACATGCACTTGCAGAAGCACAGGCATCTGATACAGAAATTCAATCTTTTCAGGACTTAAAAAAATTCACCATTCACCATACCTGGAGATAACCAATTTATATGGTGTGACTTATCAATGTCTTACCCCAGACCTTTTGTTCCATCTAAATTGCGTGAGTCCATATTCTATAGTATCTATTCCATAAATCACCCTGGCATTAAATCATCCATTAAGATGATTAAAGCTAGATATTACTGGCCAAACATGGATAAATCAATCAAAGACTTTTGTGCATCATGCACAGTCTGCCAACAAGCAAAGGTCTACAAGCATACAAAATTACCTATACAGACATTGGAAATACCATCAGCTAGATTTCACACAGTCCACATAGATATAGTAGGACCACTCCCACCAGCAAAAAGCCCAAATAGCAGTTACATCAGCCCATATAGATATATCCTCACATGTATTGACCGCACAACTCATTGGGTAGAAGCACAACCCATCAGCAAAATCACTGCAGCTAATGTAGCCAAGGCCTTTATAAACACGTGCGTCACACGTTGGGGTGTCCTGCTGCATGTTATAACCGACAGAGGCTGACAAATTGAAAGTTAGTTGTTTAGTGAAGTAGCAAAAACAATTGGTTTTTATAGACTATGTACGATAGCTTATCATCCTCAATGTAATGGTTTGATTGAGAGAATGCACAGGACCATTAAAACTGCTATTATAGCATGAAAAGAGGCCTGGCTCTCAGCTCTTCCAATAGTACTTCTTGGGATTCACAGTATGCCCAATAGCTCTGATTTTTGTCCTTTTGATGCCGTTACAGGCACACAATGTTTACTACCACAGCTACTAATAGATAGCACAAGCGATGAGGCTATAGCTCAAAAGTTCACAAGAGATTTACATAATAAAATTGATATGAGAGACTTCATCAAAAGAGTTAATAAGTCCGCAAAATCTTATGTCCCAGAAAAACTTCAAACTTGTGATAAAGTTTGGATTAGAGTGGATCGTGTTCGAAGACCATTGGAGGCACCCTATTCAGGTCCCTACACAGTCCTTCAACGAATGCCTAAATATTTTCTGGTGAAGATAAATAATTATATGGATACTCAAGTTTCTGTGGACAGCTTGAAACCATTTATAGAAGCACAAAAACAAATAGTAGAGAAACAAGTGGAAGAGAAGATGAATAAAAACAAAACACTTAGTGATTCAGAACAAGAAATAAATAAGAAGATTCTCCCATGATAAATACAAAATCTCGTTCAGGCCGAAAAGTTTCCTGGAAGAAATATAACGAGTACTATTATTAGTGGTACACTCCGTTCTAAAGGAGGGAACTTCTGTTATGGTTTATAAAATGGCGTGTGTTCTAAAAATCGAAAAAGATAGAACACTGATGCCAAGAATTCAAAATCGGGCGGCAAAACAAGGTAACAGTTTCTTTTGGTAGGAGTAGCAGTAAGAAGTAGGAGTAAGAAGTAGGAGTGAAGGACAGTAGTTTGGTAAGAGATATGAAAAGAGGAAGACACAGTCAGTTGACAACTAGAGTCCAGAAGGGATAGACGCATTTGCTACTATCCTCCCAGCATGAAGAGAATTCAGCTAGTCTGCTCCTGTATCCACACACAAAAATTAACGGTAGTTAACTTGATGCAAAAACTGAAAGTTTTATATAAAAAAAATAAACGACATTAATTCAAGTTTGTGTTATCTTTTAATTATACAAAACCAAGCAACACAACAAGCACTTCACCAATTTGAAAACAATATTGGATTTAAAAAGGTAAAAATATATTCTGCTTGAATTTGCATTAAAGTACTTTATTGAAATTTATTGAAAGGATGTGGGTTGTGGTGCATTGGATATAGGCTCAGAATGAGAAGCTGGGGAGCCGAGTTCGAATTCCAGCTGAATTCATTGCTTTCACTTACGCGCAAATACCCTTGGGAAAGGTATTAATCCGTCTATTCCTTCCAGTTATGGATTAAATAACAGGACAGTTTGGGTTCTATAACCTTGGTTGGCAACCAGTCTACCGCAGAAAGCAATGGCAACCTACTGCAGGATAATCTTCTGCCCAGTCAGTCAAGTCTCTTTCGAGACATGATCGCCCAAGCGTGTATCACGTATGACACTTAACTGACTGACTGATTGAAATTTTAAAAACTTTGACTTAAGAAATCACTTAATGCGAATTTAAAGTTACTACAGATCTTCAATATTTTAATCAAATTAGCATAATTATAGATGTAAAGAAAATAATCAATATAGTTAATATTTTAACTTACTAAAATGCCTGGCAACAGACAGGAGTTAGGAAAAAGGTGTCTTTTCTTTGCAAATTCTAACAATCATATGAAGATTTGAGTGGCTTTTGGGAGTGATAGAGATGGGAGCAGGAAGAGAGAATGACCTCCTTCAGATTGTTCACCAAGACTTGACCGGTACTACAGACTACACAGGTGCCAGGTTCATAATCATCCAAATATTCTTAGAAGGTTAAAATGATTTATTGCGTCTTCCCTTCAACCAGGCAAGGGGTGCGGCGAAATCAAAAGGAGTCAGCTACATCCATGTATGAGACACACACACACTATGATGTGCAGCTGAGTGACCCGAGTCAGACTGCATGTATTAGAGTGTATAAGAAGGACATCCTTGATAGTATTATTGGCAACCAGGCGTACCCCCTTACAGTGCCAGGCTCTCGGGCATGGTCCGATTTACTGATGGCTCAGTCCGCCCCTTTTTGCAAGGGTGGCAAAAAGACAGTGCTGAATACTTGTTGACTATTTCTGCTGCCCATTGCAATACACACATACTAATCACAGCCATTTTTCCTTAGTATACTTACATGAAGTAGCGCTATACAATGTTTTAAAAAGTAGGCTCATATAATAGTATATATTCTAATCCTAAGAGAGAACAGATAAAAACATATAGTTGTAAGAAAAGGGTTGATTGTGAATTTTAAAATAGATAAATAACCCATTAAAAAAAATTATATTTGTGTATGGGTTTCTGGTACAGATTGCACATGTAATGACAAATCTAAAGATACCATATTTTAATACAGACAAACTCAAATAGACATTTTTATTACATTTTTGTTTCATAAAGAATATATCATGTGATATTTGAAGATGGATCAATAAGTTTATAGCCTAATACCATTATCAGCTAAATTTTAATCTGAAACTTCCACTGTATAATGTTTGATCTTTGTAATTAATGGAGAAGTAAAAGGGAATTATGTTGAAATATAAGTATTTAGTTGCTCAAAATATTTTTTTCATCATTATGCTACAAACTTACTAATGTACTTATGCATATATATGCAAGTTTAGGGCAAAACAATGGGGAAAATTTTAGCAACATAAAAAAGCTTGCACAAAAATATTTTTTTTAATTTGTAAATTAAAAACAATGATAAATCAATTATTGGTTAATTGTTAACCAAAAATCTTGATAAACATTAAACAACTTTTAAAAATTTGTTCCCATTAATTGTTTTTGGAATATAGGCATTAACCTAATACTCTTATTTCTGAGTTAACTATAAAGTTTGTTAGGATGTGGAAATCAGTTAGTCACACATATACAATCTTTATATAAAAACATCTAAAATCACAGTTACAAAAAAAGTCTATGAAACAATATCCAGTTAGATACTTATTTAATTATATAATTGATAGGTTTGTACTGGTATGGGCAAGCATGCTGTCACAAGTATACATGCCTTTCAGGAAACCAGCTATTATTTCTCTATGTTGTTTAATTAACAACAACAGCCATTTTTTGTTTCATGTTTTTGTGAGAATACATTATTTTGCCTTTATTGCCGAATTAATTTATTTGAGTTATAAATAATTGTTATATCTCGGGAGGGGATAAACAGAGAAAGAATAGTGCAAGAAATAATTCTTAACACTGAGGATATATGAATAGGGATTTAGTATACCTCAGTACAATAAACCGAATACACTAACACCAACAAATAGTTAACAAGAATAACAATCAAGAAGGCAATGTCTCTGTATAGGACGTATGCGTCCGTCTTGAGAAGAAGGCTTCCGTCTAGTGACGTCTAACTCTCGTTTAAGGCCGATGGATCTCGACTAAAGTCGATGACTCTCATATAATCACGATCACTCTCGTATAATGACGAACATTCTCGATCACTCTATAGTTTGTTCTAATCCCGGTCTTTTATAACCTGGGCCATACCCATTCCTGGGTAGGACAGCATATTTCGCTACAACACCTCCCCCCGAGCTAAATTCTTCATGGAATTTCGCTCAATACTTCTTTCTTTTGGGGTCAGGGCATAGGTGTTTAGTCCTTTTACTTTTTCTTTTGCTTCTTCTCCTAGAATCCTCTATTTCCAGCAAATCCTTGGTTACCTCTATCGGTACATTTATGTTCGCGGGAGGTTTAATCTCAAATGTATCGTAGAGAAAGAACCTCCATAGGAATCTCAAAATCTGCCTGTTTGACCTTGGATGATATGCGGGTATCGTAACATGTTCTATCGCTTCTTAAATTTGGCTCCAGTGAACATCGTCCCGTTATCGCTTACGATAGTATTCGGTACTCCCAGTCAGTTAAAAACTTCATTGAGAGCCTTGTGTTTACCGCTGTTGGTCACTTCAATTTAAATACCTCAGGCCATCTTGAAAAACTATCTACTATAATTAGATAGTATTCACCTTTTATCGGCCATGCATAATCTATATGAATTCTTAACCATGGTACATCAATTTTAGGCCACAGCTGTGTTCTTACAGGCGGAGATTTAGCTGCTAGCTGACAGCCTTTGCATTGTTTCACTGAGTCTTCAATATCTTTGTCCATTCCAGGCCAGTATACGTAACTCCTCATCAAGGACTTTATACGTGACATGCCTGGATGACCTATATGGAATTCCTTTAATATTCTCTTTCTCAATACCCTTGGTATCACCACTCTATGTGCATACAACAGCGTTTCGTTGCAAATGGAAAATGGTGAAATTTTTTCTCCTTTATTTTCTTTGACTTGCTTTGTCATTTTTGAAATGTATTCGTCTGTTTTCGCCATCCTTTCCATTTCTTCCCGTGTTACTGGTAATACACTAACAGTGTTAACTAGTACCTCTTTCAGTTCCTTTTCTTCCTTCAGCACCGCTATTACTGTTTCTTCAAGTAGTTCAGGCTTTTTGGGAATCAGTCTTGATAGACAATCCGCATTGGCTATTTGTTTTGATGGTATGAACTTCATTTTGAAATTATAATTCAATAAAATTACAGACCATCTTTGAAGCCTGTTTGCTGAATGGGTCAGGACACCTTTTTTGATCCAAATATAGACAGACAATAGCGGTTTATGGTCAGTTTGCAACACAAACTCTCTACCATAAATAAAACTATGGAACTTTTTAACTGTATAAATTATGGCCAATGCTTTTTTTTCTATTTGACTATAATTTTTTTCAGTGGGTAGCAACGCTCTCAAAGCATGAGCAATCGGTTTGATTATGCCATCATCTAGTTTATGTAATAATACAGCACCAATGCCGTATTCGCTTGCATCCATTGCCACAATTAATTCCTTTTTTTGATTGAAATGTACCAGTACCAAATCTGACAGCAAACATTTTTTTTATTTTATCAAAAGCCTCATCGCAATCCTACAACCAACACCACTTTCTATTCTTTTTGGGCAATTTATTTAAGGGTGCTCTCAGGTCATGCATCTTAGGAATATAGATGTTGTAATAGTTTGCGAACCCCAGAAATGACTGAAGTTTTGTTACATTGTCTGGAATTGGCATATTCTTAATGGCTTCAGTTCTATTTGGATTTGGTTTTCTACCATGCGATCGATAATTATTCCTAGATATTTGATCCTGTACAAACAAAACTCGCATTTTTCCGATCCTACTTTGAATCCATATTTTCTAAGTCGGTTAAATACCTCGTGGATGTGCGATTTATGTTCATTAATGTTTTTGCTTTTGATTAATATGTCATCAAGGTATGCCATTGCATAATCCAAATCTGATAACATGGTGTCCATTATTTGCTGAAATGCACTAGGTGTGAATTTTAACCCGAATGGCAGACATTTCAGTCTGTACAATCCTTTGTGTGTATTTAAAGTTAAATACTTTGAGCATTCTTCCGCTACTTTTACCTGTAAATACGCTTCTGAAAGATCTATCTTACAGAAAATCTTTCCTCCATTTAGTTTTGAAAAAAATCTCCTCTGGTGTGGGAGGGGGTATTTATGGTCTTTCAAGCATTCATTTACACCAGTTGAAAAATCAGCGCACACCCAGATCTTGTTATTTTTTTTCTTAACGTAGACGGTAGGCGATGCCCAATCAGAGTAATCCTCTTTTTTGATCACGTCATTACTTTCTAATCTCTTCAATTCTTTATCAACGGTCTATAATGCTGCGAATGGAACTTTCCTTTTCAGCCTGAAAACTGGTTTCATATTTTCCTTCATTTCAAATTTTACCTCTGTTTGAGTACAGCACCCCAGTTCCCCTGAAAAAACATCTGTGATGTATGAATTTTTCTGTTTGCTTAGACTTTCTTTTATTTGATGCCTTAGTCTTAGTTCAGAACATATTCATGGGTTTTTCCCACAAATTGAATAGCACAATTAAATCTATGCTGAAAAGATTTGTATTTCTTCCTAACATCACATAGATCTTCGACTTTTTTACTTTTTCGTCAAATGTTACTTTAGCCATAAATTCTCCTTTGAGTTTTAGCTTACTTCTAGAAATACCTCTTGCAATTTTTTTCGTTTTGTTTAACTCTGGTCGACAAATTTTATTCCAGGTATGTTCGTCTATTGCAGAGATATCACTACCGGTATCTAATAAACACTTCTTTTTTTTTTTTAATCATATCACCCCGAGCAAGGCGGTAACACCACTGATGTGCCAGGGGCTACGTAAGAGTGAGAAGTTTGGAAAAGAGAAAACCGGAAACCACATCCTAAACAGGGAACAAGGGATGAGCCTCTATACCTGTTCAATAGACGTGGGTGGAGTGTGAACCGGGCGATAGTTTAGTCTATCTACTCCAATTGAAAAAAAAAAAGTGAGAAGTTTGGAAAAGAGAAAACCGGAAACCACATCCTAAACAGGGAACAAGGGATGAGCCTCTACACCTGTTTACTGTTCTTCCATTCATTCTTAAGTCCACGTATATTCTGGTACTACAATCGTTCGTGACTTTTTTCATAACTACCGTATTAATCTTTTGGACTTTCGGTCCCTTTTTTTTCTACACATCACTGCCAAATGTCCTTTCTTTGAACATTTAAAACATATTTGGTTTCTAAAATAGCATTTCCTAGTGATGTGGTTATTCTTTCCACATGCTTCGCAGTACGGTTTTTCTTTTTGGCAGGCCTGTTGTTTTACTTTGTGGATACGAGCCACGCTCTTCTCTTCAATTAGAAAATTAAAATCGTACAAGTCTATTTCTAAAAAATTAATCATTAATTGTTATTGTTACATGTTATAAATTGTAACAAAAGAAAAAGAAATGATTTACCAAATCACAGAGCTAAATCACAGACAAATATTTAATTTACAAAAACACAAAATAAAAATATTTAAAGATATACCATTTTTGCATTCAAATAGAAAACATAGAGTTTACTACTGACAGGCGAAGTGTTACAAAGGGAGAGTTAAAGAGTAGGCAAAGTATTTTTTACATGTTAGGCCATCGAGTATTCTAAGTACTATTTTTGGAAATCCTCAAATAATTTTTTGTTTGATCAATGAAAGAGTTAAAATTTCTACTTACCAATTTAGTTCCATGAGGTTATCTTTTGGATTTTTGTTGGTCGGCAACTTTTCGTAGAGATTCTTTTGGCTGGATATACAAATCCTTGAATCAAAGCCGGAGTTGATAATGTCAGCAAATCTTTTTAATAACTAACTACTCTCTTTCCAAAACCTATTTTTATAGGGGCTAACACCTAATTCGCATATTTCTTGAATTATCTTGAATTCTCTAGATTTTTCTGAAATATTCTAGAATTTTTCAAACGTTCTAATTTCTCTATTTAACAACTACTTCATGAATACAAAAATGTTTGTATTAATAACTAAAACTCACTAGAATCCCTTACTATAGATTTTAACCTTTTTAGACATTATTAATATTATTTTTTATATATAAATGCATCCTCGTAATATTATCTATATAAAATTTTATTAAAAAATGATTGAACAGAAAGTTGACATTTTTTTAAACATAGATCAGTACAAACAGAAATACTGCAAACAGTTGATATTTTTAGTAAAAAAAAGATTGTTATTTTAATAAGAACTAAAATATTGGTTGTCATTAGCAAATGAACATATTAAATTATCTGACCACTGATATATGATAGCATGACTACCACTTACCAAAGCAGATTTTGTGATTAAATGAGAACTCCCAGATTAATGATTCTTTACTTCATAAGTAGTGATATCCAAAGCAGTATTGTTCAGACAGAACATAGTTAACAAACTTGTAGTTGAAACCTGTAGTGTAAAGGAATGATTTTATGATTCTACAAACATAAACATTACCATTAAAATAACAAAATTGGCCTTTAGGCACTTATGTTAACTTAATCCATTAATGGTACATAAGGTTGACTACAGCTGGAATCTTTGTGGCTTTCTTCATTCAGTAGTTTTTACAGGTTTTTATAACATATGGAAGGATAAAGAGCAATGAATTGAAATAAACATGCATTTGTTAGGTCATGAAGATAAATATTTTATACATTGCAAAATGTTGAAAACACATTAAATATTCTTCAATATAGTATGTTCAGAAAAGAAACATTTAGCATGAGATTTAGGAGAATTGCTTGTACAGAATATTATACAAAATAAAAAAAATATCTATTTTTGATTTTTCCAAAAGTTTAAAAGTGGAATACAGAATATAGCAAAATATTCTTTGAAAACAATGTTGACAGTTCTATGAAAAGTCTTTAGTGAAAGAACTTTTAGTGAAAAAAGAAGTTTTAGAAAGATTGTTGTAAAGTGTATGGGCATGCAATTTGTATTCGTGGATTGGTATGTGTAGGAACAAAGTTCTTTCTTTCTTTCTTTCTTCTTCATGCACTAATGATCTGTCCTCCTTGAACAGCTGAAATAAAAACTGCTCAATGTCAAAATTGGGGCTCCATTTATCTCTCTCGAGCCAACCACGATTTGCATATGTGTGAGCCCTCTTTTCGGATCTCCTGCGTACATGCACAGTCATTCCAGACTTCACCACCATGTTGCTTGCCTCGTCTAGCATCCATTTTGCAGTTACAAAAGACACAAGCAACCCTTCGCCTAGGGCCGTGTTCACCACACTCCCCCCGATCACAAGCAATACACCCCAGTGTGGGTACTTCATTGAAGGGGGATGGCACAGACTTTGTCCTCTGATGGGTTTTCTTCTGAGTCTGTTTCTTCCCACTCATCAGGAAGTCCGGCATCTGCTGGTAAACTACTAATGTTAGAAGAGTCATCTGGCAAATCTAGTCCAAAGTAAACTAACCATTCACTTTCTTCCATGTCACTTTCACTTTCATCACTTGCCAATGGAGATGACCCTTGCCACCTTGGTTACGTGTCCTGTCTTGAACTTAGTCATGCACCTGCTTCATGGGGTTTTAACCCAAACGATGTCTCCTTCTTCATATCTTTAGTTCTCGATCTGTGGTCCAAATGAAGGTGTGTCATCAATACCTCATGTGATATTTATGCAGTCCGTCGGTTGGTGTTATGGAGGCTGAAAGGCTGTTCTTTGGCATGACATTGTACCAGTAAATCACCTCTAACACAGAGCAGTTCTTTCTGGCTGTGATAGTTTTGATGCTCCGGTGATGTCGTTCCACAATATCATTCTCTGCTGGACATGTGTGCACTAGAATCTCAAATGCACGCTCCACCTACTCACAAATTCTGTGAACTGTTTGTTTAGTAAATGTGATGTCATTGTCCATTAGTATTTTGGTTGGTGGGCCCTGCTTGTCGGTGGGCCCTGCTTGTAAAAAATTAATTCCAACTGACGGGTGACACTAGTGGAATCTTGTCGTCGTAGTGGCTGCCATATTGTGAACCAAAAGAGACTGCAATCCATCAGGGTCAAAAAATACTCACTGCCATAATAGGTTACATCCATTGCTAGCCTACTCCAGTTATTTTTCAAATCTAGCTTTTCTTTCTCCCATCGAACCAGGGCCAGACCAATCAACTGACAGGTTTTGCAAGTTTTGACAACCGATTTCTTTAGACATCAATGGGTCTATGGACTTGGCAAAATACGTTTTTTTCACACCTGGGTGGCCACACTGTTGGCAAATGTTGGCCAATTGACTTTCATCCAAACCTTTCTTTGCAGTAGTGCAAGTCTCCAGTTCTGGCTTCTACCTTCCTTGTGTATATTTAGGCATCTTTGTGGAATTCTAGTGAGGCAGTTGGCACAGTTGATCCATCTTTATTCCATATTTATCTGCCAACACCTTCAGCGTTCCTAAACACCCTCTCACCAACATCTTGTCAGCTGCTTTCCAGTTTACACACGCCTTTCTAGTCAGTGTGTCCGATATCCAGCGATGTACACATGCTGAATCAGTGACCAAATGTAACACAGATGCCTGCCATTGAAGGGCCAAATTTATGCCTTTGATTTTTGTATCCAGTTCGGCTAGATTGATATGTGTAGCATCATTGGCTGGGTGCAACCAACAAGCATCTTCCACAATGCTTTCATTCACTTCCAACATCACTCCAGTTGCCACAGAACTAGCATCTATCCAGATCTTCATTTCACCACTGTTTACACACTACTCTCCACTGATAGGATTTGGTTCAAGTACTCTGATCACAGTTTCATTTAGCATGCTGCGAAGGGAGACATCATGGACTTCATCATCCCATCTTTTGGACCATGTGGTCACCTGGTGCTTGATGAATGCTATTGCTACTCGGAGCCAGCTACACACAGGGAAATGACCCACCAATTTTCCGCAGAGAGAGAACACTCATTGCCGGGTGAAAATGTGGGGAATGTCTGGCACTTCACCTCATCTCCAATGAAGGATGACATTTTCTTCATGGACCTGCAAACCCAAAACCTTGGCTCTGTCTTTCAGCCAATCTGGGTCTTTACAGACAAGCCTGTAATCTGCAAAGTGTTGCCAGACACGGACTGCAGGCACCAGATCTTCATTAATGAAAATGTCATTGATATATGCCAAAGTGGCTTTCCTGATTGCTTGGTCCTGTGACATTAATACGTCAATAATGAACTTCATAATGAGTGGTACCAAATTCAAACCGAAACCCAGACATGTAAGACAGAATTGACAACCTTTGAACATGATCGTTTGAAAAGGTCAGAGCCTTGTCTACGTGGATCTGCAGGTAAATATTTCTCAGATCTAGAAGCAACACATTGGCTCCCTGCTGTCACCATTTTCTAAGTTTCTCTGCACAGACATCCACATTGGTGACAAATGCCTCCACGAATCCATTTAACTCGCGATAGTCGAGCACTGGGCAGACCTTCTTGGACAACTGCCATTAAGGGAATCAAACCCTTGGGTGGGCCAAGTTCTTCTTCAGGGTTTGGTATCAACCATCCATTGTGCTGCCACAACAAAAGCTCTTTCTCATACATGGCTAAAACATGCTTCTGAGATTAGGTATTGTAATTATTTACACTATTTCTTGGAAATGTTAAATGTTTTCACTTTTTTAATATTGTTAAATCTCTGTTATACATTTTCAGAGTTGATTGAGTTTGCCTGAGAACAAAAGTTATCACCCAACCTAATTCATTTATCTCTTATCAAAACACACTTCTACTCAGAGTACAGAAATCTTTATCTTGTATATCTTTTTCAAAACATTCTCAGTGCTTTCATTGGAAATTACTTTATATGAATCATTATTTGTTAATTATTCACCACTGTGCCATTTACATAATCAACATTTTTGTGTGTTGTTGTAAGTATACTTGACTTACTCATCTTCATAACATCCTCTGTTCACATATTATGATAATATTGTTATAATAATTTGACAGTATATCCTTACTCAGAAGTTGGTCTTTCCATCTCCAGATAACTTGACAGAACAGATGATGCTGATGTGATCAGTTTTTTGCTCTATTAGACTATCCAGTTAACTTTATTAAATTTCCAAATATTTATGCTATTTGAATAATACCTTTTCTTATAAATTTCAGTATTTAACTCATGACTAAGAAAAGCAGAAATAATAATTACTGACTAAAATAACTGCAGTGTACTTAAATATTTATTGAGCATGTTTGTTTTCCTAGCTGAGTAATTTTGTATGTTGCTGAAAAAACTGAAACGAAACGTTAGCTGTTTTTTTTTTTTTTTTTTTTTGGTAAATCAAAATTAACCTTTCAAATGTGAATTACATGATATATTACAGTTCTTTCGTGTCCAATATAATAGGATTTTAGATCTTACTATAAAAAGAGTATTAAGTCGAAATATTTAAAAATTAAAACGAACTGTTATTATTCATAACCTTGTTAAAAAAAATAATTTAATTCTAAAGGAAGTCTTTAAAGATTGTTGAATTATCTCCCCCTGACTTTTATTAAATGAGATCATATCTGTTTTCTGTATGTTGCCTTGAGGTTTCTAAGTGCTAACATGCTTGTTTCGCAAGATATTGCTTGTAAATTTAGTAATCATTGTGTTCTATGAATCAAACCTTGTTCATGAATTGGCTTTGTCCTTATAAATATCTGTTTTCCTATGCAGTGTTGAAAATTTTGAAAGGAGTACTTATTGTTAATTCTTTGCTGATAATTTTATTTTTAAATAAATAAAAAAATTACCTTCACACCAAAGAATATAACTTTTTTAACTTTTAATTTTTTTTTTAACTAAATTTATTAAATTGAAAAATACCCTGTGAAAGAAAAGAGTCTTACCTATTCAAATAAAAAATTAGTTGTGAATTAGTTTCAAGTATTGGTCTAAAAGCCGTCACAAAATATAGTATACTAACAGCAACAACGTGTATTGTTGCAAAACGCCATATCAGTGTCACGTGGCAAGTTACGGATGGATAAAATATTGTTTATAACTAATAACCCCAGAATGTGCTCGCTACCGTTCATAATTAGGACAGTTATATAAGAGTTTAACTAAAATAAATACAAAACGGAGTATTATTATAGACAAGCTTCACTTTAAAATTTAAAAGTGAAAAACCAAATAACTTTCTAAAATATCGTTTTAGCTGATTTGGTTTTCCGTATTGGATCACGTGGCTGGGTCAGCCATTTTAACTAATTGACTCTTCATTTACTCTCTCTCTCTCTCTCTCATTGTGTTGGGGTTAGTACTGCTGCCTCATCTGTGTGTCGTGTTGAGTGAGTGAAGAAAAAGAAGGAGGTAGAGAAAAAAACAAAGTCATATATTGGTAGCACTAGGTGCTTACTGCCGTTTTACTATCAAGTGAATGTCGCCATTGCTCTGTTATTAGCAGCAGTAGCAGAACCTAAAGAAGCGGCCATGTTTGCCTGGAAGCTACAACTCATTCCTTACTTACACACAAACACACAAGTTGCTCTTAGTATTTCACAACTTCTAACTAAACACCCTTGATATTTTGCGCTCTTTCTTCATTTCTATTCTTATACTTCACATAGCATCAATGCCCGGATAAATGTAAGTTTATGCGTTCTTTTTACGTCGTTGTGCTTAACATCAGACGGTCTTTTTAATTTACATATGGTTTATTTACCGGGGAAGATTTGCTTTGAAAAAAGAAAAAAAAATCAAAGCATAGCCACAACTCTACATGAAACTCAAATGGGACGGATACGATTGCGAGCGAACGGATATCAACAACAGTACTTATACCTCCGCCTTTGTTGAGTCCACTACAAACCACAACTTTCAGTCTCCTGGAATTATTTAATTGACCTCTAATCATTTCTTCAACGAAGAGACTGACCTATTGTAATTAATACATGATATGATTGGTATTAAAATCCTCTTTGCACACATCTCGTTCTAATTCGCTCTTCTTGTAGTAAGCCATTTATACTTAGCAAAGAAAATAAAAAGAACTAATATCTTCGGTCAGAACGTTATTTTACATAAAAAAAATAATGAAACATGGGCTGGAAAATAGGTAGGACACAATATTGTGTCGGTGATCTTGCACTCCTCCTCACCTCAACTCTTGACTTGGAAATCTAGTCGATGTTGGCATTGTGCTGTTCCTCTCTATGATCACATCACGGCTATTTATTTATTTATTATTTATTTATTTCTAAAACCACTTTCATATACTCTGATTCTGATATAATTACTTCTCCCCATATTGGATTTAAATTTACTTATATTGCTAGCATGAATTGGAAATTTTTACATTGGAACAGATGCTGTTACCATTACAGCCGGATCTGTGGTAAGTAAAAACTAGAACAGCTTGCGTAAGTTCTGTTTTGACATGTTTTTCATGTTCTGAAATGCTTTTGTTTCTATATTTTTTCCTTCTGTTATTGTTTTGTGTTGAATATCTTATAAGGTTATAATAACCCACCAGTTAATGCTTTTTTTTATAAATTGCAATTATGATAACGCCATGAATAGGGAGATACATTCACAACCACATTTTGATTAAATGATTTTTAGTAGTCTAATTCAGTTTCGGTCGAGATCAAGTTTATCGATGTTATTATCATAAATCAAAAATCCATTTATTTTTCTGACAATTTTTTTTTTAATGCAACGCTTTTAATAACATAATTTCATTTTGACGTGTTCTTTTCAATTGAAAAACATTCAATGCTGCACTTGAATTTCTTTAAAAACAGATTTATGAAGGCGAAAATTATTTTATGCTTTGAAACATGTAGTGATTTGGCTATTAGGTAACACTAAGACATGTGGTAAGCTTTTCTGTGACTCGTGTGTAGGAATTATATGCTCCATGACTCCGTTTTAAATCTGGTTTTTATCTCTTGTGTTCATATTTTTTTGATGATCGTTATATGAATTTGATTATTCGCTTCTTCATTCACCCGATTTGAAG
The DNA here is from genome assembly GCA_037127315.1 of Ascarosepion bandense. Lineage (NCBI taxonomy): Eukaryota > Metazoa > Mollusca > Cephalopoda > Sepiida > Sepiidae > Ascarosepion > Ascarosepion bandense. The sequence continues at coordinate 6,949,572 of JBBBDQ010001527.1, read as the reverse complement.
CTTTCTTTTCTTTTTTTTTTTTTTTTTTTCTTCTTAAATAAGGTCGTGTATAATCGAGTCATTAAATGTCAGAGTAACAGCTTTCCTATGTCAGCTTATTGTGTGGGTCATCTAACAGCCTAAATGTAGCAATCGTGCTTCTTTTTTTTTTTTTTTTTTTTTTTTTTTTTTTTTTTTTTAGGAATATTAGAAAATTCAGTCTTCTCAGCTTCTGAAACCCTCGTAATTTTCGTTTACAGGTGAATGTTCATTCATCAAATATTTTAGAGAAGATTAAATGCTTCATCGTGTTTTTTTAAGTCATTAACGAAAAATTAAAGGTTCGTGTGTATTATTATTTAACCTATTTATAAATTACATTCGATTCTCGATTTTGAAAAGAAAAAAAAATGTGGCCTTATTTTTTTTCTTTATTTCTACTTAAATGTTTATCTTAGTATTTTGTGAATTCTTTTAAATACATTTTCAAACATCAGTGTGAAACTTATACCAAAATGTTAAGAGTTTGATGCTTCCATTTAATGTTGAGCAATTTTACTCCGCTTGTGCTATTATCATTAGCAGCTGCTGCTGCTGCTTTTTCTGTTCAAGGGGGGAGTGTTTCTTGGTAGTGGCGGCCATGTGTTGGCTGCCATCCATAGCATACAGCAACTATCATTTTTTATTTTTTTTATGCATTTATTTCAACTGTATATTGTTGCGAGATATTTATTCTTACATACATTTCTACACTTCACTTGTTTGTTTCTTTTATTATTATTATTTTATAATACTTACTCATATATTGTACTTCTGTTGAAGACTATTTCAGATTCCGTATCTTTTGTTGCTATCCGTGAATATCCTTGACCCACTTCTGATGACATGATGTATACTGGTCCTAAATAATGTGCTACCTCAGTTACTGGATTTCTCTTTGCAAAAAAAAAAAATATATATATATATATATTTTCAATATTTAAAAAAATACTAGTGTTTGATCTTAAAATTGTTAACAATTTGATGTTTGTGTTTTTTTTTTTTTTTTTTTTTTTAACTTTTTCCATCAGTTAAACGAAATCACGCTCATACACATAAGGTAGCTACGATTACACATCGTTCAGTCAAGTGTTTTTTTTTTCGTTTCCGTCCTCTAAAAAGTTAAATTTAATTTAAAAAATCTAATTTCGCATGCACTAAAACAAAATAGTGAATTTTACAGTTAACTGAAAACAATTTTTAAAATGTCAATTTTTGTAAAATAGGACACAGGAAGTCTATTAAAAATAAAAAAAAAAGTGAACACTTGCTTCGTTCGACATAAATCGTTAACAATCTTCTTGCTGTTATTACCCCGTTTACTTACTTGCGAGCTTAAACTGTTATATTTATTTGGTAAAAGCGATCCTATGGTGTTTGCATTTTTATTTTATTTCTTCCAGTTATCAAAATCTCAAGCAGTTTATTTTCGATTTTTTTTTTAAAATTTGGACACTAGTTAAATGTGGTATTTGACTTTTTTCTAACGCGATCTATTCACATGGTATAAAAGTGGTCACTGAAGCTATGGCCTCGATATGTCATTACCTTTTTCTTTTCTTTTTTTTTGTTATTGCATACAACTGGAAACTAGATGGACTTTCTACGTTCACTCTTTTTATGAAATTATTTATATATTTTGATATTCTATATTTAAATTTTTAAAGGTTTTTAAATAATTTTGAATAACAATACCGAGTTTGTTTGTCCTGTTTATTTCAATAATTTGGCGTTTAAGTGCGTACGAGAATAACATAATATGGAAAATTGTTCTTTTGCATAGTTATCTTAATTACTCGCCCGTATACATGAGTAATGAACTGTCAAACAATGAACTATGTATTTTTGAGTAAATTTATTTTACGATGTTTAGTTTATCGAAGTCATTTATTCTATTTCTAAAGGAAGTAGAACCAATTATTATTCAGTAATCTCTGCAATCGTCAGTTGCTAAAAACTAAAGTGAGAGCTAACAATACGTGCTTTCACAAAAAAAAAAAATGAATATCCCAACCCTCATCAGTTTTGGGGGCTTAAAATATGACTCACTCATTTTTCTTAATACTAAAAATGTTATCCAAATTCCTCTCTATCTTTAAAATGTTAAATTGATTTATTATATAATTTCTGTTTAATATCAATGTTTTTAGCATTAAAATTTTTGGATTAATAAAGTAACATTATAAATGTGCATTTACATTTTTTAATGCCTAATGGCACAATGAAAAATTGGAACCTCGAGCTTGTTCACAAATTAATGCACAAAAATACATTTTTGGGACTATTCATATTCACCTCCTCTGCCTCATCTGTGGGTTATGACTGGAATATAGCTTTGGTTGGCAACCTATCTACCACAGAAAGTAACGACAGCCTACCGCGCGAATTGTTCGGCAAAGCAATCATGGATGATCGCCTAAGCGTGCATCACGCATGCTACTTTTAATCACTTAATTTCTCATTTTAATAAAATTACTTCCTTTAAGGGGATAGTTTTGTTAAAATGAAAAATTAAGTTAAGTGAGGGGTGAGAAGGTATTAATCCGTCTCTCCTCTCCAGTTACGGGTAAGGCAGATTGGGTTCTATAGCCTTGATTGGCAACCAGTCTACCGCAGAAAGCAATGGCAACCTATTGCAGGATAATCTTCTGCCCAGTCAGTCATGTCTCTTTCGAGACATGATCGCTCAAGCGTGTATCACGTATGGCACTTACTGACTGAGGGGTGAAAAAGTGACTGAAGACGAGCTGCTAAGTCCAGATCGTTTATATTGCAGATGCTCCTTTGAATTTTGTCAAGAACAAAGAACCAGATGAGGCAACAGTACCTATTTCAATGCATGGTCGAATGATAGATTTATAAATGTGCAAAATGGATTCGGACGAGAAACTTTCTTGCCCTAACCTTCCTAGCAGTAGATGCATCTGTGGTTTCTATGTCGTCATTCCATTTTTTAGGAGCTTATTGGTTACAAATATCCTCACCTTGTATATATTTCTTAGTTTAAATAAATAAATTTATAATTTCATAATTAAAATGCGAGTTTTTCTTTGTTTTAAATTAACTTTTAATGGAAAATATATTTAAATGAAACCCTTTTCATTTTCAGATCCAATCTTTTTAGTATTTGTTTTTCTAACCAAACCGAAGTTAATTCAGTTATGCGAATATCAGACAGTTTCGGAAACGTAATGCGTTTTTTAGTCGAACTAATCATTAAATCTCCATATAGTGATAATCGTTTAACTTTTTTAGTCCAACAAAACAAATTTAATGATATATGGTCTACTTGAGTATTCAGGGTGAAATGGGTATGCAAAAAGAGTAGAGACTTATGAGCAAATTTTTTAAAATTCTTTATTAATTTAAGTCATCTAGAGAAAATATGAGGATTTGAATGTGAAAATGGGCGTAATTTGACTCATTTTAGACCCTAAGGAAGGACAGTGTAAGTAACCTTACCTGTTTTCGAATGATTTTTACAAAAAAAAAAAATTGACTAGATTTTTTTTATAACTTCACTAATTAAAATGTGAAACTCAGTTTCAATTTTTAGTCGTTTAATGTCTTTAAAGTTTTAATTTAAAAAAAAAAAACAAAAAAAAACTCGTGTGTATAATGACTTTTTTAAATATTACTAAAAAAACTAGAACACTAACACAACAAAAAAGTTATGCCGACGTTACTTTCAGATCGCTAGTTAAAAGAATTAGTTTTTTTTTTCTTAATTATTAGACTTCGATTTCGAATCAACAGGTTCGTTACGTTACGTTATTTTATTTTTTTTAATATCCTGATTTTATATTTTTTTTATAAAAAGATATTTTACAAATTGATGGTATAAAACTGGCAAGCTATGTATTGTACTGTCTAACTTTTACAATTTTTGTTTAAGGTTGAACTTGAAACCTTATATTTTCCCTGTGTAGACAAAAAAATAAAAAGACAAGATTACTATATGTGCCATAACAGATGGCATTTTCGTCTTCATTTAGCAATAATTGTTTCAACAGGCTCAGATTTTGAAGATATTTTTCTATATTTAATTTATTTGTTTATTAAAAGTTTTAATTTAAAACCATTAAATTTAATGATTAACAGCTGATTCTTCACTTTTATGTAAAAACAAAAAATTGTCTATTACTTTTTTTATATTTAAGATTCTAAGATTAAAAAGAAAGATGCTTTGTTTGTTGTTACACTCTTACACACATTGATTCTGAATACCTTTGTTTTTAATTTTGTAACATTCAGTTTTTCTCTAAGTAAAAAAAAATGTTTTGTTCATTTCTTAATAAGTGTATTCAACAAAATATATGCAATTTTGAATTTAGGTGATTTATCAAAATAAAAGGCTGTAACACAGTGTAAGTGTAGTGACTTTTTTTTTTTAAGTATCATTTCCAATTGTTAATTTCGGATATGATAAAAGTTTAAAAAAAACAAAAAAAAAAAAAAAGCAAATGATCCTGGATTTATCGGCCCATTACATAATTTTGTTTCCCATTTACGAATTACGCCGACTAAATACGTGATGGTAGAAGCATTTTTCTTTCGGGTGGGGGAATCATACAAAGAATATTGTTGGAATGTTTGCTAATGTAAAGAATTACATTTGAATACACAATACAGTGTGTACTGTGTACTAAATTATTTTTTCCCCTTTTGGGGGAATACTTTGTCTGCTGAAGTTAAAATGAAAGTTTGTTTTATTCAAACTCAAAGGCATTTTTTTATAGAAAGAAGTCATTCCATTCTTATTTTAAATTATAAAATATTTCAGTCTCTGAAGTAACTGGTTAAAGTTATACTCAAACGCTTTTATTCGCACTATTTGTGCTCCAAATGTGCCTTCAAAGATTCTTGCAAATGATTTTGAAAAATCTTTTTAGACAAAATATTTTTCCTGCTTATTTAATTTTAGGAAATTACAAGAAATTCGTTTTTGTAGCTTAATGTTTATTTTTTAAAGACAGGTTTGTGTAAAAAAGAAAAAGAAAAAATTAGGTTTTTGTCAAGCAGCCTTTCCCGCCCCTAATTACAAAAAATGTGCCCCTGAATCTTTAAATAAAAAAAAAAATGCAGCGAAAAACTAAAGAATTAGGGACTCTTGTCTAAGAAAGAAAAGATTTTTTTTGTGATAATTTAAAGTTTTAAACTGTTAAAATACTGTATTAATTTGTAATGGTTAGGTGATAGTTAAGTAAAACACCTATATTTACTGATAAGTTTTACTCACTACATTTATCGCCCACCCCTCCGTATTTTAAAGTCTTGAATATTGTGTGTATAATGCGCTGAATTTTGTAAATACAGACCTCCATGCATAATCAAAAAATAAGATCAGTAATTATAGTAAATTTAAAATTTATTGGTAATTTTCTTATATCTCGATCTTCATAAGTAAGACTATAAAGCTAAAGTACCAAAAATTCAATAAAATACCAGATTATATAGAATATTTTCTTAAATTTTAATATTACTGGATATAGTCTGTGTCCGTCTCTATCAATTTCTCTCTCTCTCTCTCTCTCTCTCTCTATATATATATATATATATATATATATATATATATATATATATATATATATATATATATACACACACGCACACATGCTTAGAGGTACCAAATATTGATAGACTGTTTTAAAACTAAGGAAATTATTATTCGTCTCAAAAGCCCTTTCATCCAACATCTCATCAGGAGAAATTTGTTGGAAAATTAATTAAACAAAAAGGACAATTATGACAAAAATGAAGAGCAAAAGAAGAGCAAGGGGAAACATGATTTTATATATATTAAGGGAAGGAGAAACCATGTGTAAATAGCGAGGGATGAATAAAATAAAATATCCCCCAACAAAATTAGACTTTACAAAATCCTTCTGCTGGCAGACGTTTTCTGTAACGATATAGATTGATTCCAAAATCTTTAAATGAACCAGCCTTATGAATGTCTTGGCACTTGCTATATTCTCCATTAAATGTTCAGCAATAGCTGATCCCATGTTTGTAGAGGGAAGGTAACCTATGTTACTTATTTTGCTAAGCTTTATTTTCAAAGACACTTGCTGATTAATCCTCATTTCTAAATGTAAGGTGGTACGTCCCACATAACCAGCAGCACACTGGCAATTAAGTTCATATACCAAATTACTCAATTTGATGTTAGGCAAACTATCCTTATGAAACAAACACAGACCTAGTATAAAAATTACAATGCAGAGCAACAGACAAAAAACAATTAGAAACCATTTTATTAATTTGTTTAACTAATCTTTGGCTCTTATCCCCAATCCAAGGAGCCATCAAATATGTATCGGACCCTTAGAAGGCCTCAGGACTTTAGGAGAATAAAATTTTCTTGTTTTCTTATTAATAATGTAATTAATAAGGGCTTCAGGATAGTCATTACACAAAATATCTCTGATATTCTCCAATTTAGAGTCCAGTCTCATGGAACAAATTTTGAGTGCCCTGTGTACCAAGGTTTTAATAAGACTAATTTTCCTTGGTGTAGGTGCAAAACGGATACCAATTCATGTACAGGCCAGTAAAGGTGGGTTTACGATAGATACTCATAAGGAAACACCCTCTACTACACTCAACAACAACGTCCAAAAAATGTTAGCAGTTGTCCTCAACTTCTATAGTGAAGGATAAAGATTTGTGTAAAGATTTAAGCTTATTAAAAAAGTTCACAGCCTCACTTTCAGTATCAAGTGTCAACGTACCTAAAGTAAATAAAAGGTTTAGACACTTTGCCAAAAGCAATGACTCGTAGTAACCCACAAAAATATCAGCCAATGCAGAGCCAAGGGACTACCCATCCACCTGATTATACATGACATTTTCTAAGCTAAATTCCACAGAACTAGTACAATGTACCATAAACTCAACAAATGTATCCCTAGGAAAAGAAGGTGGAGTAAGGTTACCCTCATACAAGAAGTCGGCACAAATATCAGTAGTTTTCTTTAATGGTACATTGGTAAAAAGACTAGACACATCAAATGAGCACATAAAATCCATATCAGAGCATGATTGTATGGCATGTAGATGCTCAACAAACTAGAACAAATCCAATATACAGTATTTAGTATACAGGGTTCAAACAAGTTGTATGACATAAAAACCAAAGAATGCTGGGCTGAACTAATCATCCAACATCTCATCAGGAGAAAATGGTTGGAAAATGAATTACACAAAAAGGACAATAATGATGAAAATGGAGAGCAAAAGAACTATTGAAACAAACATAAGACGCTTCTGAATTTTGATTGCATTTTAAACTTGTTATCACAAGTTTCTACAGGACCAATTTTTAGAAACTTTTCAAGGTCATTCAAAATAACCAACATCTTTTGAACATAAATCTACTTGATCCAGTAAAATTCATTTTCCAACAATTTTCTCCTGATGCAAAGTTGGATGAAAGGGCCTTTGAGACTAATAATTTCCTTGTTTTTAAAACGTATGTGTGTTACTCCATAATGAATTCAGTTCTTCCAGTGGTTGGCATGTGTATACACCGCATATAACACGCTAAAGTTTCCTCTTCTCTCATTCCATGTGCCGATGGCTTAGGAAGTAGGGACTCTGACTGACACCAAATGGGTCGAGTTTCAATCCTATCTGGAAGCATGTTGATGTCTAGCCACACTGAGCTGTGAAACAGGCTTGTTTGTGGATGATTTACGCTCTCACACCCTGATTGAGCACTCTGGAAGAATGGTAGGCTTTGAAAAACAGTAGCTACTCTGGCGTGTACGCATAGCTCATTCAGTAAAATGAATTAGAGCACTCTAGCTATTGGGCACGTATAATGATAATATATGCGCTAAAAAAAGTCTGCCTTCCACTGATCGTCCATAGCCCAGAGGTAGAATCGCCGACTGACACCAATTCGGTTGAGTTTCAATCCTGGGTTAAAAAGCAATCGGAGTCTAACTGTACTGATGAGCTGTGATACAGCGAAACAGATCTGTCTGTGGATGACATATTATGTATGTATGTATGTATGTGTGTGTGTGTGTAACATTTCCAGTAAGCAAAATAATCTATTTCAAACATTATATGGATTAGAATCTAGTTTTGAGATTTTTAATTTTCCTTTTTGAGCGATCAACATGTTTGTAAATGAAAGTTGGTTTTAAAAATCTTGGTAAAATAGTATATACTTCTATGACACAATATTTTTAGAAAATTAACAAATTTAAATGTTAAATTAATCTGATTTACACAAGTATTACTTATTTATAGCATGAAATTTAGAATAATACTATTTCTTAAACACAGTGTTGATCTTTCTGACCCCCCATGGCATGTGATGATAGCTTGATAGATGCAAGATAAGTGTATGGCGATTGAAATTGATAAAATTCTTCAAATTTTTTCCTGTAAGGGGAACAAACCTTAAAACACATGACCTTTTAATGTACATAGAAATTACCATACAAAAAAAAAAACATCTAACACACACACACACACACACACACAAAAAGCTTCAAATTATTTTTAAAATACGATGACAGGATGATTTGTATTAAACTCTCCAAGTTTCAATTAGTAAACAGTCTTTACTTAATAATTTAATAACTTAATGTCAACAAGTCCTGGAAATATTTAAAAAATATTTTGAAATTTTATAAATTTATTATAATTAAAAAAAAAATTAAAACAATTTTTTTAAAATTTTATTATTATGCAAAAATTTTTTTCTTCAGACTATAATGTCCTTTATTAAAGCAGCAGTTAAAAGCTTATCTAATTAAATGTCAGTTTTATTGCAGTTTTTATTTTACTTTTGGGAGCAGATTTTGGGAAAAGGCCAAATGGTTGAAAAAAAAAAAAAACTCATAATAAATGGTTTACATTCCCCAATGAGTCCTGCGTTTAACTAATACCAATTTTATTTCTCAGAATTTCATGAATTTACATGTAAAAAAAAAAAATTTTAAGTTATGTGCACACACATTGTTCACAAGTAATTTTTGCATTACAGTTATGGGCCCTTTATGGCAAACATTTAGTTATGTCTACTAACTCACTAAAAAAAACAGCACAGTATGAAGAAAAAAGGTTTAAAACTATCTCTCTCTTTTTTTCCAATCAGTTTATTATGGATAATGTGATATTACCAAATCTTTTTTTTCCAGTGAACAACACATTAATTTGGGAACTCTTGCAAAAAAATCAAGTAATTGTTGGATTTTAATGAAACTTTCAGATCTATTCACAAATGAATAAAATTATTTTTGAAATTGTTTTAACTTTTCTTTTTCTTTTCTTAATATATTTTGTGTGTGTGACATTGAAAGGTTGCATGCTTCATGGTGTTTTGACATGGAATGACCTAATATAAATTAAAGACATTATAGTCTGAAGAAAACTTTCTTTTTTTTTTTTTTTCTTTTTTTTTTTTTCAATAAATATAATTTTTAGAGAATTGTCATTTTTACAGGAAACATGAAAAAATAGGACAATTATGTCAATTCTGGTTGACCATACTTATCAATACTCATCATTCACTTTACTTGTCAGAAACATGAACTTTGATTAAAAAATACTATTCTAAATTTCATGTTATAGAAAAGTAATATGTGTCAAATTAGTAACCTAACTTTAAATTTAATTTAACTTTAAATTTCTTCATTTTCCAAATCTATGTCACAGATGCATAAATCATTTTTGCAAGATTTTTAAAACTGAGAATCAACTTTTGTTTACAAATTTGTCAAAATCAATGAAAAAATAACTTTTGAAAACCTGTAAAATAAAAACAAAAAAAAAACTTTATTCCAATCAATGTAATTTTTATTTGAAATACACCAGAATATTTTGCTTACTGGAAATAGTAAATGTAATGATTTGGTTTTCAATTAAAGCTAAAACAAAAGCTTCAAAAAGTTTTGTTTTTTTTTTTTTTTTTTTTTTTTTTATCAATTTAAAACTTAGTTATGGTAAATGAGTGGAGGTATCTACCAAGAGATCATGTGTTGACACCTCATAAAAACACCCACGTCCATGTTAAAAAATGCTTTATTTAAATCAAGTGATATTTTAATTCAGATGAAACTTTGAATTATTTAAGATTAAATAAAATTTTGGAAGAGAATTATATTGACAAGTTTGTTAATATTACCAATATCTTAGAAATTTAAACAAATTTTTTAAAAAATCCAGTTTAAATTCAGTTAGCGATAAACCAAAGTATATTGCTTGTTGTAAATATTAAATTTAATATATTGGCTTAGAATTAAAATTAAAAATAAATGGTTCAAGAGAGAACTTCCATTATCAAAGTTCATTTTAAACTAGTTAACCTCCACTCATTTTTGATAACTTTTAAATTTAATTTTTAAAAATAAAATTTTCTTGAAACTTATTTTAGTTTTAATTGAAAGCTAAATGATCAAATGTATTATTTCCAGTAAGCAAAATACTCTGGTGTATTTAAAAACAGAAATTTGATTGGAATCTAAATTTTTTCAGTGTTTGATATTTTTGTAAACAAAAGTTAATTCTCGGTTTTAAAAATCTTGCAAAATTAAAATATACATCTGTGGTAAATAATTTTTGAAAAATTAGCAAATTTAATGTTAAATTAATCTGATTTACATGAGAATTAATTATTTATATCATGAAATTTAAAATAATACTATTTCTTAAACACAGAGTTCAACTTTCTAGCCTTTTTCCACTATATGTGTTGACAGATTGACATATGATTGTGTATGCCAGTCACAAGTGACATAATTGTACAGTTTTTTTTTTTTTGTTGTTTTTTTTTTCTTCCTGTAAAAGGAAGATACTCTGAAAAACATGAAATTTTAATTTAAATAAAAAAAAAATTAAGTTCTTTTAAAAATAGAAAGGTACAATTTGTATTAAATTTGTTAATTTTTGATCAGTAGATATCTTTTCATAATGAATTCATGAACTAACCCCAACAAACCTGAAGTATTTTAAAAATATTTTTGGCACTTTATAAATTATAATTTAAAAGAAAATGAAAATTCTCAATTTTATTTATTGAAAAAAAAGTTTTCTTCAGACTATAATGTCTTTATATTTATATTAGGGTCATTCCATGTCAAAAAACTAGCAAAAAGTTGAAATCTGCACCCACCAACACCAAAATACTTGAAATTTGGCACAGATATTCCCCTTTATGAGTTAGGAAAAAGTGCCAAATTATTTTGTGCTAGACCTTACCATTCTGATTTTAGGCGGGTGTAAAATTTTCATATTTTGCTTCTAAATTAAGGCTGCAAAAACGTCACAGAATTTCAGTGTTTTTTAAATATTAAAGAAAGAATTCTTCCACATATTCAATATTTCTGAAATTTGGTAGGAAGGACAAATAAGGACTGCAGAATCCAAATATTTAATTATTTTAACCCTATACCTGATAGAAAATATAATTTTGCTCATCCAAAAGCATGCTACCCAAATCATCAATTTTTTTTACCTATGTAGCTTCCGGCCAGTCTGTAGAAAATGTGAACTCTTCAATTTTCACATTTTTTTCCTAGCATCTGCTTAAGTTCTCCAAAGGATTTTGTGAGGGTTTCAAGTCTACTTTAAAAGATATGACCCTGCCAAATTTATAGTCCCCCCCCCCCATGTACATACAGGAATTCAGTGAAAGATTGATAAAGACAATCATCCTAATGCTTCAGGACTTCTCAAATGTTCATATTGTGCTAAGTGAGTTCTCAAACTATTCAATAAGATAGTCTTTAAAACGAAAATAATTTAAATCTATTTTGCAGATATTGCGTTTTGTATGGTACGGATAGATTGTCTTTAACAATGGATTGACTCATGCATGATGATCAACACTGGATAGAATATTTTTAGATGGCATTAAACATGAAATTAAAAGAAAATTTTGAAATTTTATTTTGAATTATTTTCATGAAACAAAAATTTTTTTTTTTAAGCCTAGAATATTTTTAGTTGGCACTAAACATATATATATATATATATATATATATTTATAGATAGGAAATGCTTTCAATTTCATCACTTTTAAAAAAATTATATTTTTTTTACAATTTTTTCAAAGTTATTTTTATGAAACAAGAACTTGTTTTTCATTAAGGAGAAAGTGATAATAAAAATGTATATATGAATAGTCATAAAACACATTTAAAACTACACTGTGCACTAAATTTTTTGTAGACTAAATTGTTTGAACATGGTAAGATCTTTGATAGGCCATAAATGTAATAAATTTGAAATCAGGCCAACCTGGGAACTCTGAATGACCCTTATATGACCAGGACTGGAACCTGTCTGTCTGGTCCTGAAATATCAGTCACTTACCATCCAGTATCCAAAGAGAAAGGTGGCATTTTCCTACTTGGATTTTTTTATAGGTCCCTCCACAAAATCACTGAAAAAACAGCATAGTATGAAGGGAAAAGGTCCCAAACTAAATAAGTTTTATTGGTAAAATGTTAGTTATCATTAAGAGGATAGATCAAAGCATTTTTTAATTATTTTTTTACAATTTTTTTTTTAATTATTTCTAACACATTAGAAATTTTTGTACAAAGTTTTTCTTTTTTTTTCTTTTTTCTTTTGTCAGTGCTAGAAATAAATTGACGCAATGTTTATTAAGGTTAACAAAAAAAAAACATTGCACAATTCACTTTTTTGACCTTGAAAGACACATTAATTTGGAAATTCTTGCAAAAATCAAATAATGGTCAGATTTTGATGAAAACTTCAGGACTTATTCATAATTGACTGAAATCAATTTTGAAATAAATATTTTGAATAAAACATTGGTAAAAATGTGTTTTTTTTTTTTTTTTTTTTTTTTTTTTTTTGTGTGTGGTGTGTGTGTGTGTCCCCCTGCCAATTAATTTCCAGAAATGGTTAAAAATTCAACTTTGCTTCGAAATAAGTCTAATATAATTAAATTCAGGAGTCATTGGCGAGTGCTAATCAACTGTCCTTTTTTTTTTTTTTTTTTTTTTTTTCTCCAATAGTGACCAACTTTTTAAAAAGTAGGTCCGAACTGCAAAAAATGCAATAACTATGCCAATTTTTATATGGATAAACTTCTGATAAGCTTAATTTAAGCTTATCAGAGTCTGAAAAGGAAAAAAATTCAATGAATAATGAATTTTTACAAGAATTTTCTTTTTTTTTATTATAATATAAAGGTTTCAAAATTATTAAATTTCTTCCTCTATTGCTCCGACTAGGGTATGTAATTAATGCATGAAGACTACAATTACTAATTTAAAAGTTTAATACAAATGATTTAGCCCGTCAATTTTTAAAATAATTAAAACATTTTAACTGTGTGCATTTTGATTGCCCATATCTTTATTTGTACGGGTGGCCGTACGTGATTCGAGAGTTGTCTTCCCTTACATAAAAAACTAAATTTGTATATTTTTGTCGCCTATGGCCTTCCTACTTGACAGCTTCTGGCTGTCATTACAGCTGTCATCGCCTGAGATAAACACTGATAACAATGGCTACGGTAACTGATAAAAGCTTATACCGAATATTTCAGACAGTAAGCAAGTTCAATTGTTTGAAATCAAATAAAGGTAAGTTTTAATTTAAAAAATTGACTTCAATAACGTGTCAGGGACATATATTTTATTTTTGCCAGATTTTTAAAACAAATGTGGCTACTGTTTACGTAAATGTGTCAATCGATCAAAAAAATGGCGGTACATTTAAATTTTTTTTAATCTGAAAAATTTTAGATTCCAATCAATATAATTTCGGTTTAAAATACGCCAGTGTATTTTGTTTACTGGCATTACTAAATTTAATCTCTTGACTTTCAATTAAAGATAATTTTAAAGCTAAAATATAACTTATTTATTTCAAAAATTTCATTTTAAAATCAGGTATCAAATTTATACTGAAAAGTGGAGGTACCTAATTTTTTACTAGCACACAGGATAATTGAAAGATCAGTCTTTTTTCATTTAAAGATGAATTGTTCTATTTGTACTGAGCTAGCAGTTGAAACAAGTCATAATCTATTCCATGATAAACAAGTTGGATTAATTTTAGTTGCTCATTTAAATGCAATGGATGTAAAGCTTATTGCTTATAGAACAGGACTTGATGAGGATAAAATACAGACTCTGTTACCATCACAAGCAGACCTTGTTGAATAAGTATGAGTGGCTTGAAAAGAGCTGTTGCAATCCATTTAAAAATCATAAGCAAATCAAAGGCGGTTTAAAAGCAATTTCATTGGAGTTGGCAAACAAAGCAAAGGCTAAGTTGGTACTAATCCCAGGCAAGAAACTCTGCCCTAATTGCAAACTTCTTCCTGATGATGAAAAACAAAGGCGTGTATCTGATGAGGAAATACAAGAGCTTAACACAAGCACTTCTATGGAAACAGAAGACAAATATCAATGAATGTTTCTCTGCTATTGGAATTTCTCCACTGAAAACAAAAGGGCTTCATTACTCTGGAAAAGCTCGTTTAGGTTAGAGAAAACTTTCTTCTGCAATGCAAAGTATTAAGACAAAATCAGTAGGTCATTAAACATTGATTCTGTGCTGTTGAATGAGGAACCTTTAAAATTCAAAAATGAGAGTTTAGATAAAGCTAAGTGCTTTGATAAAATGATAGAGGTTCTTGCAGCAAAAGTGAAGACTGTGGAATCAACTAAAATGAAAATACAAATCTTGACACTTGCCCCTACTGATTAATCACACAAAAATGTCATGGATGTATTTGATGTTTCAGAACACATTGTATGCAAGGCTCACAAATTGTGTTTGGAAAAAGGTATTTTAGCTGTGCCAGAACAAAAAAGAGGCAAGTCTTTGCCTGCTGATATTGTACAGTTAGTACAAGCATTTTACCAAGATGATGAATATACTCGATTGATGCCAGGCAGAAAAGTCTATGTTAGTATTAAACGTAATATACATCAGCAGAAGAGACTCGTATTATACAACCTAAATGAGCTCTTCAGAGCGTTCAAGGAAAAGAACCCAACACTATCCTTGGGTTTTTCAAAATTTTGTAGTCTAAGGCCAAAATGGTATGTCCTTGCTGGTAGTGCAGTATGTGTATGCATAATCCACCAAAAGATCAAACTATTACTGGAACCACTGAATGTACTGTATCAAGATCTCTTGAAATATATTGTCTGCAATACCAGTAATAGACTGTGTATGATTCATAGGTGCCCAAATTGTCCAAAATCCCCAGAGAAGCTGGAAAAATTTCTTTATGACACCCTTGAAGAATATATTGATAATGAAAAATCTATTGAGTTCTCCTAATGGACAACAACTGACAGATCAACTTTAATAACACACAAGGAATTCTGTCAAGCTTATGTGGATTTAGTTATTTTGCAACTGAATAAATTAGCACCTCATTCTTACTTGGCTAAATCACAATCCAGATATTTAAGGCTAAAAAAGGAAGATATCAGTGATAGCAAAGTCTTATTTCTTGTGGATTTTGCCAAAAATTACAAGTTCGTTGTTCAAGATGAGATCCAGAGTTTTCATTGGAGTACCTCTCAATGTATTTTACACCCAGTGGTACTATTTTAAGCTTGAAAACACAATACAAAGTCAATGTTTTTGCATTATTTCAAGTGACAACTTGCATGATGTGGCATTTGTTTATGTGGTACAGAAAAAGATATTGAGGTGATCAAGACTAATTTGCCAAATGTAAAATGTATTGAATATTTTACTAATGGTTGTACAGCACAATACAAGAATTATAAGAACTTTGCCAATTTGTGCAATCATCAAAAAGATTTTGAACTTTATGCAAAGTGGAACTTTTTTGCAACTAGTCATGGCAAACAACCATGTGATGGCATAGGTGGGACAGTGAAAAGGATAGTAGCAAAAGAAAGTCTACAAAGACCAACTTCCAAACAAATCCTTTCCACAGAAACTGTTTGAATACTGCAAAATTTGCAATTGAAGGAATCAAATTCATTCTGATTGAAAAGGAGGAAGTTGAGGAAGCAAGGAGAAGTCTCACTATAAGATTTGAAAATGCATCCACAGTTCCAGGAACAAGAAGTTTTCATCAATTTATTCCACTCCACTCAGAAGAGATAAAATAGCCATGAAACAATGTAGTGGAGATGAAAACTATGATCTAATATATGACTTGTTTATTGGGGTTGAAGAAAAACGAGTGAAATTTGTTGTTGCAGGTATGACAATAACATTTGGATTGGCATGGTCTTAGAAATTGATGTGGAAAATAAGGACTTGCTGATTAAGTTCATGCATCCAGCTCTTCTAACACTTTCATTTTGTTGGAAAGAGAATTTTAAGGATATGTTTTGTGCCATTAGCAAATATTCTGTGCATCGTTGATGTCCCTACAACGCCAAATGGTAGGGTTTACCATTTGTTGAAAGTGGATAAATTATCTGTACAAAAAATGGTATACAAAACAAACCACAACAAATTGTATACAAAACAATACACAACACAATTTGGTGCACAGCATAGTTTTTGTTTCATGAAAACAACTTTGAAAATTGGAAGAAAAAAAAATATATAAATAGATAATTTTTAAGTGAGAAAATTTAAAGCATTTCGTATCTATAAATAATATATATATATATATATATATATATATATATATATATATAATGTTTAGTGCCAACTACAAATATTCTAGGTTTTAAAAATTCATTCTTTTTTTTGAAAAAAAAAAAAGAGAAAATGTACTTTGTTTCATGAAAATAATTCAAAATAAAATTTCAAAATTTTCTTTTAATTTCATGTTTAATGCCATCTAAAAATATTCTATCCAGTGTTGATCATCATGCATGAGTCAATGTTTATCCATTGTTAAAGACAATCTATCCGTACCATACAAAACGCAATATCTGCAAAATAGATTTAAATTATTTTCGTTTTAAAGACTATCTTATTGAATAGTTTGAGAACTCACTTAGCACAATATGAACATTTGAGAAGTCCTGAAGCATTAGGATGATTGTCTTTATCAATCTTTCACTGAATTCCTGTATGTACATGGGGGGGGGGGACTATAAATTTGGCAGGGTCATATCTTTTAAAGTAGACTTGAAACCCTCACAAAATCCTTTGGAGAACTTAAGCAGATGCTAGGAAAAAAATGTGAAAATTGAAGAGTTCACATTTTCTACAGACTGGCCGGAAGCTACATAGGTAAAAAAATTGATGATTTGGGTAGCATGCTTTTGGATGAGCAAAATTATATTTTCTATCAGGTATAGGGTTAAAATAATTAAATATTTGGATTCTGCAGTCCTTATTTGTCCTTCCTACCAAATTTCAGAAATATTGAATATGTGGAAGAATTCTTTCTTTAATATTTAAAAAAACACTGAAATTCTGTGACGTTTTTGCAGCCTTAATTTAGAAGCAAAATATGAAAATTTTACACCCGCCTAAAATCAGAATGGTAAGGTCTAGCACAAAATTTGGTACTTTTTCCTAACACATGAAGGGGAATATTTATGCCAAATTTCAAGTAATTTGGTGTCGGTGGGTGTAATGCCCTGGTGAATTGACATGGAATGACCCATTATTTAATTAACAGCTCATCAAATTAAATAATATTAAATAATGTCATAGTTATATTGCATTTTTATTTTACTATTGGGAGCAGAATTTTGGAACTAGAGAAAAAATGTTTCAAAAAAAATAATAGTTGATTTATATTCCCAATGAGTCCTGTGTTTACATGGGGGGAAGGTAACAGATGTTAAATAAAAAATATTTTTACCAAAACTTTTTTAAATATAATAATTTCAAAAATAATTTCATCTGTTTTCTGACAATTATTTGATTTTTGTAAGAATTCTCAAATCAAAACAAGATTTTTTTTACCAAAATTTTAAAAATGTCAGAAGAAATTAAAAAGAAAAATAATTAAAAAATACTTTGATCTTTCCCTTTAATAATAACAAGCATTTTGATAGAAAAAGTTAATTTTTATTAAGTTTGGGATCTTTTTTAGTCATACCATTTTTTTTTTCTGTGATTTAGTGGAGATATCTATTTTAAACTTTTTTTGCAGGTACCTGATTATGTCTTGAAAATTCAGATCATGCTAATTTAAAAAAAAAAATAGCTTGGTAATGTAATTAAGAAGGAATTTATATCTAACTAAATAAATATTTGTTATTTCTATTTTTTTTTTTAACTTTTAATGTTACCAATGTAAGAATGATAGTTGTCTTTCTTACAGGTGGTGGTGTCTTTATGACAATAGAACACTATTTCAAAGTTGTTTATGAAGTAAAGACACTCCCTGAAAGAGAACAATAACTAACCCTGGAGAAAAATAAAACTGTAAAACCTAATAGTTATTTTCATTTAAGCCTTTGGGCTCTCTTTCACTCACACAGATTTTGAATAGGATCATTAATATTAATTTGAAAATCGTCTGGTTTCCTGGGTAATTGTCAGCATCCACTAAAATGTGAACTTTTACAAATATTTATCCTCTTGCCAAAAATAAAAACAGATGTTTAATCACTTATGCAGCTATAACAATTATAAAAGATTTTAAATATCATTTAATGCATGTACCAGAATAGACACCACTGTTCAGTTAGTACATTTTGCTAGAAATAGTTTCATAAACTAAAGATGAAATGCAGTTGATGATACTTTCAGAGGCACTTGGTATTTCTTTTGAGGGGATATTGTGATTGGAAGATTCTGTAGCTTTAATTACTAAAACGTAGATGTGTATGGGGGTAGTTACTAAAGTTTTTTAATTGTATGAATTGGAAGTGTTTGGTATTTTACATTGTCTACAAAGTTTTTCATACTTAGCTTCTCATTAGCATATTATTTGATTTTCTTAGATGAAATATTATCAGTTTGTGACTAGTACTTTTTCATTTTTATTTCACTTACTTTTTGTTGCAATTCTTGGGTCAACCTACAATTATTCATAAACAGGATGGATCAGAAATCACTTTTCTTTAGCAGCTTGTCTTAATGTGAATTCTGCCTTACCATTATTTTAAACCTGTTTAGGTTTATATCAGTAGAAGCGGTACATTTTCATATTGCAGAGTAAAAAATACCTCTTGAATTTCTGGACAAGGGTTTTGCTATTTGAATCTCTTGTATAGTATAGGGGTCTTAGCCAAAATTATAGTAATATTTGAAGGCTTCTTTTTTTATTATTCTTGTTGCATATTTAATAACGTTTATATATGTTATGTATTTAGCAGTAAGAATTCTACCGGTACTCACTGTAATATAACAATCCCGCCCCACCCGAGGAAAGGCTGATGCAAGCGGGGGTGTTTTCCGGTCGTTGAAAGGAACGGATGTTTGTTTGACCTTATTTCCGGCAGTAGCGGAAATGGCTACAAGAGGCAAACAGAACAGGTGGCTCTGAGAATTGCGTGCGTGGGCGAGGCAAAAATCGGAAGTACCGGTTTGGAGATTATAAAAAGACCTCGGGCACGGATTTCACCAGTCTGGGCAGAGAGACATAGGCAGACAGTCCGAACAGATACGACGACACTCCCCCGTCAACCCTTGGAAGCGCGCTCTCACTCTCTGTTCACTAGGCCACACGGTCCATCGTCATCAATAAAAAATATTATTATATATTTTCATATACATGCTTGTTTGTTGTATATTGCTATATAACACACGTTTATTTGGTGCTAGTGACTTGCTGTTTTGAGACAACAAAACAGATAGATACGAGGGTTACCACGGTGAGATTGAAAATTCAACGGAATTAAAACTACCGGAAAGAAGACGAAAATAGAGGCAGCGGACGAATATAGACCATAGCCATCAACGAAAGGTAAGTGACTCTTTGATGTGATAGTGTGTGTGTTCTCTGCTCGTGTTTATAGTGGGTCTCGTTAAAAAAAAAAAAATGGAACAGCATACTTTTGCCGATCTGACCGTAGAAATGAGAAATATGGATTGTTCGGTAGAATGGAGGGGGTGCAGGCAGAGAGTGGTACGCCTAGGGAGAGAACATTAGGTTTGGGGTTGACGGGGGTGTTAAAGTTGACGGGAGGAAGAAAGTTGAAATATTTACCTATCTGTAAGTACAAAACATCTGAGTTAATGATTTATTTTTTGTTGTTAATATTTTACCATATATGTGAAGTGAGTTTAAGTGGATAATTGGATTAACTTGTTGATAACAATGTTTTCTTGGTTTGTGAAAGAAAATAGTTAATATTTCGTAGAATAAATATTTAATGAAATAATTTTGGTTTGTGTCTTAATTTTACTTAAAAAGCGGCATGAACTTTCCAGACAACCCAATAGAAATATTGACGAACAACTATTCTCAATGTGATTATGAAGGTCAGTTGTATGGTTGAAATAGTTGAGTTTTTCTGACCAGTACTCGAGCCGAATTAAAAAAAAAAAAAAAAAAACAATCGATGTTCTACGTACACAAACTTTCCCCAATTGGAGTATTAGCGTAAAATGACCCTCTCCATTTTCTCCATTTGGCCTTGTATTGCATGAACTAAATCAAAATTGGTAAACATTAACAAATTATAAATGTAGCTGAATGCTACCACAATAGGAAAATCAGAGAAACGAAAGGGTTCTTTAATTTTGATCTCGTCAACAGAATTTGTTCGTAAACGTCAATTTGTAATCTTTACACAGATATTGTCAAAATTTAAAAATGTTTGTGTTTTGCGTGACATTTCTACAGCATAGAAATGACTTAAATGTTATCGAGAGTTTTAAAGTGTAATTTTAATTATGCAGTTAACAACAGCCAACAAAATCGCCAATTATAAATATATCTCAACATCGTTGCTTGAAAACAACTGCATTGTTTGGTTATTTCTTTGCGAATACACCGATTATATATATATTCTTAAAACATTCACCCGCGTCTCAGTGTTTCGCGATATGAGTCAGATATTGAAAAGATATTTTGTTATCAATATGGTGGAATCGGATTATTTGGGGAGATTTGGGAAAATTAAATTAAAATCTAAAACTTATTTTTATTTACGTAAAAGTACTTCACTTTTATGCTTTTGTGCAGGTTCCCATCAATTCAACATCCTCTGTGAATTTTCATTTATGTGAATTGGGAAATATCTTTTGAAGATATATTAATTTCTGAAAACTAGTAAATACCTTGGAACAGATAAATATGGAGAGATTTAGTGAAGGATATGACGAACTCCCGAAGAAGTTGACGATAGGAGTCATTGCTGGCGTGGTCGGTGTAATAATAATCCTGGGAATAATAGCCAGGAAGCGGATTTTTAAGTGTAAAAGAAGCAACAGTGCTTCGGAAAAGGAAATTGAGTTATCCGCTGTGAATAGTACTCCGGGGTCAACGGGCGTTCAACACTCTGCGTTAAACAGAGAGATGTCAACAAATCAGATATGCTTGGTTTCGAATCCAGAGGAAGTAGTTCAGGGAATGGAAAGCATTGTACAAACTAAGGGACTACGAGTCACGGGTCCATTTTTTTCTAACTGGACTTATAAACACGTGTAACAATAAACTCGAGCAGAAGCACACATGGTGTTGGTCAAAGGTCATTTACTCGATGTTAGTTTAGAAACTGGGGCGCAATTACCGCCTATAATCATGTGGATTATGCATCGAAGAGTCTACGCTTATGGACAGAGTCGAGAAAGAAAATGAACATTTTTAAGAACTTTGCCCAATTCTGTGAAAATGGATATTAAGAAAAAAAAAAAGAACAATGAAACATCGAGCTGGTAGAACAATTTTCAAGATGGATACGAACATTGTTGGGTTGCCGATGTAGGCTCCCCTATATTTTTTTTTTTTTTTGTTTTGTTGTTTTGTTTGTTTCGACACATGTTTTATATTATTGTCGGGCTTGTGTGGCATGGGGAGGAGTGTGAGGGTGTTGCGCTTAAAACGTTCTTAGGTGAACATTTTGGAAAATGGGTGGGCGAGGAATGTAATATAACAATCCCGCCCCACCCGAGGAAAGGCTGATGCAAGCGGGGGTGTTTTCCGGTCGTTGAAAGGAACGGATGTTTGTTTGACCTTATTTCCGGCAGTAGCGGAAATGGCTACAAGAGGCAAACAGAACAAGTGGCTCTGAGAATTACGTGGGCGTGCGTGGGCGAGGCAAAAATCGGAAGTACCGGTTTGGAGATTATAAAAAGACCTCAGGCACGGATTTCACCAGTCTGGGCAGAGAGACATAGGCAGACAGTCCGAACAGATACGACGACACTCCCCTGTCACCCCGTCAACCCTTGGAAGCGCGCTCTCACTCTCTGTTCACTAGGCCACACGGTCCATCATTCATTAATAAAAATATCACTTGATATATTTTTATATATATGCGTGTTTGTTGTATATTGCTATATAACACTCACTATTTCTCAATTATTTTTGTTTCCCAGTACTTTTACTGATATATAAGTAGCCTGTCATTGCATACAGGAATCTTTGACACTAATTTGCATATATCATTCAACATCATCACTTTTTATTCACACTTTATTGCTAGATACCTCATTTAGAGTTCAGAATAGCAATTATCCATATTTTACTGAGAGAGAATACATTGATATTTTGCTTTATGTACTGTAACAATTTATGCAAAATGATTTTCCCTTTTATATCTGAAATATGGGTAAAAGTGCTCAATATCGGGGATAGAATATATTTAAATATAAAAGTGGACACCGAATGCAACATTGAGTGGTGACACTTTCATACTTGAATGTAATCTTCAGGCTAAAATTATGTTCAGGCATGAAATACTGTTGTCTTGGTATTGACTTTTGTGTTATTATCTCATATATATATATATATATATATATATATATATATATAGTTTGCATGCATTATTTCTGCTTACAAGTTCTAATCTCTAGAATGTGAAATAGATTACATAAATTGTAAATATTTTTATGCTATTCAGATTGAATACAGATAAGATGCAGATTTAGTATGAATATGCAAATAATTTTTGAAGTGTTCTAATATTGCCAATTTTAACTATGTTAAGCTACACAAGGAAAACATTACAGTACTGACAGTAATGTGTTCATTGTTTATTACTATTAGCTTTGACACTTTTAAAAAAACTCTTACATTGTGAAGCCTTAATTTGCGAGGTGCATTTTAACACCTGGAATATATGAAAAAAAAAATGACATCGTTTCACTTAAAATCTTTCCTTAGTTGTTTTAACTAAAGCTTTCAAATTAATTTCCAAATCAACATTTATGGATAAACAATATTCATATTATTTCTATTTGGATTTGGAACAATGTTTCAACATTTATGCAATCTGACAGATACCAGAAGGTCAATCTGGATAACCTTCAATAAATTTAAAACTGAACCCTTTATTTAATCTTGGGTGTGATTGTAGATTGTTCTCATTCTGCTATCTTGTCAAACTTGGTGAAATCAGAGAAGCAATAATTGAACAATATTTAAAGAAAGAAAAAATGAGATATCCCTAGACATGGATAGTTGAATGGAAATTTAACTCCGTAGATTTAATAAAGAGTTCAATTTAAAATTCTCTGAATATTATCCAGTTGATAGACACCTGAAGAGGGCTGGAGGATACAAATGCTAAAATGTGATAACCAAAAATGAAATCTTCGCAAATGTAAATAATAACTTTGAATATAATTAACATAGTTTATTGTATTTGAAAATTAGTTTTTCAATCTGACTTGATATTTTTAGATTCAGTAATTCATTTTTAGTCAATTTTATAATTGTATGAAAATAGTCTTTTTTTTAATCATTTCAAAATGTAAAGTTTCTTTTTGTAAATGTTTGATATATGGTGCTGCTCAAAAGTTAGTCATTATTTTAGTTTGTCCATAATCTTTTGTGTTCCGTGTTTCTATGTAGTGGGTTTATTATTAGTATCAGATACAATCTCTGAACAGGTATGTTAATTGATTTTCTGTAGAGAATTTAGTTGTATGGTTGTAGGTTTATTAGACTATGAGGTCAATTGTTGGACCCACTAAATATATTGTTTTTACTACAACCATACTCTCCTGTAGACTTACCTGTCACCTTTCTGATCATAATAACATTTCTTAGAAAAACATAGCCATGTACGTAATATTAGATGGATTTTAGTTAATAATACTCACAGATACACATAATAAAAAGTACCTTCAGATATTGGAGGCCATCTACATTAAATAAAAGCAGCCCACACTCAATAAAATCACATTTCAATCTAGCCACAACACATTTAGACATATGGTTCTGTTAACATTTTAGTCTCTCATGTTGTGTGATGTCATAGAACCACATTACTAATTTATGACTTGTGTCCGCTATTCAGTGACTGTTATTGTCACAGAGCAATGTCTTATGTCAACACAAGAGAAAATCATCTTTGTTGGTGAATATCTTTAACGTTCCTACAACCACTCTGAAGGTGGCTCATGTGAGCCAAAAGCTGAGAACCAACATAATAAAAAAAAAATATCCAAATGGTGGACAATTTTTGTCTTTATTTTCACCAGAAATTAGGGCCAAAATATGATGTTTAAAACAACTCATTATTAAACATAATAGACATTCATTGCCTGTTATATTTAACATATATTTAGGTACCTCCAGTAAATCGCAAAAAAAACAGCATAGTTACTTTTAAACTGAATTTTTAAAAATGAAAAAAATTTCTTGAAACTTTTTAGTTTTAATTGAAAGCTAAATGATTAAATTTACTATTTCCAGTAAGCAAAATACTCTGGTTTATTTCAAACAGAAATTATATTGATTGGAATATAAAAGCTTGAAATTTTTTCAATTTTTGAATTTTCCGCCATTTTTGAGCGATCAATACATTTTTGTAAACAAAAGTTAATTCTCAGTTGTAAAAAATCCTGCAAAAATAAAATATAAATCTGTGACACATTATTTTTGGAAAATTAGCAAATTTTATGTTAAATTAATCTGATTAACACAAATATTACTTATTTATAGCATGAAATTTATAATAAAACTATTTCTTAATCACAAATTTGAACTTTTTGACATGTACGTGTTGAAAGGTTCTTGATTAGAGATAAAAAAAGAAAAAAGTAGGGCATTCGTAAGCAACAAAATTGTCCTCATTTCTTTTCGGGTAAAGAAGGAAACTGACTTTTTAATTTGCACATAGAAATTACCATACAAAAAAAAATCATCAAATGCACAAAAAAAAGTTTAAATTATTTAAAAAATATTTCTGCAAAAACTATTTTAAGCTTTTCAATTTTCTATAAGCAATGTAATTATCAATTCTTAACCTAAAAAATCTAAAGGCAACAGTTCTATAAAAGATTTTTAAAATATTTTTAAAACTTTATAAATTATTATAATAAAAAAAATGAAAACAATTCTTTGAAAATTTTATTAGTAATTGGAAATTTTTTTTCAGACTATAATGTCCTTAATTATTATTATTTATTCCAGCAATTGAAAGCTTATCAAATTAAATTATCAGTTTTATTGCATTTTTTATTTTATTCTTCAGAGCAGATTTTCGGATAGTGTTGTTAATTTTAAAATAAAAAAATAGATGATTTATATTTCCCAGTGAGTCCTGCATTGAACTAAAACAAACTCATTTTGCAGCCAATTAAAATTTATTAAAACTTCATGGATTGACGTGGAGGGGGGTTAAGTTTTAAAAATAATTTTTACCAAGATTTTTAAAAATAATTTAAAATATAATTTCCTTCATTTATGAATGAGTACTAAATGTTTCATTAAAATCCGATAATTATTTGTTTTTTGTGAGAATTTCTAAATTAATGTGTTTGTCACCAAAAAAAGTGGGTGTTGCAATCATTGTTTTCCAAACAGTCGTAACATTTGTTTAACCACTAACTCAAATCAAAACAATTTTCTGACAAAATTTTGAAAGTGTTAGAAGGGATTAAAAAATTTTTTAAAATAATTAAAAATTACTACTTTGATCTTTCCTCTTAATAATAATATAAACATTTTTAAAACTTTATATTAAGTTTGGGTCTTTTTTTTATTCATACTATGCTGTTTTTTCTTTGTGTTTTTTTTTTTTCCTGTGTGTGTGTAATATATATATATATATACGTAAAAAAATCACAAGATCGCCAAAACCTACCGCGGTTTCACACAATGGCTCGTCAGGGCAAAGGCAAACCAAGGACTAATCAAATAAATAGACACCACCAAACAAAGACTAACAGACCAGCCTACCCGACGGGGGAGGGGGAGGTTCAAAAAAAAAAAAATAACCAAAGACTCTAAGCAAGAAATTTAGCTTTATGGAATCTACACCTATTCAATATTTCAGTTTTGGCATTAATAAGGTTGTGGGCAGGTTCGAATCTAGCTATCGCTAACTTCTCCTCATCACATAACCTACAAAATTTACTGCCTTTGTTATATATATATATATATATATATATATATATATCCCTATTTTAAGTAAATACTTTTTTATTTTACAGTATTTATTTTATCTACCAGCTTGTACTCTCCAGCAGGATTTTTGCCTGGTAGATGAAATTGAATGCTTAAAAAAAAATATTTACTTAAATACAAATATCTACTAAAAGTAACATTTGAAGTAATGTCAGATTTAAAAAAAAAAAATCTATTAATTCTTTTAAATGTGGTTAATTTAATCAAGTTCAATATTGAGCATTTTTAGTACATTAAATCTCTTTTCTTTTTCTTTTTTCTCTTTTTTTTTTTTCTTTTTTTTTTTTAATCGTATCACCCGGAGCAAGGCGGTAACGCCACTGATGTGCAGGGGGCTACGTAATAGTGAAAAGATTGGAAAAGAGAAAGCCGGAAACCACATCCTAAACAGGGAACATGGGATGAGCCTCTTAACCTGTTCAATAGACGAGGGTGGAGTGTGAACCGGGCGATAGATAGATCCTGCATGATAACATTGATTATTCTCAAGTAATGTCATCATTTGCTGTTAACCTCAGCTCATCTACCTAGATATTGGTGCAGCATTCAGTGAGAAATCTTCACCACCCAGCATCGCAAATCACTTTAAATGCATTTCATCCTTCACAATACCATGTCTATAAACTGCTCAAATCTTTTTGTATCTAGAGTTGTGTGCCTGTGTTTAATAAAATTAAAAAAAAAAAAGCGCATTCTGAAATTTTCCATCTATCTTCAATATTTTTTTGTCCATCTGCATATAAATTATCATTCAACTTGATAAGAGTGAGAAATCTTAAATTATATTTTTAAATGCATATATAGGTCATGTGAGACTAGCTGTAATTTACAAATATTTAAAACTAGTAATTGATATGCACTTTTAACTTTATTAAAATAAAAAGTTTGACTTATGAAATTTGAACCTGTACACTTATTGAATATCTCATATCTGACTTGTTAAGCATTTAGGAGAGCTAAATTTAATTTAAGACAAAAGTCGAGTCTAGTAAAACTTCATAGTTGTAGCTTTAATCACTATCATAAAATATTCCTTCTTTTTTTTTTTTTTTTTTTTTTTTTTTTTTGACAAAAATCATAAAACAACTATAAAGAAAATTTATAATTTGTTCATATTTAAAACATGCTACACTTGTCAAAAAAAACCCAGCATAGCATGATGTTAAAAGGGCTCAAACTTAATATAAAATAAAGTTTTATTATTAAGAGGAAAGATCAAAGTTTGTTATATTTTAATCCTTTGTGATACATTCGAAATTTTGGCTAAAAAATCTTTTTCCATCAGTGATTCACATAATGTTTACTAGAGTTTTACCACTATGGCAAACAATATTATGCAAGTCTTTTTTTTTTCATTGAAAAATACATTAAATTGAAAATTCTTGCAAATAATTGTTTGATTTTAATGAAACTTTCAGGACTTATTCATAAATGAAGTTATTTATGCGATTATTATTTTTAGAAAATCTTGGTTAAACAAAAAAAAAAAAACTTGTTAGATCTGTTATCATCCCTCCCTTTCCAATTAATTACATGTTTTTTTTTTTTTTTTTGACAAGACTACTTGTTCGAAAATCTGCTCCTATTAGTAAAATAAAAAATGCATTAAAACTACACAATTTTTAATTTAGATAAACTTTTAATTGATTTTGTAAATGCTATATTAAGGATGTCATGTTCTGAAGAAAAACATTTCAATGAACATTAGAATTTTTCATTGTTAATTATGATGATTTTATATAGTTTCAAACATCTTTTAAACTTCTTTCAATTACTTGGTGTCTTTGGTTATGAATTTATTAAGTAAAGGCAGTATTTACAAATTGAAACTTAAAAAGCTTAATACAAACCCTGTATCATTAAGATAAAAATAATTTTAGAATTTCTTTTTTATTAAGATATCCTCCTTTTTTAAATATGGAACCACGTAAGAGCAATATCATTAAGCAGTCTCGTGTTTCAAGATGAAAAAAAAAAAACCCTGTATAAACTTTTTTGGCATGGTACAATTCTTTCATTTTGCTTCTGTGTTTCCTGTGTACGTATCAACATTCAACAAGTTTTACAAATCATCCCTTCAAAATTTAAAGTAAGTTTTATATTTTTAATTTCTAGTTTCCCCATTTTGTTAAAAAGTAATTGTGAAATTCACAATTTGCAGAGGTATCTAATAATGAATATGAAAAATAGATTTTTAAATAAAAATTATTCAATACCATAATATAAATTGAGTTACCTCTGTCATGTTATACAATTCCATTCTCTGTTGTGAAATGAATTACTTAAAGCTATAAAACTAAACTAAAATTCTATAAAATATTAAATAATCACTGAAAATGTTTTTTACTATATAGTTAAAAACCAAAAACAAAATGTTTGCTTAAGTTAGAATAGATACATTTGTCAATTCTGGTCTACTTTACTTAGCTTTTGACAGGATCCAAATGTCAGTAAAATTGTCACCTCAGATAACAAGTCTACCAAGATTAAGAAACACTTTTATACTATATTTCAGGCAGTGAGTAAATAATATTTGTTTCAAATCACATTATAGTAACATTAAATTTACTGATTTTCCAAAAATGACTTGTGACAGATGTATATTTTCTTTTTGCAAGATTTTTAAAACTGAGAATTGAATTTTGTTTACAAATGTGTCGATCCCTCAAAAAAAAAAAAAAAAAAAAAGGCCGAAAAACTGGAAAACTATTTAAAATCTAAAAATGTTATATTCCAATCAATATAATTTCTGTTTGAAATACACCAGAGTACTTTGCTTACTGAAAATAGTAAATGTAATCCTTTAAATTTCAAGAAAACTTTGTTAAAAATTGAGTTTTAAATTTAGGTATCAAAAATAAGTACAGTTGTTTTAGGGTGTGATTGATAAATTGTTTAAGTTATGCAAAAATGAAAATAACACAGACATCTCATTTTAAGAGATATATTTACCAAAATTACACAAAAATATCTTGAAATGTTAGAGTAAATTTATTCAATAAAAGTGCCATTGGCTTCAATCATGGTCTCTGGACGAATTCAGAATCTCTAGCATTTCTTCTGGACGGTCTCCTGTAAGTTGGTGAATGCTGCCATAATTCTTGCCTTTAATTCATCTTTGGTGTTACAAGTTTTGTTGGTCTCTTGCTCAACTATACTCCATATAATAATCAAGTAGGTTGTACTGTGGGAAGATGGTGGCCAGATGTAAGGGGTAATGTGGTCACAGAAATTGTCTGACAGCCATAACTGGGTTTTCTTGCTTGTGTAGCATGGTGTGGTGTCCTGTTGCCAGACAGTCTTCCAGCAGCCACCCTCTTGATTCAAGGCAGCACTACCTCCTTAAAGCACTTGATGTAGGCCTCTATGTTGAGTCTGAGGAAAGATGAATAGAGGCATATTGTTGCTATTACTAGTGATCACTCCAAACACCTTTGTGATCACCATTAGACTTGTCAACTGTTTCTGAATCCTTTGCACTGTCCTCAGATTGACACCCAAACACTCTGAAATGTTTGTATTTGGTACAAATACCAAGCAGTACAACTTGCCATTTAAAAATTTCTGGTAGAATAAATTGTCATGGTGATTTTTTTTTTTTTTTTTTTTTTTTTTTCCCTAACAGTGCCTAACTGACCTTACTATACTGTACAGTCAAAATAAAAAAGAGCAATCCACATGCATGAAATTAAAATATAAAATGACAAGCTATCCATCGTACATTGTATTTAGAACTTACCTTAATCTGGCACAAGACTAGTATTACATGTGAAACTTTATATATATATATATATATATATATATATATATATATATAACCCCCCCCCCTTTTTTTACTTTATTCCTGTGCAGATTTGGTATTGTAATTATTTTCAATCCTCTTTAATACAATTAGCTGCAATTTTTTTTCTTTAGATTCATATTTAATAATTAAAAGAATCATTTTTACTTTATGGCTCAATTATCCTGATTTTTATATGTATTTGTATATTTTTATTTGGTTTTAACTTCTTGAATTCTATTAAAACTATTCTACTTTTAACTTGTGTAAAGTTTTGCAAACTTTAAACCGACCTATTGTAGGCATGTCTATTTAAATCATGGATTTATATTAGCAACTGAATTTCTGATGTGCTTTTTCTCAGTTATTGATAAATTGGAAATCAAAATAAAAATTTTGTAATTTTTTTTTTTTCAATTTACTAATTTTATGAACCTCTTTAAAAACTTTACATAGGAAAACTTGTATTCAGTTATTTGGTTAAATTTTGAATTATTGGCAGTTTGCATCCAATACTATTCTGTTTACTTTTTAGATTTGGTTGTAAAATGCTTGCAGTTTTTATTTTAAATACATTTTTATATTTAAGAATATTCAATTGCAAGGAATTTTTTTATTCGACTTGAAGAAAAAACAATTTAGTTATTTTCATATCTAAATGGGGGATATGAGAATTTTGCAGTTTGACAGTTTCAATTTATGGATTATCAGTAAATAAAATAGCTTAATCCCTAATTCATGTATTATTTTAATAACTAATTTTTTCTCCACTTCCTTGAATATTTTTATTGTTTATAGTTAACTTAAGTTTCAAAGTGTTATTTATTTATTTTTTTTGTGTGTGTCTGTCTGGTGATTTGAAAGCAGTGTTTTCTTCTGGTTGACTATTGTTAAACTTGCTGTTTGATAATTACTTTTCAAAGTAACTAATTCTTTTTTTTTTTTTTTAGCAAATCAACTTAATCATTGAGTTGTATAAAAGTAGAGAAAGAATTAAGTATTTAGTGTTCTTAATCATTATGCCCACTTTGATGGATATAAAGTTATTAAATTTTACTAATCATATTTTCTAAAACATTAACTTTAATCATTTTTATATATAAATTGAATTCAAAATACTTCCTTTATAATTTTAGCTTTGTCAGCACAAAGAAGCTAAAAGTACTTCTAAATTTCTTTATTTCTGATCTGATTAAGAGGTTCTTATTTTTTACTTTTATTTTTTAATCAAACACTGCAGAAATAGCAAATTTTTATAAATTTCTTTATCTTCTCATAAAGTTCCTCCATTCCTTCAGGCAAGCATTAAGCCATACCTTATACTACCAATAAGGCTTAGTAAAGCCAAATATATCCACCAAAAGAGGAGCTTGTTGGATTTATGTGGCTCAGATTTGACTGACTCAGATTATCCTACTTCCATTTTCAAGAGAGGGATATCATGTTCCTCACTGGTATTTTTCCATTATCTGTCTGAAGAGTGATATCCTTTATTAATTTGAAGTCCCCATGTGAATGTGATATAGAATTAAACATTATTTCTTTTAATCTTATAAATTTTAATTTAAATATTTAACTAGAACCAGCAGAAACACTTTTTGTTGTATAGTTGTCTACTCTCTCCCACTTTTCAAATTTCATTCAATCAGCTTATATAATTTTGATTCAGAGCATTTAATTTTAATACTGCATTATTATGAGATTTATTTTTTACAATATTTATGGTGTATCATGTTATATTACTCATTTAGATTCTTCAATCATAGTAATATCTTTTTTTAATTATTTCATGTAATTTCTTAATTCTTAACCTTAAAACTTAAAATATATATCATAGTGCCATATTAATGTGTATTTTTTACAATTTTTATTTAGTAATACAAGTTCATAACATTTAATATTTTTTGTTGAAATAGCATAACCTCAATAACATTTAATTTGCCTTTCATGTTTTTTTACATATCACCAATATTAAGTTTTTATTGCTTCTTGTATTTAATATACTTGATTAAATAACTTCAAGAAATATAAAACAATTTTAAGCTACTGCAAAATCACAAGATTTTTATGTAAATATTTTTGTGAATTTTGTTTTATTTTTAGTCTTTTTACTTTACCTATACAATGGGTGAGAGCAAGAGTTGGTAGCATTTTTCACTAAGCAACATTTTGAACATGTGACTGAAACATGACTGAAATTTATAACATACATTGAAATGTCACCTTTCAGAATGTCTTTATATATGATTTGTATGTGGACTGTGAATTTTAAATGTTTCTATGTTTAAAGTGAAAATGGAGGAAAATATGCATTTCCGTTATTTGATGCTCTTTTAACAGAAGAAAATTTCTTAAAAGTAGTAAAAAAAAATATGAACTATTTGAACCATTTGTAGACATATTACTGTAGCTAAAACTACTGGCCATAAATAAGTGGAAATGCTGATGCAAAATACGTTGTCTACAATAAAGATCATTGCTAAAACAAAATGAGCTAGTATTAATCATTCCCAAAGTTGGTCTTCCTTCAAAGAAACTAATGTTGTGTATCTTGTGGAATTGAGTGCTTTGTGTATTACAAGCTCCTTCCATAAAACCAGGTGTTGAATTCAAATAAATACTATCTCAGTTGGATTGGGGCACCTTGGCATGGTATAATGGTTAGCAAGCTTGTCTCACTAGAACTTATTACAACTGAGTAGTAAGTTCTATCCTCACTGGGTACCCCATACTTTCGCTTAGAACATCAAATGCTAATTGGGTTGATTAATAGTAGCAATCAATAAAGTGTTCAGAATAGGCCAACTGAAATATTGTAATCTTTCATCAGCACACCTCCAGACCTCATGTTTCTTTTCTGGGATATAGCACACTTGCCATGCTCACTAGCCATTGCACCTTTGGATTGCAATTTATTTTGACCCCTTCAAAATTCTCTTAATGGGAAGAACTTCAATTGTTTGGAAGCCTATAAAAACGTTTATACCAGTTCATCATCCAGAAAGAAATCAAGTTGTGAGATGATGAGTTAGCAGATCAAAATGGCAGTGATGTTGAATAAATCTGGGTACAAATATCTGAATATTATCTTTGAAATTCACTTAAAAAATGTTATGAACTTTTGTTCCTGCTTAACAATGAATTAAAAATACAATATCAATATTAACTTGTAAATTTATTTCTAAAATCAGAAAATTTTCAAATAACCATGAATACAGTTTGAATTTTTGATTTTACTCTTAATAAAGGAACTTGTTTATAAAATATATTTTGATATAGGACTAAAAAATGTGGTGGGTATTTTTATTATATTTTAAAGCAAGAATGAATCTATCCATAATTTATATCTAGTATCACCAATTTCATCAGATTAGTGGCAATGCAGTGTTTTTTTTTTTTGTTTTTTGTTTTTTTTTTGTTTTTTTTTTGTTTTTTCCCCCCTTCAAACAATTTCTAGGTTACAGTTGTTAAGGAGTTTTATAACATGCAGTAGACACTTAGGTCATCACCAAAAAAGACAACAGTAATTTCATGCAATCTTCAAGCCTGAAGATTGCGTTAAGGCATGAAACCTTGTTACTGTTTGGTTTTGACTAGTATCCACTTTTATGTTCACATATGCTCTCTCTGATATTAAGCACTTTTACCCATAAATATAGCATGGCTTATCTATCAAATATAAATCATAAAATTATGCAACTCTTGCAAATTATTAACTGCTGTTTCTTCTCTTTCACTAAAATATTTTAGCAAGCAAACAAAAGTTTAGTTTCTTAAATGGGGGGGGGGGGCAATAGTGTTCTTGCTTGTATGTTCTTAGAATTTTTAGTCTGACCCATTTAAAACATCTCATACATAAAAACTACACTTGCCACAGATACATAGATGTCCTCACAATGAAAATCTATTAAACATCATAAAGAGACTTCATGTAGAATCTACCTTCAAATTCACACGTGAACATGAAGTACACAAGTTACTTTGATATCCTATTATTACAAAATAAATCAGATTTTAAAGTTTACCACAAACTCACAAACAAAAATGATTTAATCAATTTCTATTTCCACCACAAAAAAAAATAAAATAAAAAATAAAATAATGACTAATCATAGATTTTTATTCTTAAACCTTAGAATATGTTGCTCAGAATGCCTAGATGCAGAAAAATACATTGAAAAGATGTTTATATTTCTTCACTGCTCATATCATTTCATCCTCAACACTAGAAAATGATCATACAAAAATCCATAAGCCCAAGAAAGTAAGCACTACTACTGACAAAATTTGGCTCTTCAAACAACAAAAATATAAAATTCATAATCTTGCTCTTCAATACTATCAACAAAATTTGAAAACAAACTAGTCATTTCCAACCTTAAGATCTTTACCACTACCTCCAAGACAGATGTAGTTAGTAAGAAAAAAGTAGATCTAACAGCACATCAGAAGCCAGGATTTATGATATAAAATGCCTGCAATGTAGGAAGAGCTACATTTACAAATCTAAAATCCTACCTCTATGAACATGAAAGATACTTACAATGGCTTGCAAAAGTCTTTGAAAATTTATATATTTTGTATAATTTGACAAGGAACAACATTTTTTTTTTTAATTCCAGTGATTGTTAAATAATAAGCAGATCCATCACACTTTCCTTTATTATAAAAATTACATTTTACAAATTTCACACTGATTTTTAAAATCGTATAACTTAGAAAAACGTCTTTGCAAAAGTTTACACCTCCTTTGGAATGTCTTCAACTAATACTTTGTGGATGATCCTGCTGCATCAATTACAGCCTGCAAATGCCTCGGGTAGCCTTCCACGAGCTTGCTGCAGTGTTCTGCTGACAGTTTTTTGCCTTTCTTTATAGTAGAACTTCTTAAGCTGTGTCAGATTAGATATAGAACGTCAGTGCACAGCCAGTTTTAGATCTCGCCATAGATTTTCTATAGGATTGAGGTCTGGAGACTGGCCGGGCTACTCCAAAACGATGATTTTCTTGCTAGCAAGCAAAGCTTTAGTGCTTGGGGTCGTTGTCTTGTTGAAACTTGAAATTGTGACCCAAGCTCAGAGCTCTAGCAGACTTCAACAGGTTTGCCTCCAATATTTCTTTGTACTTGACACTGTCCATGACACCTTGGATGGTTACCAGCTCTCCAGCCCCTGCAGCTGAAAAACAGCCTCAATGCATTATCGAGCCACCGCTATGCACAGTTGGGACGGTGTAATGAGGTTGGTGAGCAGTGCCTTTTTTCTGCCAAACATTTTTTTTTTAAACAACTCAACTTTGGTTTCATCTGACCACAAAATCTTTTGCTACATGCTCATGGAATCATTGATGTCACTTTTGGTAAAGTTTAGCTTAACTTTCTTGTGCATAGGCTTCAGAAATTTTTTTTTTTTTAAGCTACTCTTCCTTGCGGGCCAAACCAGTGTAATACTCTGGAAATTGTAGATGCATGGACATCTGTCTCAGTACTGGAAACTGAAGCTTTCAAGTCTTCCAGTGTTGCACTAGGAGTGGAGGTTGCCTCCTGGACTAATTTTGATTTTGCTCTTCTGGTAAGTTTGCATGGCCTCTCAGATCTTGGTAAGGTAGCAGTGATTTTGCACACTACCCACTTCTTATCTACAGTTTTAACAGTGCTTAGGGGCAATTCTAAAGTTTTTGCGATCTTTTTTATAGCCATTATTTTCATTGTACTTTTGAATAAGGTTTTTAAGTTCCTGGGACAGAGGCTTGCCCATTTTCTTTCCTGAGTTTGGACACATTGTGTTTACAGTCAGTCCAAAGACTAACATACCAAGAAAGCATGTGGTGGATGATTTTGTAGGCAGTTAAATCACCTTATATAGCAAAATAAAAGACTGGCCAAGTTTGTTTGTTATGGTAGAATGTGTATGTCACTTTTGACTGTTCTGGATTGTATACATCAATGATAAACGATGTGATAACACAGTATAATATCTGGTGGTGGTGGACTTTTGCAAAGACATTTTTCTAAGTTATATGATTTTAAGAATCGGACTGAAATTTTTAAAATGAAATTTTTATATCAAAGGAAAGTGTGATGGATCTGCTTATTATTTAACAATCATTGGAATTGAAAAATAGTTGTTCCCTGTTAAATTATACAAAATATATAAATTTTCAAGGGGGTGTAGACTTTTGCAAGCTACTGTGTGTTTGGACAACCCTTTAAACTTGCTTGTGACACAGAAGAAATAAAATGAGCCATGGCACTGATCTCTTTTATTTATTTTTAAATTGGAAAAGAACATAAGTCATTACATCAAAAATACATAGTTCTGATATTCATTTTGCCATCTATAAATACACATCAGAGCCACTTTATTATATCACCAATTTTTATAAAAAAATTTTTAAGGAAACAAAGATATGTCTACATACAGCCACAGCCTTTGTAGCTTAAATTCTTTCACTCCCACATAAAACGTATACAAATCAATGTGCAGACAACCACCAAAGTTTAAAAATGCCTATTAGGTGCTCAAACACACCCAAACGAATATACATTATCACCAAAAACACAGGCAAACTAGAATTATGATCCAGATATACGTGAATGCTACTTGACTAGACAGTCTGCTTAACCAATGTAACACAAAAATATTAAAATTTTCAATTCATTTCTGATAAAACTTAAATTAAAAAAAATGTTTCTTACTTGTTACTTATCTTGTTTTTCTCATACATGAGAGAGATAATTTATATTGTTCAAACTTTATTGCCATATTCACAATGCTTTTGCCTTCTTCAGGTGATGTTTCTTGGCATGTTGAATTGAACACTTTTAGTCCACAGGTAAATTGTTTTCATTCCACATGCCTATTTTAGCGAATTCCCTTGATAACTCTGCACTCATTCAGCTTTGGACAAACAATGCTTTTATCTACTAGGCTATGTGTCCTTTGGGACATTAGTGAGTGAATTATTGGAGCCTAGTAGCTTTGTCTGGCATCACCAATTTTATCAGATCAGTAGTAATTCAGGGTTGTCTTTTTTTTTTTTTTTTTTTTTTTTTTTTTTAATCATTTCACCCCAGGCAAGGCATTCCACTGCCACTATAGTGCAGGGGGTTACATAGAGCTATTGGATATAGGAAATGTCAGAAGGAGGGTGATAGACGAGTAAGGAGGTAGATAAGAAGAGTGTTTGAGAGAATGGGTGCGAGTTAGTGTGTTAGGAGATGTCTATTGACCTCACATTTAAATTCCTGGAGGTTGTAGCCGTCGGGGAAGCAAGTATGCGGAAAGGAATTCCACAGGCGGGAAGTGCGAGAAAAGAAGCTGTTGGAGTAGAAATTGCGGTTACATTTTATCGGTTTCACTGTAAAAGTTGCTAATCTAGTATCTCGTGCAAGTTCGTACCTAGGGGGCACTAGTGATCTAAGTTCATCGGAGCAGAAGCCATGAAAGTATTTATAGAAGAGGCACAGGGAAGCCACGTCATGCCAGTGAGAGAGTGACTGCAGGCTGTCAGCCAAATTGGTATCGATCACATTACAGATTCTCCGTATTATTTTGTCAAGAACCCCGAGGAGAATAGCAGGGGCACCCGACCAGATGTGGCAGCTGTATTCAATACACAGGCGGATGGTAGATTTATATATGTGCAGGATAGATAGATTCAGACGGAAAGAACTTCCAGGCTCTGCACAGAGAACCAACTTTCATAGCAGCGGATTTAGCATTGGATTCGATGTAGTCATTCCATTTGAGGTCCGCTGAGAGTGTCAGGCGTAGTGTTTTACTCTCTGGGAGGCAAGCCTGTTCCATGCTAATGGGAGGTAGGTGCGGTTGTCTATGGTGGTTAATTGATAGCAGCTTCGTTTTGGAAGTATTGAAATTTATGAGCTATTTCTTACCCCAATCCACCATGGGTTAGAGGTCCTTTTCAAGCTTGGCAGCGAGGTTTGCCTTGTTGCCCACACCAGATTTTTGATCGAGGCAAGAGTAAACTGTGTTGTCATCGGCGTACATGCCTACTTGGGATGTTATGGCATCAGGAAGATCATTGATACAATTTCTAGACTCCTCTTGTTGAGAAGTTATAAAAATATCAGGCATGGCTAACTATATATGGAGGGAAAAGGGAGATCACCACCCGGTGTAGTCTGAAGTTGAAATAAGATATAACATCACTGGAAAATATGGGACTTGAAGGAATCAGTGCATATTCTATTATATATATATATAAAAAAACAAACTTTGCATTACTTCTTTCCCTAAAACATTTCTTGGTATATAAAAATTTATATAATTTTATCCCATATAACTATCACACACACTTTCAGTTTGGGCTAGACAATCAATGCTTTGAACACTTAACTGAATAGCTGAGTTTGTTTATAGGCCTTTCTTTTTTCAGTATTGACCCCCCCCCCCCCCAAAAAAAAAAAAAAAAACAAGGTATAGAGGTATCGAAGGTAGGATAATAGATGGATAGGAATCAAGGTGCTACAAGATTCCAATTGATGTTGCATTTAAACTTTTGGAGATTGTAGCTATCAGGGAAGAGAGTTCCATAAACAGGAAGTGTGAAAAAAGTAACAAACTAGAAGAGGCAGTTGCATTTAACTATTTTGGTGATGAAAAGCTGAGACCTTTATACCAATCTAATAGCACTACATAAATACATGTGGTCAAACCAGGGGGGAAAAGGCTTATCAGAGCAGTTGCCATTAAAAATATTGCAAATCCTCCTTTGGATTTTCTCAAGAACCTCAAGATGAATAGCAGGAGCACTTGACCAGATGTGGCATCAGTATTCAATGCATGTATGAATAATAGATTTATAAATGTGCAAAATGCTTTCTAATGAGAAAAACTTTATGGCCCAACACCGTGACCTAACATTCCTAAGAGTAGCTGCAGCTTTAGATTCAATTATGTCATTCCATTTGAGGTCAGTAGAGAGAGTAAGGCCAAGGAGGCACAGTGTCTTGCTCTATAGGAGACTAGCATCATCTATTCTGATGGTAAGCAGGAAAGTTTCTCTATGATTGTTAAAGGAGAGCAGCTTCATTATGGAGGCATTAAAATTTACGATTAATTAAATTTAAGCTTAATATTGATTGCACCAGTTTTTATTGCTTCCCAAAGATCTTATATATCCTTTTTAATGATAGATCACAATTTATTTGAATTATATCTTGAGAGTCTAAGATATCATTTCATTAATTTATTTCTTGATATCTTTTTTTGACAAGGTAGTCAGTAGTCAACTTTACAAGATATGAAGCATTATCTTGCATGAGTATATAATTTAGTTTAAATATTTTGGTTATAAACTGTACTACTCAAATATTTGTCTGAGAACTTACAATGATTCTCAACATTTGTCTTTGAACATCAACTTTGCAGTAACCTATAATTTTACTGCTGGCAACATACATACAAAACATTGTTCTGACTCTCCCTCAGTTTTGCTGATTGACTATTTCCATGAAGTCTCCAAACCCAAACACTATACTAGGTACCTCCCCAAATTTTTTTTTTTTTATCCTTAAGTCCTGAAAGTTTCATGAGAATTGTGATTTTTGCATGAAAAGCACATTTTGGAAATTCTTGCAAAAATCAGATAATTATCATTTAAATGAAACTTTCAGGACTTATTCAGAATTTTTTTTTTTTTTAACCAGTGTTAAGCTATTCCCCCTCACACACACACACACACA
This sequence comes from Ascarosepion bandense, assembly GCA_037127315.1. NCBI lineage: Eukaryota > Metazoa > Mollusca > Cephalopoda > Sepiida > Sepiidae > Ascarosepion > Ascarosepion bandense. Next base: position 6,909,627 of record JBBBDQ010001527.1, on the reverse strand, counting down.
CACACACACACACACTTAATTTTATGAATTTTTTTTAATTCAAATTAAACTAACCTTCCTCAAATAAAGCTTCAGAAACTTTACTTTAATTTGGAAGATGTTTAATAAAGAGAACTATGTTGTGTTGACAGATTTGTCAATATGAATATTTTATAGATTTTACTGATATATAACACCAGTCAACACAATTTTTGATGACAGGAAATAAAACATTTTTTAGCTAATTTGAAGGTTCTGAAAATGACTCTAGATTTTCATGGTTAGTTATCATTTTTGCTGTATTAAAATTACTAATTTTTGGAAACCAGATCAATTTACAGTCTTGTAAGATTGCAACATTTTCAGGTAGGCCAAGTTGTTTGTCAGCCATGAGAAATAAGCTATTTTTATAAGAAAAGGTTTTGAGTCAAAATATTTTAAAATAGAAGTACCAAATTTTTCCAATTTATCACCAAAATTAACTGATAAACATTATCAGTAATATGAGCATAAAGGTGTTTTTTTTTTTTTTTTTTTTTTTTTTTTTTTTTTTTTTTTTACATGGCCTTCTGGATAAATTTCCAGATAATTGTGGTGATGTGAGTGATGAGCAAAGATAACGATTCCATCAGGATATCAAAACAATGGAAGAGCACTACCAGGGATGGTGGCACAAATGACTACTGCTGGACTATCAAAGGGGACTTAAATAACATTGAACATGACAATCAAGAAAGAAAATTCTTATCATAGTTCTTATATTCACAGAGGTTTTATTTCTTCTGTTAGTTTATTAAACAATTTGATGAAAATACTTGTTGGTTTTGGTATGTTCAATCATGTTATTTTTAAAGACTTAGTATTTCTCAATTAGCAGATCAATATTTGTTGGTTTAAATACAAATTGAGAGGTTTCTATGATTTTACTTTGAGAAATACTGTTATCAGTCAATATTGTACAGAAAACAAATGATGCATTTCTGTATAGCAAAGGCAGTAACTAAGAAAAAAGTGAGGTCATTTTCAAATTCAGCACCCTCAAATTAACTAAAAAAGATGTTTGGTTTCTCTACACCATTTCAATTTTTTTTTATTGCCCAGTGTAATTGGAAGGAAAGTCAATTTAGTTTGAAACATAACAAATATTTTGCCGAGTGTAAATATTTAATTTATTAGCTTCACTAAAATAAAAGCTTCAAGAAAGATTTTTCATTTTTTAGAATGCATTTTAAATCTTAGGTTTTGCCATTTTCATCTTAGATACCTGCTTTACAATAATTATTAAAAGTTACTGTGGAGAAATTAGTTTTCAATGTTTCTTTGTGATTTTCCTTATTCAACTTGTTTGCAATTTCCATCATTGCTCAATAATTTTCCAGTATCGTGTTTCTCTTTTCAGTTTATATATTATCATTTCAATCTTTACATATCTGAAATTAAAATATGAATCTCATAGTATTATGTACATTTCCAAGATGATGAATGAAACCTAGTTAAAATCTCATGCCACAAAGAATTGTAAATATTTCTAATAAAAGCAGATGTTATAAGTTGAAGTTCACTGCTTATATTTATTGTAGAAAGATAAGTATATTTTGAGAGCTTTAACACATCACTCAATAAATCCCAGGCCTAACTAATAAAACGACAACTTTTAGGCAAGATTCAACTTTATTCATCAACATAGTCTTCTAGGGTGATACACTAATTTCGATGCTTTTTTGTAGAATGATTTGTCTTTGGCCTCAAAATACACCTCAGTTTCCGATATTACTTCTTCACTGAAGCCAAAGCCTTTTCCCTGAGCATTGTTTTGTGGTCTGCAAGCAGCCAGTAGTTGCTGGAAGACAGATCTGGGGAATAGGGTGAATGCAGAAGCAATTCAAAGTGCAATTCACGTAGTTTTGCCATCGTTGTGATTGACTTGTGACATGATGCATTGTCATGGTTAAAGATCACCTTTTTCTTTTTCATTTGTGATCGTTTTTGGTGACTTCTTCCTTCAAATGCACCAATAATGCTATATAATATTCACTCTTGATGGCTTTTTTTCTCAAGGTAATCAATGAACAAAATACCTTGCACATCCCAAAATACGGGGTGGGGGGCCAAAACCTTACCTGCTGATGTTTGCCTCTTTGATTGCTTTGGACAGCTTTCACCTGCTGCTGTTCACTCAGCTGACTGCTGATTTGACTCCAGAGTGAAGTGGTGGATCCATGTTTCATCCATTGTCACATATTTATGCAAAAACTCCTTGTTGCGTTGAAATATTTGTTCTTGATTGACTGTGAGCAAATGCAGCACCCGCTTTGAACACAGCTTTCTCATTGACAAATGTTTGTGCAAAATGGTGAATACTGATATCTCGCACAACTTCAATTTATGACTCTCCAAAACGAGTTTGTGGATTTTTTTGGCGTTTTCCTGGACAACTGCCAATTTTGTGTGATCTGAGTGTTCAGCATCATTTGTATCTGTATGATTGCGTTTAAAGTCAGCATACCACTGCTTAACTGTTGTTTCTGATGAAGCAGAGTCTGAATAACAGTTATCAAACCATTGCTTTGCTTGAACAGTATTTTTTCCTATCAGAAAGCAATACTTTATCAACACACAAAATTCTAATTTTTCCATTTGTTTTGAAAATTTGCAACAGTAGCTTCACTTAAATAACTGTAATTTGTAAACTAATAACCAATTGGGCCCAAATTTTTTTTATGTACTATTTGAAGGTTTGTACTTCATAAAAATCATATGGATTTTTTTTTTGTTAGTGGTGCCATCTATATGTCAGGCCCGGGACCTATTGAGTGATGTGTTACATTGTTTTGTATAATAAAATCTGAATAAACATGAAATATGATTTGTTAGGAGAATGAGCAATCTTGACTACAGTATAACTTGTTTTCACTTAATGGTTTTCTTTATGTGTGTATAAATATGTTATGTATCTCTTGATATTATTCACTTTTGTTTTGTTTTTATCAGTTTCTCCTATGGTAAAAGTAGTATCAGGTCTACAATCTTTATTTTCAAATAGCCTACAAAATAATCATTTCAGATATTAGTTTTTAAGTTCTAGAGCTTAAGCTTAAATTAGAAAAATAAAACCAGGATAACTTTCCTATTTTTTTTTTTTAAACTACCTACCTGCTACCTTAGATGTCTGTTATAAATGTGAAACTGACTGCTTTAAGATGCAAGCCTAATTAAGCACATATTATTTCTATATAAAGGAAATATATCCAAATAGACTCACAATTCCTTGTTCTACTCTTATTTATTACAAGAAAGTGTTGGCTTTTTCTATAGATAGTTGTATTTTAAGCTTTATAAGAAATACAAAAACCAAATGGAAGATTATCAGCAAATATTTTTTCAGTTTTTCTTTGGAAGATTTTTTTCCTCGATGTTTCATGTGAAAAGTATTCAGTAACATTTCTGAACATAGGTGTTCAAGAAATCTTTTTTTTCCTTCACCTCTTTTCTTTCTTTCTATCCCTGTATTTTTTATTAATGTGTTTTTGAAATTTTGTTGTATATTTGCTATTGGTATTTTATTTCTGTATATGTCCATAGCACATTACAATTGTTCTCTTTAGAAAATCTAATGTTCATATAATAGTAATCTCTACATACCACATAAGTTTCTACAATTTCATATAACTATTATCAAAAATCATGGAATTTTCCCCTTAATCTTTGTAAAAATGCAACTAATCAAATTTAGGAAAATTAGGAGTAACTAATGTTGGGACAAGATATACCAATTACAATATTATAATTATCTTGGAATAATTCAAATTACTTTTCTTTATAAAGTTGTATAAAGTAAACCCATCCATTTTATAGAGGGTCCTGGGTATGACCGTAAACTGCATCCAGCAGCAAGGCCTCTGATTGGGAGGTTGTGAGGAGCATGAAACCACCTCTTAATTGCTGTTGTTCCCAGGTCCACCCTGACCTGGAGTGGTAGCACTTGCTAGGGTCCCAGCTATGGGTAAATAGTTATACCTTGGTCAAAATGCTATGAAGGTATTTACCAACAAAACTTTTTTGAATGAAAAAATATATTACCAACAAATTATTTTTGATAGACAATTGAACCATATTTAAAAAAAAAAAAAAGTGATCCCAATATTCAAAGACTAACTCTTAAATGACCAAAATGGTTGATGGGTCGTTAAACTTAAACCAAACCAAGCCATTTCATAGATATGGAGGAAGTATTTTTTTTTTTTTTTTTAGGGTGTATTATTCATTTTCAAATAATGCTTATACCGATTTTGATGGAACTTTACAATAGTATTTTAATTTTTTAAAAACATTTACAAAGTATTTTAATTTAAAAAAAAAACATATCCCAGTTAAATTTATATAAATTTTCACAAAATTATAAACATACAATGTAAATAAGTACATTTAGGAGCTCCTCAATAAGAAATGTAAAATTTGTGATGACCAGGAATTATGGTATTCATGATGAAAATTAATTTATTTAATTTTTTTTCTTTAGTTAAATAGATCAGTGTAAATTAGTATCAATAATTTGTATTCAAAACTTGAATACCTTAATTTTATTCTAAGCAATTTTACTTTGTATTTATATTTCTAAAAGCTTATTTTTAAACATTAGCACAAAATGTTTTTACTTTTCAGAACCAAATGCCTGAATGAAAAACATAGGAGAGAACAGGAGAATACATATATCGAAGAACTTGCAGAGTTAATCTCAGCAAGTGTCACCGATATGAGCTCATTCTCGGTCAAGCCTGATAAGTGTGCAATACTGCAAGAGACAGTCAACCAAATCAAGCAGATCAAGAACGGTAAGTTGAATAAATAATTTATGATACAAAGTTTATTGATGGCCTGACTTAATTGATTAATCAGAAATAAATAATGCATAACATTCTAAGAAATTAAAGATTCATACTTTGTCTTATCTGAAAATATTGATAAAATGCAGTCTTAAAGTATCACTTAATTACTAAAATTATCATTATCAGCAATATAAAATTCTCAAGTGTTTTATGATCAGATTAAAAAAAACTCAATTAGAAAAGTTATTTTCACTAAGAAGTTTTATTTCTTACCCTCTAATTGACCAACCATATACATTCTTTTAGTAGTAAACTTAAATGCATAAAATATTTTTAACTAATTGAAATTATTAGAATTACTTTATGTAAATGAACATTTTATAAGTAGCATCATTTAAGTGCTAAAATTTCTTTTGTAAATATTGATATGGAGTATATAATTATGCTTTATTTGTACCAACAAGCTCATCTTGGTGGTTATGACACACTATGACTGAGACTTTCCTGTAGAAGCATGAAATTTTATTTCAATCTCTAGTGTTTTTGTTTTATGATCAATGATAAGTCTGAGATAGGGTTTTTAAAGCAAGTCATCTTCTTGACCAAAATGGAATAAAATGAATAATCGAAAATTTCTGGGACAAGCAATAACAAACCAAACATTTTTGGCTGTGGGTCTATATTAAGTCATAGTTGGGATTAAGCTGAGTTCTGGACTGCCTGTCCATATAGATAGACTATCTCTTGGACAGTTCCAGTACCACTAATTTGAGATGCCAGTTGCACATCATAATGTTGGTGTTGGTAGATGGAAGAGTTTGAAGGGAAGATCTGACATGATAGACTAATTATGGAAAAAGGTATCTAAAGTGTTGCCTGCCTACCCACCCAGACCATACAAGTGAAACATTGAATTAACTAAATATATTGGAAACAAGGTTTGAGCTCTCATTTCTTAATATGATGTCTTTCATTTTTTTTGTTTCCTTGGAATCTTGCAATGAGCCTTCCCAGTTTTTGGCACAATGAGAATGGAAACAAGAGGTAGTTATTGGGAAGTTGTTGGAAAGCTGGGTGAGGGCCACATTATGTTTACAATTATATGTTTTGGTCATTGAACCATCTTCATATTCAGTGGCCTTCTTGTCTTTTTAAACCAAACCCTTTATTCAATTCATGTGTAAATTGTTCCACTTTCTGTGCTTGGTGGATATTTTGTATCAGTTTTATTCACCTTCAAAGTCTTTTCAATACTGATGAACTTAGGGAACCCAATATGTTTTAACCAATATTTTAATCCACAAAGTCATGAATCTCTAGGACAATATAGTATTGCAATTCTGAAGCTTTCAACCTGTTGGTGTGGTTATGTAAATGTTTTTAGTTAGGGGAATTTTACTTTAGTCTTATTTCTTGATCAGCCAGTTAAGTGCCATACGTGATACACGCTTGGGCAATCATGTCTCGAAAGAGACATGACTGACTGGGCAGAAGATTATCCTGCAGTAAGTTACCATTGCTTTCTGTGGTAGACTGGTTGCCAGCCAAGGCTATAGAACCCAATCTGTCCTGTTATTTAACCCATAACTGGGGGGAAGAGACAGATTAATACCTTTCCCAAGGATATTTGCGTGTAAGTGAATACAAGGAATTCAGCTGGAATTCGAACTCTGCTTCCCGATTCCTCATTCTGAGTTGATATCCACTGCACCACAATGCACATCCATTCTTGATCAGAAACTCCTAAAAAGTATTTATCTCTCTATGCCAGACCTGCTGAGACAGTATTTGGTGCTTAACCTGTGCTCTGATTCTTTCAGTTATATTACTCACAAGTGTTATTCTGATATCTCAGTGTAGTAGAGCTGAAAAGTCATATACTTTGGTTCAGTAGAGAGAAAAAAATGAACAGTTGATTAAAAGGCAGATAAGATTGGTAAATACTAATATGAATTATCCCCTATTCATGAAAATAAAACACTCTACTAAACACTGAACTGAAATAAAGGCTTTGGTTCAAAATTTTAAGAAGATTACCAACTACAAAGAGACACTCAACAAAAATGGCTAGAAGTTATAATGACTACTTTTGAGCATAATATCCAATAAGACTGTTGGTCTAAATAACAAAGCATATAATACTTTCTCATCTTAAAATTATGGATTATATAATGTTACTAAATATAAAGGGTCAACACAAACTTCAAGAAATCATTTAGTATAAATTAAGAATTTATTAGATCGATTTTTTTTTTTTCTATAGTATTTTTAATCGTTTATAATAAAAATATCTAATCAAATTCCGAGTGTTTCTTAGCATGATTGTAGGATTAGATCTTTAATGTGCTTACAGTTTACTGTTGTTTCATGCCTCTAGTTTAGAAGCTTGTTACTATTTATATATTTAAGGATTTCTATTTTTTCTTGAAGGCAAAGGATTATTGGAACAGCTATAACTTAGAAAAAGCTAAGAAACACTTGGAATTTGATTAGATATTTTTATTATAAAAGATTAAAAATACTATAGAAAAAATCAATCTAATAAATTCTTAAAGTAAGGTCTAATACCCACAAAAATATCTAAATAAAATTAAAAATTAAATGAAATAAATAGGCTTCCAAACTATGATCTAAGAAAAATCAAAAATTAAAGAAAAAAATCGATCCCCTAAATTCAAAATTAAGATTAAATAAACACCCCTATCCCGCTAAAATAAAAATTCTATAGAAAAGATCAAATTACTAAATTCTAAAGCAAGGCTTAACATTCTAAATTAGATTAGAAATATATCCACTAAAACTTAACTTAAATACAAAAATATTCCATACTGGAAAAATCAAAATTAAATGAAAAAAATGGCTCCCAAACTTGGAAAAAAATCAATTTCCTATATTCAAAATTAAGATTAAATATACAATTTCAGATTAATTATGTTATATATTTTAAAAAAACCCTGCTGAAATACACAAAAAATACTCCATACAGGATAGACATCCCACCCCTATCATGTCCATCTAAGGAACCCCAAGGAATATAGTCTATTCACTAGATAAAAAAGAATACATAAAATCTGTCTAGTAACAACAGAGACTCATTAATCAAACACTAGCTAACCACATCACTCTCCTAAAAATTCTTAAGGTCAACAAACAGGACCGGTTCCCTAATCACAACCCCCCCCCCACACACACACACACACAACTGACCAAGTAATCAACCTTTTAACCACTTTCTCTGAAATTCTAACCAAAAGATATACCCGAGCAATAAAAACATACATTCCAACAGCTAATGTCATTAATCAACCATTTATCTTCGCACTCCAGTTTCTTCAAAATTCTAATGGTCAACACAGAAGACATATTGCCTTTATTATCAATAACCCCAACCAACCCCACACTAACAATGAACCGAATATAGATAATGAGGATTTCCATTCTTGTTCATTTCTCCTGAAGAGACGTTGGAGACCCAATGTTGAAACAACCATATGATTGTAGAGGACACATATAAAAAACATTATGTACATGTTCTAAAATATAATTTATAATAAATATTCACAGCTTTATATTATATTATATATCAAGCACTGTTTTAAATTAATGTTTTGGACGTTGAAAACAATTCTTTCTTCGTTCTGTACTCGCTCGGATATATATATAATTTCACATATCAACTTTGAAATACTTAATTTAATTTAGCACTTATTCATGAGATCTATTTTTTAATTAACTAACATCATACAAGGCTACCACGAGATTTTCTGCAATTGTTACAAATGTTTAATTTTTGGGTAACCTTTTTTTTTTTTTCTTTCCCCCCTCAAGGATAAAATTGTCAATAAAAATTTAAATGTAGGTCATAACAATCGATGTAAAACTTGTAATGTTAAATACCACAAATCTCCCAGAATTAATGTTTCAGCAAATTAAGAAATGTATAACTTTGCTGTTTTCATCAGGAACAGCACAAACTTCAAGTTAGGATTATTTTTTAAAAGCACCATTTTGAATTTTTTTGTAACACCAAACACTTTTCATTAGCAGCTGCAGACAAATAGAAGACCCAGCTTTAACTCAGCTGTGTTAACAATTGCTATTAATATTCAATTTTCATTGGCAACTTTTTTTATGTTGTTGGAATATGATGTTGATGACATTTCTAGAGAAGCTCATACTAACATTGTAAGTTTTATGCTAATACTTCTTGCTTTCAAGTCAGTTTTGCATTTAAAGTTTTGAAGATCAATCATTATATTGTTTTAATTCCTTTTCTTTCATTTTCTCATATTCAGTAATTGGAGTAGATAGACTAAACTATCGCCCGGTTCACACTCCACCCACGTCTATTAAACAGGTGAAGAGGCTCATCCCTTGTTTCCTGTTTAGGATGTGGTTCCGGTTTTCTCTTTTCCATTCTTTTCACTCTTACGTAGCCCCCTGTGCATCAGTAGCGTTTTCGCCTTGCTTGGGGTGATATGATTTTAAAAAAAAAAAAAAACTCCCCTCACTAACACATACACACACACACACACATTGCATCTTTGTGGTTTTATTTCCTTGCTTGGGATGAAATGATTTAATAAAAAAAAATAACTAAATATGTAATAACAAGTATGCAAATTTAAGTATGATATAGAGAATAAAGCCATATTGATTACTTCAGAATTAGTTTGCTGAGTTACTACCAACATGGATATTACAATTGATAACACTTGATATTACTGCTATATTTTGTTTGTTCAGATGTCAATTATAGCAAAATGTTTTGAGTCAACATTTTTTAACTTTTTATAGATAATGTAATCTCAGTTAAGAGTAGAATTTATTCATCTGATCAAGAATAGTATTGATTTAGGGTGTTCTGTTTTTTTAAAGACATTTTCCAGAATTTTATCATTCATTTTTTGTAATTTTATTAAGGAAAAATTTCTCATCTTTGCCTTTCTCTCTTTTTTTCTCTCTCCCCACTCTCTATTCTGTTGGATATTTTCATTTATCAGGCTTAAAATATTCAGTTATAAAAGCAAGTTAAATAACTAAGTATTTCAAACTCTAACATCAATTTATAAATTAAATAGCTTCATGTTAGCTTAGAAGTCTGAAAGAAACACATTGCATTCAGTTTAACATAATGAGATTTTTTTAAATAGATTTTATTAGCACATCAATGTTTTCTCTAAAGTTTTCCTATGAGTTTTCTTTCATTTTTTAAAGAGAAATGATACATTTTCTTTTAAACAGCAATTCTTTTTCTTTAATACTTCTAGAGAGTGAAACAAGTGACGCTGTTCAGCAGAGCCAAGTGTCCTCCAGTAAACCATCCATTGTGTCCATTGGAAGTGATATTGGCCCACTGATACTGGAAGTAAGTTGATAGTGTAACTATTTAAATTTTATGTAAGAGGGTACTTAAACAATGAAAATTTTTTCTCATAAAATTTGAAAATACCTAATAAACCATTTTAATTTTTATAATCAATATTTTATTTTTATTAGATCTACTGTCATTTTTGTCTGATTTTGAAGTAGTTTTGAACATCTTAATATTTTTTTAAACTCTTATAGACTTTTCAAATGTATCATAATGGTCCAACATATATACCTCCCACATAATGACATTGGTGGCAATTGTGTTTTCATTTATTTAATGTCTTTTATGTGAGACGTATTTCTGCAACACCCTGTATATATTAAAAAATGCTAAGAATAAAATGATTGACTAGTTTAGAACAGAGGTGCATAATTTTATTTACATTTCAAATTCAAAAGTTAGATATTTGTACATACATTTATTCAACAACATATGTGCCCCTTTTTGTTCCTCCACCTTTTGCAGGAATCAAAATAAGTGGTAATTTAATGGTGCATAGTTAGGTGAGTTTGGAAAGTGTAGCTGAGCTGTATCAATTTCTGTCAAGTCTGCAAAGAGATACAAAGTCTGATATTGTACTAATGGGAGCCAACACTATTCCAATTAACCAAATCTGGACAATTTTCATCTATTGCTGCCGTTTAATTGGTCCAATTACAAACAGTATGTGCAGGGTGGCCATTAGTTCAGGATATGTCAGATTTCTTTTTTTTCTTTTTTTTTTCTTTTTTTTTTTTCTAAAACGTTTTGCGATATTACCCCTCATGCTCATAAATTAATTTGAGTCTTTTTTTGTTGTGCATTAAACAATGATATAGATGAAATGAGAGGATCTCTATTTTTGTAGGATCTGGTACTCTCCTTCTAAAATAGTACATTGTATAACCTTTTGCATAGTTTGGTTTGATAGTAGTTGAATGAACTATAGAATATATTATTGAATCTCTGAACTGATTCCTTGATTGACACTCTGTGGAGTCAATAGCCTTCATCTGAACTTTGTTGTTAATTCTTATATTGCAAAGAGAACATCATGTTTAACCTTTTTTTTTTTCTTTTTTTTTTCCTATGTCCTACAAGTTTTCTTTGGGATAGCCTTATATACATCATTGATGTACCATTTTACCATTATCATTTGGCATGTTTCCTGATAAAGTATATTTAGTATTAGTCAGATATTTTTAAGTTGGAATATTGATCAGCTGCTCTGATACACCCGATTTTGCAAAAGAAGCTTGTAATATAGAATGGCTTATAACACATCCCCCCCCCAATACACAGCGTCACTTTCTTCAGATACAGACTTGCTTTTGGAGTGGTTAATAATGGCTCATTTTTTTATTTTCCTTGAGGATTTTTACACTCCACATTGTTGTAAACAATCTATTTTTCATTACCTGTTATTCTTCTTTTCAAAAATAGGTTGTTTTTGTGTTTGGGCATGGAATTGTAGATAAAAATATTCATTTAACTTTTTTTTCTTTTTTTTTTCAATTAAATCTAAGGGAAACTCTAGCATCATGGCAATTCATATATTCAAATGTTTTCAGATGTCTTATAATGCTCAGGAGATAGGTGAACTGGATTCATTTTAATCAGTTTCAATATGGTGATTAACCACTGTAGACCCATTGGAATAGTATCGGTCTTACAGCTTAAAATTTATACTTTTTAACTAAGTTAACCAGTTACAAACAGTATTACTAGATTTGGTGCTATCTATTATGTTTGTTCAGTGTTCTTTCTTTTCTGGAAATGATCTCATTTTCTTGCATTTTTCACTTTTTAATGTAAAAACATTTGAAATTCACACATTAATCATAAGTGAGTACTCACATCTCACCTTTCAAGAGATGTATATAATTTCAGTCAAGTGCGAAGTGAAATCTTGTTCAAAGCTATCTATTTAAAAAATGTTATAAATTTTTGCTCCAACTCAATACTAATATTTTAATTACATTACATAGGCTACACACTCAAAATGCTCATGTGTGAAAGTTTATAATGTATGAATGAGTTTTTTTTTTTTTTTTTTTTTTTTTTTATACTCTTGTTTGGCTGAAATAATGCACTGTAAAATTAAAAACTTTTATCGTCATTTAATGTCTGTTTCCATGCTAACATGGGTTTTCTTGATGGCTCCATAATTGAACCATCATGAAATGTTGGGCTGAGTTTTCCAGCTGTATGCCCTTACTAACACCAACCAGTTTAGGAGACTGGAAACTCTGTGCTTTTACTTAGATACCATCTCTAGGAAGATTACCTACCAGGGTAAAGAGTTCAAGCCTACCATATTCTATACAGTAGGTGTAGAGGTTTTTATAGCAGAAATTTCCTTAGATAAATTGCTATCCTTCGCTAAAGACTCTTACCCAACTTAACGTTTTCTTTTGCTCTTAAATGACTCCAACTTGGGGGTTAACTATTTGCTCATGGCTGGAGCCCTAACAGGTGCTACTATCTTGAGTCATACCCAAAGACCACAAGTTTATATCACAAATTTAAGTGCATATATCAGCTTGATGATAGTTTTGTATCAATACTAGAAAAAGCTATATTTATTACTATATATATTATTTATTCAAAACTTTTAATTTGTATAGCTTTCAGGAAATCTTTTTTTTTACACTGTCCAGTTATTCCTAGTCTCATTTCTTCTGAGTCTGTATAACCTGCTGCAGGAATTGAACTCTCTATGCTACCAATTCCACAAACTAGCACTATAATTCTCTGAGCATCCAGTTGGACAATCTTGGAGCTCCAACTTGAAGCCTTAAATCTAATGTACTTGGACTGATTTTCCACAATCATGCCATCACAAATTTGAAATGGAATCTGGTTTTTCATGTAATTTTCAATAATGATGAAGAATTATTTCATATTCTTCCAAAACTTAACTCTCTCTGTAATGTTAATTAAAAAAAATTACATGCTTCAACAAATATACAAATATAGTTATATTAAAATTTTTAAGTTATGACTAATATTTTTTACTTTTTTAAAATAAAGGTTGTTGATTTTCAGGATGTTCTATTTTTAAATATTTTTATAATTTTTTAGAATATTGAATAACTTTGTAGTTTATTGCTTATGGGGATATTAGAGGATATACAAATAACATAGCAGGTATTGGTGTAGAAAATGGAAGTGTTTTTTTTTTTTTTTTTTTTTTTTTTTTTTTTTTTTTTTTTTTTTTTTTTATGCGTACTTTAGAGAGACTCATAGCTGCTCAGTTTCAGATCCAAATTGTACACAAAGAAATTTCTAATGAATTAATTGATTTTTTAATCCAACATATATATATAAACATTGTGTTATCCAAATGTAAGGTAACTTCCTCTGCCCAGATTGTTTCCTTATAACTTTATTATCCTAAAAGCTAAATGTACCAGTAAAACTAACTAAAAGCTGTGACTACTGTGCATCTGGAATTTGTTTGCTAGTATTCATGTGGAGTCATTTCTTATTGATGTAACCATGACAAAATATAACCATCAAACTAAGTCGAGTGTGCACTCAAATATCATTCCCTGTTGGTAATGTATTTAAGGATATCATATTTGTATCAGTTTTGAATAGCTTCTTTTAAATATTGTTTACATTTGTTAACAAATTTTATCAGTATCAGTTTGATGGGTTTATCAGCAGTAAAAATCAAACTTGTTTAAAATCTTCCAAAAATAAGATTTGTCTTAAAAATTTATTTAGAAAAAAAAACAATTAGTTAATTTAATGACTAATGAGATTTTGATATTAATTTTGGCTTAAAATAAAGTGGAAAATAAGGGGATCTATTTGACTGTTAACTTGACTGTTTACATCTTGCATATGAATATTAATAATAGTGACTGCTAATTTTGAGATTAGTCTTTATAGCATATGGAAGACCAAAAAAAACATTTTCAAGCCTCTGCAAATATAACACACATCCCTTACAATTTCAACAATTAGTACAGAACATACTAAGAAAATTAAAATCTCTTTAATATCCTTCCATGAATGATAATTGAACAATGTACGTGCTTAATGAAAGAAACAAAAAATAAATTTTCATTTTTAAAAATATTTAATATTTAAGAAGGGTTCAAGTTCAATAATAATTTTAAAATAGCGTGTATAAGCTAACTTCATGTATAGTGTAAACTCTGAATGTTTTTTTGCCTGAATTTTAGCTCTTCAGAAAAGTGCAGGCCTTCAATTGAAGAGTTTTAAAAAAGAAGCATTTTCCAAATTTTTAAAAATTACTTGTGTATAGTGCACTGTTTTTGTTTTTTTTTTGTTTTTTTTTTTTTTTTTTTTCATCAAAATCTGATCATAAAAACTTACACTATACTTTAATATGTATGGTATTAAAAACTTTTTGAAATGGCCCAAAATTTAAAAACAAAACAAAAACTAAAAACATTCCAGCTAACCAATGTTTTATTTCAATTGCAGTTTCCAATCCACAAGACTCTCACAAATGTACAGATCAGTGAAAAATTTAAAAAAGCTTTTGAAAATTACAAACTGACAAACAAAATTGCAATATTCTGGAGTAGATATCCTAGTTGGTCTTAGGAATTATGACGATCTTGCTTTATATGCACTTCATCTTTTATTAATCTATTTGCTCAGCAAGCTGCAAAGAATGTAGAAATATTATTAAGCATTCTAACAATTTCAATTCAGCAGTAAACGAGTTTAATTTACAGGATCAGCTAGGTTTTAATAAATTCAGGATGTCTCCAAATGGAATTCAAAGTTAAGCCTGAGAATGGAGAGGTGTTGAGTTTGTTGCATTATAATTTAAGATGATTGAAATTTAATTTCTCTCAAAGACTTGTCTATTTTAAAAAAAAAAAAAAAAGAAAAAAAAGTCTATTACAAAATGTATAGATAGTTTCATATTGGACTTGTTAGGATCGTTTTTTGCTATACTGAGTAAAATAAATACATGGTGCTATGGGTAAATTGTCGCTATTTCATATTTTCAATTTTATGCATGCATGTTGTTTTTATCAACTGCAAAAAGCACCATGATGCAATTCACTCTGCTAGAAATTTGTAAACATGTACTGTTTGCCATTTACAATAAAAGCTTCTATACAAACATGTGTTTGGATGTCAATCTGAAGACAGTGCAGAGGATTTGGAAAGTCTAATAGTGATTATGAAGGTGTTTAGAGTGATCACTAGGGATGGCGACATTATGCCTTCATTTATCTTCCCACATGGCCTCAGACTCAACATGAAGGCCTACATCAAGTGCCTTGGGGAGATAGTGTGGCCCTGGGTCAAGAGGGTGAGTGCTGTAAGACACTGTCTGGCAACATGACTTGGCTCCCTGCCACACAAGCAGGAGAACCCACTCATGGCTGTCAGGCAATTTCTGTAACCACATCACCTCTGACATTTGGCCACCTAATTCCCCAGACTCCAATTCCCCTTGATTATTATGTGTGGGGCACTGTTGAGCAAGATACGAACAAAACTCCTTGTAATACTAAAGCTGAACTGAAAGCAAAGATTATGGCAGCATTCACCTACTTAAACAAGGAAATTGTTCAGAAGAATTACTGAAGATATATTATCTGGAGGCTGTGGTTGAAGTCAATGTTGATTTCATTGAATAAGTTTACTTAATGTTTCAAGAAATTTTTGTGTAATTTTGGTAAATATATCTGTTAAAATGAGATATTGGTGTTATTTTCATTTTGTATCATTTAGACAATTCATCCACATTGTATATGCATATATTTGCATCTAACAACTTTGGCTCTCATGATTGCTGGTGTCTATTTTAATATATTTAGAAATTTTTAAATGCTGTATCAATCATTATCTACTCTTCCTGATTGCTCTTCTGTTATTCTTACTACTTATTGTTACTGTTCTATAATTCTGCTACAACTAGTAACCCTCTTGTCTTAGTGCTTTTACTATCTTGCTTGGAGTGAGTTCAATTTTTGAAACAAAATATAGCAATGACAGCATTGTAAATGTTAGTTAACACTTGAGCAACAGTTCATTCTTGAAAATTTCTAATAATGCAAAGCATAATACTTATAAGGAAAAAGAATTGATGCTAGCTAAAATAAATCTTAAATTATTATTGCATATTATGCTAGGGTTCATCAGACAGTAGTTTAGAAAATATTAATATTAAAAAAAAAGTATTAAAGTTTTTTCTTTACTTTGTTCTCTCTCTCTCAAAATGGTTATCCCACTGGATGCATATCGAAACCAGTGGTATTTTTGGAAGGCGAAGGTGCTGCAAGCATTCACTAAAGGTCAGTAAATGCTTATGGAAAGGCTGTACTGATGTAAGTGAAAGTGACCTGAGTCACAAGCTTTGGATTGGCAAACAAGCTACTGTTAGAAATTAGAATATGACCAAACATGCTGATGTTGTTATTATAGTTAACAGAAATTACTGTTGCAAAACTCTGTGAAAGCTTTCAACTGGTCTCAATCTGTTTATTCCTGCACAAAAATTCACAAACCCTAATTACTCTCATATCACCAAGCAAAACCCTTTTAATTGCCATTGGCCCTTGCTGTCTACATCAAAAATTAGTCCCCACATTGCAGAGATACTATAGATAAAGACCTTTCTTGTCCATAATAGATCTTTCATCTTTACTTTCTATAATCCAGAGGATAATAAAACTGACATTGGACCAAATAGCTGAGAAGATTGATGCTATCCTGTCTGATTATCATTCAATTAGCGTACATGATGGTTTCAGTGTTCATCATGAGAAATGATTAGTCAAACAAAACCAATAGTGAAGATAGATACTATTATGTCTTTTTACTGCATACAAGCTGACTCAGATCATGGATGAGGCTACTTATGTTCCTGGCATAGGTCACCATGCAAATTTAGACTTCTTCCTCATACCCCCCTTCTCTATTGTGTCATTTCAAATGTGATCCATACCACACACTCGATCAAAGATCGATGCCAAACCAAGAGAACCCTCTGATGTCCCATTTTGTCAATATTCCAGAACTGGCTGCAATAGCTTCAAATCTGTCATTGGTTTTTGAATTTTATAACTTTTATGTTAATTTTACCATACCTTGAATGCTTCTATTTAATTAGTTATAATTTTATTAATGTGTATATGTGTTTTATTTAGTAATTTCTAAAATAATTATAAAAATTTTATAATCCCAATAGAATTTTAGAACAAGTTTGATAGTTTACCTATTAAACCTTTTGATTTGAACAAATACTAACTTAATGTATTTTGATAGTGGAAGAAGATTCCTTACTATAGATTTCAATCACTGAATTACTGTATTACTTTTTTAAAACATGTATTTTCATTAGCAACAATTTAAAAAAAGATTTATCACTACCAATGTACAGAATTAATAACAATTGCAGACAGTAGTAATTAATGGCTTAAATTTTTCCTATTGGAAAGAGCAATTTTTCAAACTAGTGACAAATGCCTACTTCTCTCTTGTTTTTACAAATTAGTTATTTCAATTTGTACAAGTTCTTCTCAGGTACAGGGAAAAAGTTCTCTATCACATTGCACTTCCTAAAATCAGTATTTTAATGAGCAAACATTAAAAAAATGATTTTTGGTCAAAAACTCTTCTTTATATATTAATTATATATATTATTACATTATTGAAATACTTTGATTTTTATATCCAAATATTTATAGGAATCGTTTAATTTTTTTTTTTGTTTCTTTATAAAATGAAATATATTTGTTTGAATAAAGTTTTAAGTATTTTTATCTTGCAGGCTCTTGATGGTTTTATATTCTTCGTAAACTGCCAAGGTATTGTTGAACATGTATCTGAGAAGATTTCATTGTATCTCAAGTATACCCAGGTACATACACACACACATGCGTGTATAGATATATATATATATATATATATATATATATATATATATATATATTGCTATTTGTTTAAATTATTCAAGTCTTTTGCTTAAAAAAGAGTACATTATTTTTTTAATTCATTTGATATTTTTTGTTACTAAAGTTTACATTTTACACAGATTAAACTTAAGCATCTTTAAAATTTGTAAATCCAGATTTAAGTTTTGTCAATGACACATGTTCTTGTTGCATTTTTATTATTATTTTTTTATTTATTTTTTCAGGAGGAATTAATTGGAAAGAGTATTTACAACATTATTCATGTTGGAGACCATGCACAATTTAGCAGCAAGCTACTTCCTATGTCCTATGGCAGTAAGCTATTTTTATTTTTAGAATTGTCTATTGTAACAGCTTAAAGATTTACAACTGTTAGTATTCTGATATTACATTTTTAACATTGAGTTTCCTGTTTTATAGTTATTTTAGGCAAACATCAGAAAGTTAAAATGTGTGCATTTACAAGAAATAGTTTTCATTGCATTAAAAAAACTGACTTGATAATATTACCTCTCCAGTAAAGATGACATCAGCACTTCCAACATTTATACTTTTAAGTTCAAATTTCTTGACTTTATATTAGTTTCTATCATTTGTTCAAGTTTAATTAAATTGTTGTGCTGATATCCTAAATAATTAAATGATATCAAAGAGACTTCTATAACTCAAAATAAATGTGTATTTATCAGTTATTTTAAGCTTTTACTTTAATTTTAAAACAAACTTCATTTAACAAACAAATAACAAGATGGATTTGATTACTATAATGCCTATTCTGAATAGCAGTACAAGATACATTCATAAAATAATTCATGAAAAGAAAAATATGGTGGGTATTGCAGACAATGATTACTGGTAAAAGTAATAATGAAATATTTGATTATTTTTTCAGTCAGATAACATATCACCTTAACTTCCTTCTGCCTTTCAGTATCTGCAAGACATTTCCAAAATGTTTTGCTAGTACAAGAACCATTGTCATCTTATGATTATATATTCTGAATAACTGCTCTGGCAACTTGGCTGTTGCTATATTTAATGTTAAATGAATTCTAAAGTGACAACTACTTACTCAGTTAAATGCCTCTACTTGTGACTGGAAAGCAAGAAAGTTGGTTATTTATAAATTATATAAGTTTATTTCATTTTCTAATTGGCAAATTTTCTTATCGGAAATAACTTTGCAGTACATTAAGTGTAGAACATTTAAATATTTACTATTGGATATTAATTGAACACTGCAATCAAACCTTCAACTATTTATGTAAATGTTCAAAGCAGTATTAAAATACATGAATTTTGTCAAATCTCTTATTTTTTATAAAATTTGAAAAGCTTAACCTGACACAAACTCTCTTCAAATGATTAATAGTGCAAATTTATTGAACAAAATCACAGTGTAACTTCCAGGGTCTGTGGAACCGGGGGGGGGGGGGATAGATATATCAAAAATTAAACACATCAAAAAAATTCCCTACCCAGAAACAAGGAAAAGCAACAAAACAAACTCCAATCTACCACCATATGCAAAAATTACCCAAGCAACATCAAGCTATACCTATGAAAATCTAACATCAAACAAATTACATGAAATACAAGAACATTTTCAATTCAAAAATCAAAAATACGTATTAAAATCGTAAACCTGGAAACAACCCATACCACAGAACCAAAACTATCAACAAACAATCCATCACAAAATCCACTGACAATAACCTCTTAATGACAAAATGTACAAAACTTTTCAAATGAAAAATTCCACAAACAGAAAACTGACAGAAAAAAAACCCCAATACAAAACAAAATTGAAATAAAAAAACAGAAAAGAAAGAATTAAAAGCAAATAAACAGCACAGTAAACCACATAGGATTTAAAAAAAAAAAAAAAAAATAACCTAAATAATCAAGAACATTTATATACTGTGAAGAAAATTTCACAAACAAGGAAAATAAACAGTACGGAATATATAGAAATAGATAACCAAGATCCACTCACTAAAATAAAATAATCACCACAGAACAAGCATTATGCAATGAGACTGTAGAGGTGTTAAACCAAACTATGAAGAAAACTGACAACTTCTCCTTTAAAGGGTATGAAATTTAATACAAAATAGATGTATCAATAATATTGAATAGGCCAAATGCAAGTACATCAATATTGGTTAAAAGAAATCAGTGCCCCATGAACAAATTTACAGGTCATGGCAATAAAAGCTTCAATTCATTGAACATTAACCATATATTAAATTTATATTCACCTAAAACACAGGCTAAATAAGACTGAAATAGAAAGGCTAATTGGTCAACTTACCACACTTTTTACTAATGGAAGATCTTAATGCATATAGCAGAATGTGGGGGCTGTAGGAGCCCTAATCAATGGTAAAATTATAGAATCTCTACTAGAATCTTGACCCATGTATCCTTATTAACCAAATGCACACCTGCCTATACACAGGTACTGGATCAACATCAGTTACCAAGGTATGCATATGCACCCCATCAATTTTTATGCACTTTTAATGGAAAGTTCATGATGGCCAATGTGGTAGTGACCATTCATCTATTTTCCTAAAAATACCAGAAGAAAGGAATCCAAAATGCCAATTATACAAAGATCAGTCAGTTAAGTGCCATACGTGATACACGCTTTGAACGATTATGTCTCTTATGAGACATGACTGGCTGAGCAGAAGATTATCCTGCAGTAGATTATCTTAGTTACCAGCCAAGGCTATAGAACCCAATCTGTCGTATTAATCCATAACTAGAGGGAAGAGACAAATTCATACCTTTCCTGGGGGTATTTGTGTGTAAGTGAAGACAAGGAATTCAACTGGAATTGGAACTCAACTCCTGGTTTGTTGTTCCGAGTTGATATCCACTGCACCACAATGCACATCCACATATACAAAGATAACTGGTTAAGATTCAATGAACTCTGCTCATCCTAAATCAATATGGAGATTCTCAATGAACAAGAATCAATAGTTTCCTTTACAAACATACTAACACAAATCTTTAAACCACATACCAAATTAAAATCCTGGTTTACAGTAGAATGCAGAGAAGCAGTTAAAACTAGGAAAAAAATGCTAAAGATATTCTTATACAACCCAACCATAATCAACCTATAAAACTATTAGCAAGCTTGAGCAAAAGAATGCTGTATAATTAAAAAATACAAGAGAATTTTTGCAAATCTGTGTCTCCAGACTAAACAATAAAATCTCAATAATTAAAAGATGGGAAATAATTAAAAAAATTCGTGGAAAGCATCACAAATTGCAACAGTCTACTTCTCCAAAAGAAATGCTGACCCAATAGCAACAGAACTAAAAAAAAAAAAAAAAAAAAAAACTCCTTAAGTTACTCTCTCAAATTTCAAAAATATAAAAACATTATGCAACAAGGAAAGTTTACATTCTCTTCAAACAATAAAGAATACTATATTCTCTTTACTATGACAGAACTAAAAGACTCCCTAAGCAAAAGTAAAAAAAACTCTGTAGCTGGTCCAGATGAAATTCATTGCCAGTTTTTAAAACACCTGCCAGAAAAGTCTTTTTAAATACTTCTCCAGATTTTCAATGATATATGGTGTTCAGACAAATTTCCAAAATTGTCTTGAATCTGTCATTGTTCCAATTTTTAAACCCAGCAAAGACCATTACAACCCAACAAACTATCAACCCATTGCACTAACAAGTTGCATTTGCAAGTCTATGAGGAGAATGGTAAATGCTTGACTAATGTACCTTGAAAGAAACACTCTTATGTATCTCCCAAAGTATTCTGGAAACCAGTGATCAACGTGTACAGCTAGAATCCTTTATTTGTGATGGCTTTGTTTGAGCTCACCATGTGATATCAATATTCTGAAAAAACCTATGGTACCACATGGAAGTATGGTACCACATGGAAGTATGTTATCCTAAAAGACATGCACTAGATGGAAATAAAAGGAAAAATGGCTATATTCATCCAAAACTTTCTATCAATCCAAACATTCAAGTTATGAAATAAAAACATGGCATCAGACACATACATGCATCTCGGGGTAGCATTTTATCAGTTACATTATTGTCAAAATAATAGTATTATCAAAACCATTAATATAAGGATTGAAAAATTTCTATATGTAGATGACCTCTCAATATCATACTCATCACCAAACATGCTTTCCCTTGAAAGTTGTGTGTTTAAACAAGATAAAAAAAAATGGACAAATGAAAATGGATTCAGTTTCTCTAAAACAATCTGTATGCATTTCTGCAAAAAACAAGTTTACCACCTCAATCTAGAATCATAATTAAATTAACACATTAAATTCCATAGTCCAACAAATAAAATGTCTAAGAATCATACCAGATAGCAAACAACTTCAAAGGGCACATGGATTACCTTTAAACAAACATGTTGAAAGGCTTTGAAGCTTCTAAAAGTAATAAAACTGAATTGAGGTGCTGACCAAATGTTATGTTCAGAATATAAAGGTCATGCGTCAAATCAAAATTAGACCATGAATGCATTATTTACAGTGCCACATGTCAATCCTATCTTAAACTACAAACCATACAAAAACAAGGACTAAGGTTACAGATCTCACCCATGTGAAGTCTCTATAGAAGCCAATGAATCACCTCTATTTCTCAGAGGGGGGAAAAAACTATCGTTCTAGTATGCACTAAAAATACAATCTGACCCAAAGCATACCAAAAAATATATGAACTTCAATATATCAAGTTTTGTAGAAATAAACCAATAGCCATCCTTTCACTTAGACTTCAAATTAACAAAGCACTAGAACAAATATGCAAAGATCCTGATAATTTAACACTAGTCACAATAAACAAGGTAGCTCTATGGATAATCTCCACACTTCACATAAACCAAACATTGACACACAAAAAGAAAATGAAAGTATGTAGAGAATTAAAACAAATATTGTGACTATTCTATATATATATATATAGAATAGACCACAGACAAATTCCTAAACAAATCAGACTACTAAGTAATGCATCCATCTATACTGTTGAACTACAAGCAATGATACTTAAAATAACAGAAAATTCAGAAGGTAAGGAATTTGAGAATATTATAAACTTCCTATCTCGTTTGACAGCAATTAAAGTAAAAACTCAAATCATCCCTTTATTCAAGAAATCCTCGAAACTTATCTATATATAATTCCAAGTGAAGAGGACTCAAGGTTTTTTTTTATTTTGAGTACTCTGGCATTTATTTTAAACTGCTCAATATAATGAGTATTATAGAGCTTAATATAATATAATTATATAGTTATGTATCAATTTTACATTGCAACATGGAAATTTCTATGTTTCGAGATAGGTTCTTATCGTCAGGCAATGTTGATGTGGTTGTGCAGATGATTTACACTTAAATGACAAAATCTTTTGGATAACAGAAAATAACAATTTAGACAAGAAAAAATGTAATTGTAAAAACCCCATAGACTGTCCACTAGAAAACAGGTGTTTGACGGAATCGATAATCTATCAATGCGAAATATCGACAAAGGAAAACCCAAATAACATAAAAGTCTATATAGGGAGTATTAAAAACACTCTAAAGCATCGAATTTACCAGCACACCTCTTCATTTAATAATAGTAAATACAGAAATAGAACATCCCTATCGAGATATCCTTGGTACCTAAAGGAAACAAAAAAAACACCCACAATAAAGTGGAAATTCTAAAAGAAACTAAAACATGTAAGTCCTTAAATGAACCATGTTCATTATGCTAATATGAAAACTATTTATTATTAGATCCCTTAAAAATAAAATTTATTAAATAAATGCAATGAAATTAATGTCATATGTAGACATTGTAAATTATTCACATTAGAAAATGGATAAAACCTAAATGAAATAACATGCATATAACCAACAAGTACATGACAAAAATAATCACTGACGAACTAGGTAAAAATAAAGCTGAACATAGAATACATTTTTTTTTTTTTAAATAAATCTCCCCACTTTGTATAATGGGAAAAAAACTTTACAACAAATAGATAGATGGAACAAAAAAATTACAGTTTAGGTTTTTTTTTAAATTTTTTTTTTTATAAATCTTTTCTTTAACAAATAGACTAAAAAAAGGATAGTAAGGAAAGAATAAGGGGATTGGTACTCAAAAGGAATATCACATCAAAGGTAATAAAACTGAAGTGAATGAAGGGAAAATGATATGATCAGATTAATGGGAGGTAAAACATTAAGGAAAGGAAACAAACAAGGGAAGAATAGGATTGAGGAAGAAGGAAAAAAGTTGGTTAGCATGTATTCTTCGGGGTCAAACCCCAAAGTGAAGCTCCATTCTGATTAGCCACAAAAAAAAAACACCTATATACATTCACAGCAAATCAAAAGATTTTGTCATTTAAATGTAAATCATCTGCACAACCACATCAACATTGCCTGATGATGAGAACCTATCTTGAAACATAGAAATTTCCATGTCGTAATGTAAAATTGATACATAACTATATAATTATATTGTGTGTATGTATGTGTGTGTGTGTGTGTGTGTATATATATATATATATATATATTATATATATATAAAGGCAATATGTGAGTCTGTGTGTGACTGTTCCCTATGCACGCCTACATTTTTTAAGCTATGCCATTCAAACTTTCTAGAGACACATATCTACAGAAAAGCCAGGTCGACACATACTTTTTGAGTTTAAGTTCAGAAATTTTCCCTTTCGCACTTTTTGGCCAATGGACATGATTGTTTACATTTACTCCATAAAACATCTAAGATGGTTGCTGAATTACGTCACAGAAATCAAATCACACGTGTCAAACGCAACTAAAATATTTTTTATTTAAAAATTAAAAAAAAAAAATGAACCTTTGTATTTAATTTTTATTCCTGCGTTTTACATCACAGAAATCAAATCACACATGTCAAGCACGACTAAAATATTTTTTTATTAAAAAAAAAATAATAATAATAATAATAATAATCCTTATATTTAATTTTTATTCCGATGTTTCAAAAATTCATTTGGTCAACAAAAAAATGTGAATATTTTTCTCCATAATTTTGAAACAAAAGAAATATTTAAAACAAAAAAAAAAGTATTTTCAAACAAAATATGTAAAATAAAAAGTGGCATCTTCTACTACTAAAATGTTCCAAGTTGCACAGGCAATGCTGGGCTACGATGCTAGTATATATATATATATAAAAAGGCAATCTGTGAGTCTGTGACTGTTCCCTATGCATGCCTACATTTTTTAAGTTATACCATTCAAACCTTCCAGGGACACATATCTACAAGGAATCCAGGTCGACACATACTTTTTGAGTTTAAGTTCAGCAATTTTCCCTTTCACACTTTTTGACCAACGGAACTGATTGTTTACATTTGCTCCGTAAAATATCTAAGGTCTAAGATGGTTGCTTAATTACATCACAGAAATCAAATCACACGTGTCGAACGCGACTAAAAGAAAATGAGCCTTTTATAGTTAATTTTTATTCCAACGTTTTAAAAATACATTTGGTCAACAAAAAATGTAAATATTTTCCCCCGTAATTTTGAAACAAAAGACACCCCCCCCCCCCAACCAAAAACAAAATATGTATATAATAAAAAAAAAAAAAAAAAAAACACCAATGGTTAATTTTTTTTTTTTTTTTTTTCCACTAAATATTTCATGCAGGAAATCAACTGTCTGTAATTCATGTGGCATTAATGTAACTTTTTCTTCTAAAATTAAATGTCTACATTTTTAAATATTCATCAAAAATTTCTGAACTGAGGGCGTAATAGTTTTTATATTTCTAATTTCAGTAAAACTAAATAAATAATTTTTATTTTTATGTTAAATTCATTTACTCAACAAAAAATGTAAATATTTTCCCCTGTAATTTTGAAACAAAAACAATGTTTACAATGTCACACAAAACATGAATCATGTTTACGCAAAACAAAAGAAAATACTTTTTTAATGGAATTTTTTAACAATTTTTAAACAATTTTTATATAATTATTTCTTTTATATAAATGAGTTTTAAAGGAATTTATCCATTTAATATTATAAACATTATTGCATCACGAGATTTTTTCATATGCCTCCTAAAAAAGAACTCGGTTACGGCATATGACCTAAAGCTGCGGCAGTCTGAGCAACAAGGGCAATTGCTGCATCCAGTACCAATGCTGAGATGGCGACTACAAGCACTCAGAAATCGCAAGACACTGCATTAATCCTCTTATTAAAAAATGTTCTGAGTTGCACAGGCAACACCGGGCTATAATGCTAGTCATTTAATAAAGCACAAACAATAATATTGGCTTGGATTTCTAGCCATATAAGGATCAAGAGAAACTATGAAGGTGACATGCTGGCAAAAGAGGCAATGAAAATGAAAATAACCAATATCAAACTTCCATATACAGATTACAAAAACAAAATTACACAACACACCAAAAGAAAATGGCAAGCAATTTTGAACATGTTCCCAAACAATAAACCATATGATCATCAGCCGACAATAAGACGGGAAAATATGGAGCCATTGGCTGACTGTGAACAAATCATAGTGCTCGACAGAATAAGAATTGGGCTCACACACCCACACACAAAAACTACACCTCCGTGTACCAACTGCAACCAATTTCTTATCAAGAATATCTTGATAAAATGTAAGAAGCAATATTAGCCACTATTACTAATCACAAAATCTTAACATGCTCTTCAAAAATGTACCTACTGCCCAGATAATAAGTTATCTGAAGAAAACAAAATTTCAACTTCTATAGAAAATAGAGCTTTGCAACTTAAGTTTTAAAACATAACTGAGAAAACATTCAGTTTTAGCATTAAATTACCTACAGAGTGTGATATGCTGGTAAAACTAATAAACAATCAATCCATTATCAACAAAACATATAAATCCAGTTGTTGTGGCCTCATGCATTGGTTCTTTGACTAGAAGTCACATGTCACTGCATCCTACCTAATTCTGGTTTCTCGTACCTTCTGTTAGAGGGTTACCTTAATCTACTATTATCAACTGGATATAACTAAGGCTTGCTACCACTTTTCTGTTGTAATTCTTGATATGATGCACAGTATCAAAGGCAGAAATGTATTGGCACTTCATTTTATATTAGTTTTAAGTTTAAGCCACATAAATATTTTTATTTTATTTTATTTTTGTGATAACTAAGAAATCTAGTCTATTTTTTATTCACTCAAGAGAAGAGTTTTTATATTTCAGTCACAAGTTTGAATAGAGAAAAAGATTAAAGCAATCCAAAAGATACTTTGCTCCCAATGTCTTGGTTTTAACTACTGCAGAAAATTATTTTCCTATATTAACAACAAAGCAAGATGAAAGTCATTAGTTAATTTTGAAATAATGAATATTTTTTTGTTTCACCGTTAAACTGGAAATCATAAGTAGATTTTAGTGGTTATTTTTTGTATTCAAACATTCAATATTTACCAAACGTGGATACATTTTTGGAGGTTCACTTTTTCTTTTCTTTTTTTTTTCTCTCTCTGAAAGACTGCTATTTTAATCTGAATAATCAACAAACCATATTAGCTTAACTTATATCCTGAAAATAACTCCTTTACTTTTTTCTAACATGGAATCTGTATCTTGTTTTGGAACCTTTTCTAGAATGACTAACTACAGAGCCAGGTAGCTTCACTTAATGGGCAATTTGTGCAGCAGTTTGAGGAGGACAGAGATAATACCTCTAAATCCCCTGCATCACTTCCATGTCAGAAATGCCTGATGTCATGCTGAAATCTTTTGAAGATATTTTCTTGGAATATGTGCAATAAAACTATATGCAAAACTCACTGTACATGTTCAAGATTGTATGTGTGTATATATACACACAATTTAGATTGTTGACCTTGTATATTTTGTACACTTTGTAGACTCAAGTGTCTGGCCATCTGACAATGCTGTTGGTAAAGGGAAAACTTTCTTTTGTCGAATGCTGATCAAGCCTTCAGGTAAACTCCATTCATTTGTGTCACTTAAATTTTGAATGAACTGCTCAAAATGAAAGAAAAAAAATTCTAGTGGTGCTGAGTCAAAGAAGAAAAAAGAACTTGTCAGTTGTTATCTACATACACAACCATACTGATATATTTAAACTTTGCCTCTGTTAAATGTTTCATTTTGACACCAGTTCTTAGTTTCAATTGTTTTTGTATGTTTGTGTGTGTGTGTGTTCATTGTACCATGATTATCCTTATAACATCTTTAACCAATAGACAGTGTAATGTTTAAACAGTTTATCAAGTTCATAAAACTTGAAAGTTTATTTTAATTCTATAGTTTGTTTATCTTTCAGGAGATGATAGTGGTGATGATGCTCAGGTGGAGCATATGCAGATATCCACTGCAGTCCAGCCATGCACTGGGGAAAAATTTTCTGATTCTCAAGAGGATTCAGGTATGTTTTAAGTTTTCAATTAAGGCTTCATTAATCCTTGTAGATTTGTAATTAAACTGCAATTTGTCCTGTGCTCACACAATATGATTTTTTTTTTTTTAAAATGTTAGGGGAAGGGATGTTAACTGGGATCATCAAAGGTTTCAGGGCTTATCAGATTCTAATTCACCTCCTCCAACTGAATATCATTTCATACAGCACTCAGTTTCCACTCTTTCATTTTGTGCAAGGAAAGTAATTGGGGAAAAATTTTACTGGGAGGGGGGGGGGCAAATGTTATGTCAAACAAAAAGGACAGTTTTTCTTGATACCCCTATTTACTGTATATTCTCTTAGCAATTTTTTTTTTTTTAATTTTGAGCCCAGATTTATAAATTTTTTTAAGAACTGACAATATGAATGAAGTACTAATTTTATTAGTGCTTATCTACAAGAACAATTTTATATTTACAAGTTCATAAAAATAGGTGAACCAACTGCAATGCAATATTTATTACTTATCATATAAAGAAATAATTAAAAAATTCCTATTTTATAAATTAATAAAGTGTATGCAAAATTTAAATAAACACCTGACTAGAAGTAACTAATTATAGATTTGAAATTTAAAAAAAGCCGTTTTCTGTATATTTCTTTCATTCACTCATAAATTCTAAGCATCTAGATTTATAATTTTTTTTTTTTTTGTTTCTTTCTTTGAACAATTAAGAAAATTTTTAAGCCCTATTATTAAACTTTATTTACAAGAGCAGTTCTTAAAACAATAAAAATTGCTGAGAGAGGCTGAAAAGGGAAACCATCCTTTTGATTTTTTTTTTTTTTTTTTTTTTTTTTTTTTTTTGCTGGTACATTGAAAATTTGCCAGTATTTATATTGACTAAAAGTCAAAATTATTCAAGAATTTTTTATTATAAAATTTAAGTATATATTTTGATCATCTTTAAAGGGCTGGGTAATTGTTTTTCTTTAGTTATTGAACACATCATTGCATTAACTTGACTTTTTTATTTTTTTATTTTTATTTTTTTTTTTTTTCAGAGCGTCAGTCTTGCTTACTCTGTATAGCTAGGCGGGATAAAATGCATGATAAGTCAAATACGAACATGAAAAAATTTACCACAAAACTTGATTTACAAGGAAAAATAATTGCCTGTGACACTAGGTAAGCTTATAGTTTTCATTATCAAAGCAATTTGCTTTTGAGTTTTTATACTTTAAGCTGAATATTTTTTTTTTTGTTTTTTCTACAAAAAATTACTTTTTTTTTTTTACTCATCAAAATCAAACAAGGTTTTTTGTAAATTTTTCCTTTATTTTTACACTATATTTAATTCACTTTTATGAATTTTATGTTGAATCATTTTAAAATTCTGAAAAAAATCTCTTAATTTCTATGGTACCATAGTGTCTTATCTTAGATTTTATATTTCAGTTATTACACAGACTTACATTTATATAAAATACAAAGATGCTGCATAAATGTTTCCATCTTATTTTTACAGTGCTTCAATAGCAGTGTCTAACTTTGGCTTCATGTAGTTTAAGCAACATCTCAATACCTTTCTTTATACTTCAATTCAGTCATTTCTTTTGAATCAATCTTATTTTCGTGATTTTTTTTCTTTACTAACCAAAGCCTATTCATGCTTTGTTGCAGTTTGTAACATGACTGTTTATAATAAAAAAAACACCAGTCTTTAGCTTGAACATTGTTCCAGATATTGTTGCAATATTTTTAAATAACTGCCTTATTCAGTTCTCTCCTCTGAGCTTGTCATTTAATTTGTGAATTTTTTTTTACCATTTTTATTTTTTTAACTAAATGTTCAATATATAATGATTCTCTTTTGAGCAACAACTGCTTATTGGTTTCTTTCTAAAATTAGTTGGGTATTTATCTTTAAATTCATAAAACAATTTTAATAACTTTTTGTGTTTAATTCATGAAATTTTCTACAAATGTTTCAATTTTTTAAATTATATTTTTTTTTATGCTCAATGAAATTTTTGAATATTTTATTTCAGCCAAATTTCTGGTAATCATAATAAATACTCAGACCTTATTGGACGTCGCCTCCAAGACTTATGTCACAGTAGTGATGTACCTAATGTAAATCAGCATTTACAAGATGGTAAGTACTTCATTTTTGTAAAATGAGCATGTTTCATGAATGGTTTCAAATTAACTATTTTCCTAACTTACAAATAAATTCAACATTTTCTACCAGTATTTGTAAGTATTTGCATATTCTTCATTACAGGCATGAAAACTATCGTGGTTAGTCTGATGACTCTATTATTTTTAGATGACACTACTATTAACAGACAAAAAAAGATCAAGAAAGGCTTATGTGAAATTAATCCTATATTCTTATTCAATTTTTTTATTCCTTTTTAAAGTAACTTCAATATTTTCATTTTTTCAATGAACATTTTTTTATTCTTTCATTATATGATCACAGTATAATGAATGCCTTTCATTATATATATATTTTAATGGCTTAAAATCATTTTAACTTTAGTGTACATTTTCATTACTGTTCCCTTTCACTTTTCAGTTGAGGGTATAGTTTCTATAAATTATTTATTTTCAGAATTACAGTAAAATCTGGAATATTCAATTCAGTTTTAAATATTAAAATAATGCAACTATTATGTATTTTGTCATTAGTTATTTTGTTTTAATCCCAGTAAAATTAAATGTAGAATAACCATTTGATGGCTATTTTTATTGATCCAAGAAAGTTTGTATCTTGCCAGATGTAAACTTTTATACAGGTTTGTTGATCTAATATCACCAGCTCTCTTCAGTATCAATCTTTTAAAATATTTTTGTGTTTGTAAAGCTCTTAGTAAGGTTGATACTTTTTTGACTCTTTATTATTATAATCTAACTCACCTTCTGGATTTTATTGAAGTATGTGTGGTATGGATGTGCAGTAAATCTGTTTTTATTATGTTTTACCATTCAGACCAGCATTTGCATCTTAGTTTTTTTTATACTTTAATTTCAACCAGTTTACTTTCCAGCTTCCTTTGGATGTCTCTCTTTTCATACTCAATGAACTTCTTGGAAATTCTGACTGAACCTTTTCTTCAAGAGAACAGGTTTTTCTTTAACACACTAGGCAATCTAATTTAAACTTCTGTAGTCTTTAAACTAATGTCTCTACCCAGGTGATAGAATCAACCCATGAAATCTCTACTCTGTATAAAGAAACCAACCCATTTTGTGGGTATCTGATGGGCACTGCAATCATACCAACCAGATGTTGAGCTTGAATATTGATAGCTTATTCACCAAGGTACCAATGAAGATACTCTGTCAACAGGTAGATGCAAGTTAGGATTGGCATACAACATATTCTAATTAGGCTCAAGCATGAAAAGGATTATTTATGGGATCACCATTATATTTAGAAATTCCAAGCATATATATATATATATATATATATATATATATAGTTATCCACAGACAGATCTGTTTCGCTGTATCAAAGCTCATCAGTACAGTTGTTATATACTCAATAACAAACAAGCATGTATATATAAAAATATATTAATATTTTTATTAATGAACGCTGGACCGTGTCGCCTAGTGGACAGAGAGTTGAGGGAGCGCTTTTCTAATGGGTTGACGAATGCTTCTAAGGGTCGACGTTGACGAATGGACGAATGACGAATGCGTACCCCCCAATAGCATGTATGCTATTGGGGGCAGCTGTGAACTGCTTCTCTACTGCCGACCAGACTCTTCTTCTCTTCTACTGTCGACTTCTGGAGACTCGTCTTCTTCGACTTCTCTGTTTCGACTTCTGACTTCGACTGTGACTCGACTTCTCTTCTACTGTCGAGGCTGGAGACTCATCAAAACTGATTCGCAAGACTGTGTTTTTCGCAGTCTTTATATATCTTCCAAAAGCGGAAATTGTTTCTTCCGGTTTTTTCTTGATCACGCGACGCCTACGTAAATTCTCAGAGACCCTGTCTATTTCTGCTCTGCCGGAAATAGTGTCAAAGTGACATCCGCTACTTTTCATCAACCGGGAACGCCCACGCTTCCTCAGCCTTCTTCGGCTGGGGCCAGATTATTATATTACACAGTTAGACTCCAGTTGCTTTTTAATTCAGGATTGAAACCTGACCAAATTGGCATCAGTCAGTGATTCTACCTCTGAGCTCTGGATTGCTATGTGATGTCAGTTCTTCAATATGGCAGTGAATGTTGGACAATATCAACAAAGATGAAGGGAAAACTTGAAACAGCTGAAATGTGGTTCTCCAGAAGGATGCTGCGAATATCGTGGACGCGCATGGAAAGAATGGAAACGAAAAGGAAATTAATATTGAGCATCAGGAAGTGACAAATGAAGCTCCTGGGACATGCAATGAGGGAGGAGGTCTTGGAGAACTTGATACTAACAGGCCAGATAGAGGGAAAAAGAGACAGAGGAAAACAGTGGATAACATATCTGAAGGGCCTGAGCAGGTCGATGACAGAACGGGGACTGAGAGACGTTACAGGAGAAAGCATGCTAAGAGCCACCAGCGATAGGGAGACATGGAAAGCCATGATCGCCTACATCCTGAAAGGACAAGGTACATAGAAGAAGTCTGGATCTCACGTGTACGTGGCTGCCCACAACCCTCCCATCCACTTGAGAACTGTATTCCACTTCATTGCATATAGTTGTGGTAAGGAATGTAATGAGGAGAGATATGCATGATCATATATGGAAGAAAAAGTATGATCGACAACTCCTGGCAATGAAATGAAGATAATAAACAACAACAAAGGAGGATTAGACATCTGAAAGAATCAGCATACATGTTATGTACTGGCAACCTTCAATCAATGAATAAATAAAAGCAATTGACCTAGTATGATTAAGCAAAGACTCTTTAAAAGAAAAATTCCATTCTCTTGAAAAGACTTGTTCATTCTTTTGTTCTGAGTTAAGAAACTGGCTCCTTCTCTACTGGATACACACATTAGGTCTAAAGCTCCAGAATTTCAACACTAGATTGCTCAATGGTGAAGTGAATTAAAGCATTAGTCAAAAAATATGATTCTCTGATAGTTGTGAATTCAATGTCTGGGTCTGGAAGTCCTGAAGGTCATATACTCTAGTTCAGTGAAAGAACCATAAAATGACACAAAGGTAAATTTGACAGGTGAATATTTGCTAATATATTATACATGAATGGTGGAATGAAAAAACAGTCTTTCTCCAATGGATTAAAAAAATTCCAAGAGGTATACCAAATATGAAGGTAACTACCTTAAGAAGGTTGGTGGTTACAATAACCAAAATATTGTGAATAGAAAGATAAGAATGTTGGTCTGAATAGAACAGCATATAATTTTGAATCTCAAAAATTCCAACGAAACTGTTTTTATCAAAATGTTTAATCTAATGTCACTTATTGAAGAGAATCCCCTTAAGTCCCATCCACCTCCCATCCTTTCTTCGGCACCCCTTGTACCCCGTTTTTTTTTTCCCCCTGCTTTGTAACTGCCTGTACACCAGTGACAGTCCTGCCTTGCTTGGGATGAAATGATTGTTAAACAAAAAAGAACCCCTATTGAAATTTTAAAAGTACAATATAAACATTAAAAACTAAAGATTTATTTTGATACACAAATTTATCAGTTGTTCAGTGGACTTCAACATTATACCTAGGGTATAATCATTTTCATTTAAAATAATGTAATTTAATTTTCAAATACTAAAACTATCAGGCTGTATCTGTGTGTTGCAAACCTTAATGAATATGCACTTTGTTCATTTCAAGCCAGATATTAATAATATAGTAATGGTGAAAGTTGTCTATGGATTAAAAACAATTGTGAAAAACTTGAAATTAAGGAATGAGTTTTAGGGCAGCAACTAAACAGTTTTCAATACCTAAGTCAACTGCACAGTATATCATGAGACAAAAACTAACTTCCTAGAAGGGACTGTAAGCCTAAACTTCCTCTCTAAGATTGCAAACTATTAGTGACTGGGAATGCAAGGACTCTAAAGTTGTACTAAAAATAGATTGTTTGTGAATTATTTTCTAATTTAGAAAGTGACTCATCATGTAATCAGATTGCTCAATAAATCACCTCAGTTGTTACTATTCAAGAAAAAATCCTTTGCTTAAATATCATCATTGCAAGGCTCAGTTAAAATATACACTTGCCTACTTAGAAAAAAAAATCTCTTCAGGAACCTTTTTTTGGAGTGATGAAACTAAAATTGAAGTGTGGAGAAAAGGAGGAGGCATGAACTTTGGGAATTCCATCCATAATGTAAAATATAGGGGTAACAATCTTATACTTAGGGGATGTATTGTATGTAGTAAAAATTGAACAGATTATTTTTAAATTATTGGAATAATAAAAAAATTATTTTAAAATAAAAACCTGTGACTGTGCCAGGTACGTTTTTGGAAAACATCTCACTTTTTAACATTATGATTATCCTAAATGCGCAAATACATTGGTGAAAAATTAACTTTGACAAGATCAATGACTTTAGCTTGCTTTGAATTCACATCTAAATCCAGTAAAAAAAAATTTTGGTAAGAACTTCATTAAAGACAACTTTCAAATTTAGTCAGAGCAGTTAGCTTTCAAAGGAAAGAAATTCTTTTGAATGAGATTTGTAGCTCATTAGTTAATAATCACAGAAAACAGTTATGGACCAGAAATCCTATGCTATTCACTATTAGCTGAAGCATGCAGGTCATCTTGTAGCCTATTTTGTTCCTGTTATTTTTGTATTACCGTATGGAATAAAATGTTTCTGAAATTGTTTGTGGGTATTTGACACCTTGTAATAGAATAGTCCATAAATCTTTTTGTTTATCCTCTTACAACATATTTACATTTATTTCTTATAAATTGTGTGAGTTTATAAAAATTCTTTTTGTAGTCAATTTAAGCCATTTTAAAAGTTATATGGTCTCATTTTAATTTATTTATATATGGTCTCATTTCAATTATTCAACTGCCGAAATAGAATCATGCAAGAGAATTGGAGGCCTCAGTTTCTACTACTAGAGAATATCAGTACTGACATAGTTTTTACCAGTTTTATTCAGGACTACCAGGATACCTAATAAATATAGTGTGTTAATGTAAATATTTTGACTAGATAATCTCTGGGGGAAAAAAAAAAAAAAACCATAACATGGTATTTACTGGTAGCAAACACCCAGTGAATAATTTGGACAAGTTTTTTAGAGAACCAGGTAAACTGAAGAGGAAAAGTTCATAGTGTACAGCAGTGTTGTGACAAGGCAATTCATAATACTTTTATAACTTGCCTAACTTCATCTCCAGTACACTAGTGCCTCTTAAAGAGCAAAATTGGAATTAGACTGTTTATCCTCCTCTGCCCGGTCAGTCATGTCTCTTTCGAGACACGATTGCCCAAGCGTGTATCACGTATGGCACTTAACTAACTAATCCTCCTCAGAATTAGCACATCAGTCAGAATGCTATGCCCTACTCCATAGCCAGGTTAGTGTAGCTACTAAAATTTTGTCAGTGGCTATAAGACTCTCCAAATGAAGTAGGGCATGTTAGTTTTGTGTTAGACAAGCACCTCCTCAGCATTCCTGTCCTGCCAAAATGTCAAATGTCACAGATGCAAAAAGGTTACTTCTCAAAAGTTTGCAAGTCCACAGCCTTAACTAGAACATGACTATATCACAATTAAATTTGGAGGGAATAAAGAAAACATTGAATGAATCCTGTCACTTGTGGAATATTACAAAAATTGGACTCCTTTCTTTTTTCTAATGTGGTCCTATTTGTCTTGTTACTACATGACCTGGTCCTGGATATGATGGTAAACTGCATCCAGCAGCAAGGCCTCTGATTGGGAGGCTGTGAGGAGCATGGAACCACCTCTTAATTGCTGTTGTTCCCAGATCCACTCTGACCTGGAGTGGTAGCACCTGTTAGGGTCCCAGCTATGAGTAAATAGCTAACCCCAAACTAGGGTCAAAACACTATGAAATTATAAAAATACTTTTATAGAAATATATATATATATATATATATATATATATATATATATATATTAAATAAAAATAGACTTTTATAGAAAAATATACACTTTTGGATGAAAAACATTACCAACAATTTTTAATAATTTTTTTCTTTAAAAAAAAAATATTACCAGCAATACATTTTTGAATACGAAACTAGTAGACATCTTCAATTTTCTAAAATGAAATAAAAAATAAATTTTTTTCGACAAAATCTGACTAAATCAACTTTCTTACTATAACCGAACATTAAAAAATATCTTTAAACTCTACCTTTTCGGCATTAAATAACCCACATAGGTTGATGTGCCGTTAAACAAAACTCAAATTCAAAATCCAAACTACATGATCTACATATTCTGATTCCGACTAAAGTTTCATTGACTGCATGTTAACTGTTAGTGAGTGAACTTAGTAACTTTTTTGTAGTTTCAAGTGTTTGTGATTTCCAACTAGTATCACAAGAGAAGGTTCATAATTAACTGCAAACAAACAACAAATTCACTTTTCTTATAATGTAGGCTGATTTGGCTAATAAACTAAATATGAAGCTTTTACCACCTCACATTAAAGAATACTTCATCCCTATCAAACAGAAATCATTTATTACTTTTAAGGTTAATTGAAAAAGATTTACCAGCTTTTGTACTGTTTGACTTTATAACTGGAGTAACAAGCTTTCAATGAGCTATAGATGACTTGCTAAACACAAACTAAAAGACATTTATGCTTGTTTAGACAACGTGACTGTGACTCTATTTTTTTCCCCACCCAACCAAGGCAATAGAGCCACTCAGACTCAGGAGTTACTGAGAGAAATAATCTGAGAGAGAGAAAAAAAAATTAAGGAGATAGGGCAATTAAAAACAAAACAAAAAAAAAAAACAGGAAAGAAAATTTTCAAGAGTGCTGCTATCAAATCTTACAAAAATATAAATCTGTGTTGTGAATTTTTCAAATATCTCCATTCCTGAAAGAATTACTTTCCAAGCCAGAATACATGACTATGTTAAAACTTAAATTGATAACCTCATGTGTGTTAAAATATATAACACATAAATTAATCCCAAACTAAGATAATTTGCATAAAATAAATTCAAGAACATCTACTTTTGTTTATTAGATATTAAATTATGTCAGTGTCTTTCCTAACTTAACTAGACTTTTCAACTAACTAGATAAATATTTGAGCATTCCTTAAATTTAAATTTTGAAAAACTAACATTTTTGCTATTCTCTCTTTTTCTCTCTCTCTCTCTCTCTCTCTCTATATATATATATATATATATATATATATATATATATACACACACACACACACACGCTCTACAAAATAAAATCCTTACATTTACCTTGATAAATACCCTCAGTGGACAAAACTCATCTGCTAAGATAATTTTTCTTTTTGTCTCTATTCATATTGTTCTTTTACAGGTAAATTTTCTCTGAAGTTTTATATATATATATATATATATATATATATATACTGTGGCAAAATTTCAAGTGAATTCTACTTCTAAAATTTTTGTCATTACATTGCTGTTTAGTTTGATACTCAGCCAACAACATAGTTTTTTTTTTCTCCTCCTCAAAGTGTTTTAGTACTTACTGGCAGCAATATCTATAGCTATTAAGGGAAAGTATATAATTGAGCAACATGAAAATGGACAGGACTCCTCTTGAGATTTTTAAAACTGGAAAACAATTTGGAATCAATTGAATGTTTATTAAAGAACAGTTGACAGATACAAGACTTCCTGCGAAGAATTACCAAGACCAGAACACCAAAACTCATTTAATTTTGGCTTGAAAAATCAAGCATAATCCAAGATGGTCAATAAGAAAATTGCCTAGGGAGGCTGAAGCATTAGAGAGAACCATGTCGAAATGATATAGGTTATCTCATCCTATAAGATAACCAAGAGACACCTTCTTTCAGAAGTCAGAATAAAAAAGGGACTTCAGTGTAGTAAACAGCTGGTGAAATGGATTTGCAACGATGAAAAACATCAGAGGAGAAACTGTACATTGTTGTACACTTTTAGTCATCAAAATGATCTTATTCTTTCAACAAGTTAGTTCCTGTTGCCTTGGGAAAATACCTTGGAACCCAGAAATCAGCATCAGTTATGGTTTGGGCAACCATTTCAGAAAGAAGTTTTGTTTTGTTTCTGTGCCTCAAGGGGTAAAGATCAACAGGGAAGTTTACTTAGAGGGCATCTTGGAAGTTGTATTCAAGCAGTGGTGCAATGCTGCTTATGGTGATGTACATTGAACATTTCAATAGGGTGCAGTAATGAGCCATATTGCTTGTCTAACAGCAGTCATACAGAGACGATTGTCCTGGCTTTATCAACTAGAATGAACAGCCTCTCTCATCAGCAGATATATCAACACTTGCCTATTCTTTGTGAGCAGCCTGCCCTAATCCGCACTACAATATCTGTGGAAATGAAAACTGTGCTGCTATTAATGGCTTTCCCAAAAGACTTTGATGTGTGATAAAGACTAAACAAAATCAATTTGAATTAGATTTTCTAGTGTTAATTAGCAGATTAATACTTACATGTTAAAATTGTATGCTGATATAATTTTTTCAGAAGTTATAAGCCTTTTCTTTTATAACAGTATTTATGCTGCACCTTGTGTGTATGATCTCATACAACCCATAAGGTAATGGACTTTGTGAAAAGTATAAAATCATTTATTTACTGCAGCAACTCTCAATTATCTTATCACCCACTGGAAAAGGCTTATCCTTGATGCATTGCATGCTATCTGTTCTTTACTGCTAGTAATGCCATTGCTCATAAGAGGTTCTTTGAATTCAAATACAGAACCTAGATCTGTACTTCTATGTTATCATGTTAGTTTCAGTAAACGTTATCCTCTGGTAGATGAAATGGAGCCCATCAATACAAATTCTCATGTTATCCAGAAGGAAGACAATCTACTGTCCTTTTAAGAAATCTAGAAGGTAAAGAGGGAATCTATGACTTGCAATCCTGTGACTATTGGAAACTCTGTAGACTGAAACTTCTTATTCAAAAGCTCCTATATCTGAAAGTGCTTTTCTCCACTAAAAGATTTTGTACCAGATCCAGCATTGCCTAATATTCTGAGAAGATTCACAAAAGAGTCTACCCAAAAAATTTTGCACCATGAAAAATAAAATAATAAAATGAACAATTTTGAGTATTTAATTCTGTTGATAACTTAATTATTGCTTGTCTTTGCTATTTTTCTTTTTGGAAGAGAATGTAATGGAAAAGTTCATAAATCTTTTTGGGTTTTCCACTCCCTAGTCTTTACAGCATTTTTAGTTCTAAAAATAATGTACAAGATTTTTGACTTTACAGTTGGACAAAACCCATTCTGAATTAAACTCTAATTTCATGCTTAAGATCATATTCTGTTAAAAAAACATTTCAGTATTTTTTAAATGAAATTGCTTGTACTGTATGGGTAATTTTTTGTCTCACTGTATATATTGAGATTCATCTCTCTATAAAGGTAAATTTAGCATTACATCATGGTGGTGTATTTTCTCGTCTAAGTAGCCAGAAAGAATATGAAAGTGTGTTTTCTCCTAGCTGCTACCCTCACTCAACAAGAAAAGATAAAAGGCGTCAAAGACAAGTAAACATCACTATCAAAGATAAATTTACACACATTAAGTTTTTAGTGAAAGGAAAATAATTATTTTACAGTAATAAAATACATTTTAGTACACATAAAATATTTATCAGTGTTTGAAATTTGAACAGCTGAAATTTTATTCACATGTCCATTTTAAAAGTAAAAAATCTTTTAGATATCC
Source organism: Ascarosepion bandense (assembly GCA_037127315.1). NCBI lineage: Eukaryota > Metazoa > Mollusca > Cephalopoda > Sepiida > Sepiidae > Ascarosepion > Ascarosepion bandense. The sequence goes on along the minus strand of JBBBDQ010001527.1, from coordinate 6,869,209 downwards.
AGTCAGTAGTGGGTGAGTTCATGCTGAAAAAAAGATACTTTACACATCCCATATCAATGTGTGTCTATGTAAACTACACTTATCTAAATTGTTACCAAAAGCAACAAGTTTGATAATCAAATTTGACTCAAAGAAAATGTAGATGGGAAAGATGATAGAATAGAAAATGCATCTTTTGAAAAAAAAATAAACAAATGTTATTTTTAAAGTTTGCAGGCTAATAATAACCTGCATCTCTAGCTTTTGTAAGTGTGAAAAACAAAAAATAAATATATTCAAACTTGTTTGGCTTTTATTGCTTGGCTTTATATTACAATTTCAATCTGGTAACTGTTCCTTTACTTTTGTATTTCTGCTGTAAATGGCTAGAAAATGTTCAAATGTGTGAAAAATTTAAAAAGAATGGAAAAATGTCCTCAGACCAAGTCCTTCTCTGCAGTGCTGTCAAACATGAATGATGTTTTAGTTCCAGTGAAACTGCAGATTTTTGTGTCTGTTGTGAAAAACATTAAACCATTTCTGATAAAATATCACTGAAAAATTGTTGCTTCCTTTCTTTGAAGATAATCTTTTTAGCATGATCAGGAAAATGTTAGGATTTGTAAAGGAAGAGAACACTAAAAAGATAATTACATTTTCCAGACAAAATGAATGTGTAAGAATTTTTTTAAACCCAACAATGTACACTCTCGATCAAAAATTTAAGACCACTTAAAAATCTTTAAAAAGAAATTTTTTTTTACGGATAGATTTTAAACTCGTCCCACTTAAGGTTACCAATACTACAATCTAAAAGGTTATGGAAACAAAAAGCTACATTCCAAACATTTTATTTAGAAATTTACATTTTTAGAAAATGAGGCGATTTATACATGATCAAAATTATAAGACCAGAGACAAAAATTGTATGAAATTGTACAAAAAGTGTATGAAAACATTCAACAACCAAATTTAATGAGTTCTACCTCCACTACTTTTGATGACTTCAAAAATTCTGTCGGGCATGCTAGAAATAAACGTTTCCATTAAGGTGCAGGGGGTGTTGCTCTAACTTCTGAAGATGGCTTCATGAAGTTCATTTTTTGTTGAATATTGTTTGCCATTTCGATATACATCTCTTGTCATCCATCCCCAAACATTTTCAATTGGGTTCAAGTTCGGTGAGCATGCAGGATGTCCCAAGAGATGGACACCATTTTCTTTTAGAAAGGTCAAGGTTCGTCTTGCAGCATGGATTGCAACATTATCCTGTTGGAATAACCATCCATCCCCACACAAACAATGTCCCTCCATCATCAAAAATGCTTTTTGTAGCATGCTAACATAACCAGCCGCTGTCTGGCAACCCTGCACCACCTGGAGCTCCATTATCCCTCTGTAAGAAAAGGCACCCCATACCCTTAGGGACCCTCCACCACTATGACATGTGGAGAAAATTTCAGGAGGCATGTTTTTGTTATGCCAATATCGTTGGAAGCCATCAGGCCCATCTAGATTGAATTTTTTCTCATCAGAAACAGGAATTTCTTCCACTTATCAACGTCCCATGTTTGGTATTCATGACCAAACTTTAAGCAGTCCTCCTTGTGATGTGGAAGCAGCCGAGGAATTTGTTTATGCTTTTTATTTACCTTGCCTTTTTGTCGTAAATGTCGTCTGATGGTTACAGGACTGCAATCAGCATCTGTGACTGCCTTAATTTTACTAGAAGAAAGTCCCCCATCTTTCATAACAACCCGTCTTATTCTACTCAATCCAGGAGAACCTTTTTGGGGCCTATCAGAGGATTTTGCTTTTCCATAATTCTCACTGTTCTTTAGAAAGTTGCAAATCACAGTTTGACAGCGATTTACCTTAGCTGCAATCGCCCGCTGTGACAAACCTTGCTTATGGAATTCTAGAATTCGAGAACGCTCAACTTCAGTAAGTTTGCTTGCTTTAGGCATGGTAACACCTTTACGCAGTGATTACTAATCTCTAACTAAACTAAAAACATTGGAATTACCATAGATCTAACAATTTATACCCCTGGTCTTATAATTTTGATCATGTGTAAATTGCCTCATTTTATAAAAATGTAAATTTCTAAATAAATGGAATGTAGCTTTTTGTTTCCATAACCTTTTAGATTATAGTATTGGTAACCTTAAGTGGGAGGAGTTTAAAATCTATCCGTAAAAAAAAATCTCTTTTTAAAGATTTTTAAGTGGTCCATAAAAGGAAATATGTCAACAAAAGATCTGTTTGCATGCAGGCTTGCAACAATGTTCATCACCGTCCTTGAAAAACTTCTGGCAAAGTTTCCTTTTAGATACCTTCTTATCAGGTCACTTGCATGTCTAAACCCTGCATCCATTCGTGAAAATACTTTGCCACAGAAGTCAGCCTAAAAAGATCTTTCCTACATGATGTACAGGAAACAAATCAGTAAGTCTGATTGTGATGAAATTCTTGAAAGCAATAGTTTCAGCAGCCTCCTCTTTAAATTGAAATGAGCATTGGTGAATTTAGAGCAAGGCATAATATCCCTGCTGCAAAAAGTTCATCAAGCAACTCAAGAAGCCATTGCATTCTTGACTTGTAATGAATTATGGCATTGCAAACAAACTTCTCATGACCAACAGAAGTGAGCAATTCACAAAACTTTCAGATTTAATAAGTACATAAGTAGATATTGCTCTTGTGATGTATTGTTTAGCATCTTTTGAAGTAATAAATTTAACTGCTAGTGCCTGTACTCATTCTAGCATTAGAAACACTCCTGTGAATACTAATGTTTGTTTCATCTTGATGAAAGTAGCTTCTTCACCAGAACAATCCTTGTATAAATTTGTGTTCTTGACATTTCTTACTTATGGAATTTTCAATTTGGAGTACTAATTTGTTTTTCAAATTACAAAATCTATGGATTCCAGAGATTTTGACTGAAGTTTTGGAATAACTAAGAAGACCATAAGATTTTAACAAAACATTGTTTGTTTGAGGAAAACAAAAAATCAAGAACTGTGAGTTAGAGCTAAAATAATCATCTTGCTTTCATGGCAGTGATATGCAGAATTCTGAACTTTGACTAGCTCATTCATAATAAGTTGTTATCTCCTCTTCATTATTCTACTTTTCAAAGGCTGTAGTGGTAATCTTTCTGGTAGCTGCTGCTCTGATCTGACATTTGCATGTCTCTCTTACATATCTCCTAAATGTCTTCTTTGACTGCTTAGCTTCAACCATATAAAGTACATTTTGTAGTTCTATATAAAATTTAGTCTGCTGGTGTCTCACCACCAGTTGAACTATTAAATTATATTTTCTAAGGTTTTTGTTGTTGTAAAAAGCACGTAGATTGGCTATGGCTAAGTTTTTCAGGGAGCCTTTTTCTCTGAAATTATTCTGCCAAAGAAATCGCACTGTGATGGATAGGTTGTTTGCTTGTGTGTTTTTTTTTTCTTTTCTTTTCTTTTTAGTAAAAAGAAGTAATTTATTACTTGTGTAAATTTTACCCAACTCTGAGTGTAGCAGGCTGACACAGGCACAGGGCTGTACATTGTTACTCTATATTACTAAGGATTTAAGAGATTTGTTTATATATATATATATATATATATATATGTCCAGTCCGTAAACGGTGAGAATAATCCAACAAGATCAGCTTAATATAAGATATTAAGTGTTATATCTATATAGAGAGCTCAATGGATGTTATCCAGAGCAATATGATATTTATAAAGGGAAACTCAACAAGTTATTTAAATTGGTTATAAATTATAATTAATTTCAATAAGCTAAATAAGCTCATTTCATCAGACCATACAATATTTGTTACATTTGGTACAAAACATTTTGCTGGAATAAGCATTACCTTTAACTGAAGAGAGAAATATGAGAGAAAAAGAAAAAAAAATCAGGACAGAGGTATTGGTGTCATCCCAACTGGGGGTATGTATTTTAGCAAGACTGTGCCTATTTACTGTTAGGTCCAAATTTAATTACTTAGCTCCTCAACCCAGCTAATTTCTTGAAAGAAACTTTCTAATCTTAGAACACAGTCAAGACTTTTCTCAAAGTTTTTCTTTTTTTCAGTTTCATGTAAAACTGGGCCTTTTTACATTGATTTCTGTCAAACCTCCTTTAGGTTCTATTTGCCCTGTACACGTCATCATCCATCTCTTGTATCAATATTGGAGAATGATGTAATTCTTTTTGCTAACTCACACTAAGTAATCAGCTGTCTCACAAATTGGTTCATGATAATTTCTGATAATATCAAAAATTTTACAAAACCTCTTGTTTCTGTGTATTTTTGTGCATTTATTCAAGCAATGCATCTACAAACCATTGACAATTATAAATTTATTCATTTAAGATGATTTCATTTGACATTTAGTTTGGTGAAATCTAAGTTGAAAAAGTCATGGTCTTGAATCATGAAAACATTTTTTCTATACCTTCTTACTATACAAATATTTTTTTTTTTTTTTTTTTTTTTTAACTTGAAAACGTATTGTGACTGGTGCTATAAAAAGAAAAACATTTCGATTCAACATTTATTCTCCTTTGAAGTAGTCCCTTTCTGAAATTGCACATTTACATTATTGGAAGCATTTTTGGTATAGCAAGTAGCTGGCTAGTTGCATTCTCTTGGATTTCCTTGACATGTTGAAGTCTTGTTCCATTTGAGTGGTGTTTGATTTTTAGAAAGAGGAAAATGTTGGAGGATGAGACCTGGGGTTGTATTGGCCAAAAGATGCTGCATTGTATGGGCATATTTGTTATCATGGTTGAATCACCACTCACTAGATGCATGCAATTATCCTGTAAATGCCACATGTCATGATAGTACTCTTTTTTTACTTCCTGACCAGGTGTGCTGCATACTTATGATGAACAATGCTTTTGTAGTCAAAGGAAACTGTCAAGTGTTTTCACATTGCTTTGACTCATTTGTGCTTTTTTCACTCTGAGAGGTTGGGTTCTTACCTTGCCTTCAAGGTCATAGCCATAGACCAATTATTCATCACCTGTTATGACCATTTCCAAGAAGTTTGTTTTCCTCAACATAATGAAGGTGAAACATGATTTACTTTTTGGTCAAATGAAAGCAGTTTTTAGCACAAACATGGCAGGCATATGCCTCATACCCAAATCTTCAGTGAGAATGAACTGAACTGTAACTAATGTTCCCATCCTCCAACAACAGTCTTTCTGATCAGCTGCATGCACATTTGCAATGTTTTTTATCAGTTCTGTTGGTTGTATTGGCCTTTTTGGAAACATTTAAACCACTCATACACTCTTCTCCATACACTTTTTGTAATTTTGCATGGGTTTCTGCACTAATACCACAAGCTTTTGACAAAATTTGATGCAGACTCTCTGCTTAATTTTTTCTGCTAGGGTCACTGATAGATCATCTATGGTGTAATGAAACAACCACACTCAATGCTCCCAAGCACCTCTATAAACAATAAAAGTAAACGAGAATGTTATAACCTCATGTGCTTGTGTGACAAGAGTTCAATGTATTATGTGGCTTTACTCTGTATACTTTAGTTCCATTACTATAGCAATAGTCCAGATACTTTTTGATCAGTCTTAGAATTGTTTTGCTCAACAAAATTATGTCTAAATAAGTATTCTCTGTGTTGTAAAATGAAGATAGAAGTAATTACAATTTACAGTAATTGATAAAACACTAATAATTTCAGTTTGATGATGTGCTGAAAATATTTAACACAATACACATGAATTAAAAGGTGATTATCACTAAACTTTTGAATTTTTGAATTGTGAATATTAGCATAAAGAGATACCCCAAAAATGCCCTAGTTTACAGTGCAAATAAGTGTCAAAGTAGTGAAATTTCCTTCTGTTTCAACAGTTAATATCTTGTTTATTTTCAAGGCTATTTTGATAAAATTTGTATTAATATTTTTGTGTTTCAAGTTATCTACCTAATACATGTCAAAATAGTCCCATCTTGAAGGGAAAAAAAAGGACATGTCAAACTTGTCCACAAAAGATATGGTTTGAAAAGTTGTCTTTCACAAAAATTTCTAGTTTGAAATACCATAGAAATTCAAAACTTAAAAGAAAATTACCCCTCCTTGTAAGCAATGTTTTGTATTTAATAGGCAGTTGGTTTCATATCTCTGCATTCATTTCATACAAAATCTGATGCATTGAAATTTGCATTGAACTATATCCAATTTTAAATCATACTTTTTCCTCAATGGATAATACCGTTTAAATCGTTTTTTAAATCTTTAATCAGCAATTCTTTTCTTTATAAAAAAATGAATTGTATATATTTTAGTTTCATAAATTTGGCTCATTCTCATTTGTCCATAAAAAAAATTAAAATAGAACTTTTAGTGGTCATTTAAAGTATCACTCCAAACTTAAAGAAGAAATTCATTTTGAATAATCTAAATGTCTCATTTGCTGTTAAATTTTGTTTTTTGAGAAATTACACCTAAAGTTAATTTGTATAAAAAGAAATATTTTTCTACATATTTAAATAAGGTTTTAATTTAGACATTTTTAAAACATTGCTGTGGTCACTCACCAAATCTCAATTATTGATTGTAAATGAAAATAAGTTTTAAATCTCTTAAAAATTCAATATTTATCTCTTATTTTAAAGTAAATTAGTAAAGTTAAGCAATAGCTGATAGGATTTTGTAAAAAATACTTATTTTTTTTGCTTTAAAACCTAATGAAAATAACATTCATTAACATGCAATTGCATGTGAGCTATCATAACCACAATAGCCTTCTAGTGTTAACACTAGAAAATGATATTAAGCTTTACATTTTTCAATTCTTTAAAGATACCTTCATTTAATGGAAATATCCCTTACTGGAGGAATTACAGTGAAAAATAACAATTACATTTTTTTTTTAGATATTCAATGTAGATTTTTGTGTCAATTGTTAAAGAAAATATTTTAAATTATGCAAGTACCTACTCTCAAATGTTTTTTGAGTTTTATTTGAATATGTTTTTATTCAAGTAATATCTACTCAAAATGTACATGTTTTAATGATATTTGGAAGTTGGGGTGGAACTGACAAAAAAAAAATTATCACTTCACCATTGATCAACCTGAAACATACTCAAACACTACCAAACTATAATTTGGCTGGAAGCAAAATTAGCAACTGAGGGTCAATTAGTTGTTGGCATTTCAAGAAAGCCTGCAAAATATCTGTGCCAGACACACAAAAATACAAGTTGTACTTCTGAAATTTCATGTACAGGAAAGGATTGTTAAAAATAAGAGGTAAAAGAAGGAAACAGAATGTTAAGCTACTACTGAGAAATTAACTCAGTCATCCATTGAAGTCTATTAATGATGAACAACAATTTGGAAACAGTAACAGATCAACTAAAATATCTGAAGGTTCTCTTTTGTATGAAGATCAACACGAGAAGTAAATCTCACTAGAAGCTTCTCTTTGCAACTATTTGACAACAGGAAAATCAGATTCATCTTCACCTCTAAGACAAAGAAATTTTACTTGATGATTCAGCTGTAGCATTTATAATAAAAAATAAAAGAACCAAGTAAGGTGAACTTCAGTTTTGATCACCAAGGCCAATGGGTTGCCATACATTATGACTCCAACTTTTATATTGGCCAAGTCATTGTTATTGCATCTCCAATCAATGTTTGTGATAGTTTTTTTAGCTCCAACAAAAAGCAGAAATTATTTTCAATGGCTTTTGTCAAATGATATTGCACAAATGGAATCAATGTGTCTTCAGATTGGACTTTCATGTAATGCCAATTCCAAGTGATGGTTAGATCAGTTAGTCAGTTAAGTGCCATATGTGATACATGCTTGGGCGATCATGTCTCGAAAGAGACATGACTGACTAGGCAAAATATTTTCCCACAGTAGTGTCATTACTTTCAGTGGTAGATTGGTTATAGAACCAAAAAGGCTATAGAATCCACTGTCTTGTTATTTAATTCATAACTGGAGGGAAGAGAGGATTTAATATCTTTTCCAGGGGTATTTAGTGCATAAGTGAATGCAACAAATTCAACTGGAATTCGAACTCAGTTCTCCTCTTTCTCAATCTGAGCTGATATACATTGCATCACCACATACATCCTGGTTAGTGTTCTAAAATATTAGTCATATCAGAGGCTTATACTGAAATTCAGTCGGCAAATCATCATGAGAGAAAATGCAAGAGAATCACTTACAATGTTCAGAAAGGTTTTTTTCTTTCTGCTTAAAGGCACTATTATAAAGTATTTATTTTCTATTTGTAAAACAAGTTTCTTTGTTTTGTATCCATTACTGTCTTGCTTTTAATTAGTTAAAAATTACATAATTTCTCAATTTTCCAAATTGAGATACATATATAACAAAAAATATTGATATTATTGAGGGAAAAGCTCTTTTGTTAAATAACTAATCAGTCAACCAAAATTAAAGTAATTATGTTTTTATAGTAAGATCAGTATTTTGCCTGCTTTTGCCCTATTGGACTTCTGTTGTTGTGAAATTTAATTTTTTTTTTTTTTTTTTTTTTTTAAGGTACTGCTGAATAAAAATTAGCTTTGTTTCTTTTGTGCTATGAATTATGACGAATTTGTAAGGCATTAATTGTCTAAATGAGACATAATCAGTCCAATTTGCCCTTCTGTGTCATATTTTTACTATTTTGTTTTTGATTTGAGAATTAAATTTTCCAAATGTTTGATTTTGAAAAAAGAAAAAGAATTTGATTTCATTAGCATTTTTTTACTTCAAGATTACCTGTATGTCATTACATTTATATTGCCTTTTTAACTTGTCTGAAGCCTGCATCTTCAGTTGCACACTGTTAAAATTGGCTTTTTGTTCAATAGCCTGAGTTAAATTTTTAGTTTTTATGAATTTTAAATGGTCACAACTTTGTTGCTAATTGAGCTACCAAGATTGGTACCATTTTGTATGGTTTGTCAAGATGTCTATCCATGTATTACAGGCTTTTGGATATTGAAAGTAAAATTTTAACTTTGGATGCCTAATATTATTCACTGTAATCTTCAGAATAAAAAATATTGAACTGAATACTAAAATCTAAATTCTGTGGTATGTTCATCATCACATCTGTCATATTTCTTTGAATAACCTACTCAAAATTTTCAACAATATGTGTCAGTGGTAATATTCCCATTTTCTAGAAACAAGCTACCATTATTTCAATCCCGAAACCTAGAATGGACTTAGAAAATACCTTAAACAATCATCTAATAACGCTTATGAGTTGCTTATGCAAAATGTTTGAAAGAATTGTTAAAAAATAGGCTTAGTTTCTTGAAGTAAATAATAAAATCACAAATTTCCAATCTGTCTTCAAATGAACAAAAGTTCAATCAATCACTTGGTTCAACTAGTCTTTTATCAGAAACTTTTTCATTAAAAAAAGAGCATTTAATGATGGTTTTCTTTGACTTAGAAAAAGCTTATGATACCTCATGGAGATATAGTATCATAAGACTTAAATGAAATGGATCTTAAAGTAAATTTGCTAATTCTTATCAATAATTTCCTGGCAAAATGAACCTTAATGTCCATGTCAGTATCACACACACTGTCCTTTGAGCAAAAAATGGTTGTCCCTCAAGGGTATTATTGGTAACACTCTTCAGCGTCAAAATAAATGACTGTGACTGTCACTGTATGTTGATGACTTTTTATGTTCCAGATCAAAAAATATCCATACAATTAAATAGCTACAGAAAATGGATTCAGATTCACCAGACAAAAAAAATCAAATGTATACACTTTTGCCAACTTGGAAAACTGTACCCTAATCCTGAATTAAGACTTGATGATACAGAAGTACCTGTAGTAGATCAATACAAATACCTAGGAATAATCTTTGACAAAAAAAATTATCCTTCATGCCACATATAAAATATTTTTGTAATAAATACAATAAAGCAATACAAATATTCAGTTATCTTTCACAAAGACTGGGGAATTGACAGACAGATGCTACTGAAACTCTAGTATTGGTTAGATCCAAATTGGATTGTGGATGCTTTATCTATGGTATGGCAAGATAATCACATGTGAAAAAACTTAATACCATTCTTTGTTTGAGGAGCCTCCAGTACATCCCCAATTGAAAGCTTATGCACCAAAGTACACAAACCACCTTTTGCCTTAAGACAACATAAGTTAGCATTACAATATTACTCCAAATTTTGTTCAGCATACAACTGTTTTCTTCAACCTCAATATAAAGAATCAAAGGAAAATGCCATTAAACCTCTTTACATCTGAATAGAAAACAATCTCAAAATAAACACTTCTTTAATACACAAATTCTCTAGTCCCCTGTGATATTAAGTCTGGCAGAACACTCCAAAAAAAAGAAATAATATCTTATAAAAAAACATATGAATTGTAAGTATATATAGACTGACGGCTCCAAAAATATTGATAGTTGGATGTTCAGCTATCGTGAAGAAAACTATACTTCAAAAGTGTCTACCTGACAAATCTTCAATATTTAATGTAGAAGCTATGGCAATAGACTTGTCCTTGGATATTATCACAGATGGTGAGTCAAGGAGTCTGAGAATATAATGAAACTATCTGTTCTTACATCATTGAAGTATAAGATCTGACCAATCTTGTAATAACCAAACTTTTAAATAAAATCAATATGCTTTGTAACCAAAAGCACATCATATTCTGCTGGATCCCAAATGGAAAAGCAGATAAGGCAGCTAAAGAATCACTAAAAAAAATAAATATATCTCACACATATTTCAAAACAGTAACTAATACATATATATTTAGTAGAAAGTTTTGGAATATTCACCCAAATAATAAATTACACAAAATCAAACTTACGTATGGGATAAGACATCATAACACCAGGTTTTCCCAAAGAGAAGTAGTTGTTTTAGCAAGAATCAGAATTTGACATACCAATATCACACTTTCATTCCTTCTTGTGAAAGATAAGGATTCACCAAAATGCATAGTATGCCATGAGACTTACACAGTAAAACACATTATGATGGTCTGTGCTGAATTTGTGCCTCTATCTGTAAGCACCTTTATAAATTGACTAGCCTTAAAGAACTTTTCAAAATCATTAATGAAAAAACCATTTTGACCTACTTGGTGAAAAATAAATTATGCACCAAAGTTTAATACAAACAACTTCAACTATAGATGAATTGGACAATTATTAATCATATTTCACAAATTTTAAAACTAAGATATTATTGAATAAAAATTCAATTTTAACATTAAATGACCCAAAATATGCTGGTAAAACAACCAAACCAAATCTGAAAGTTTGGATGTTTTTTTTTGTTTTTTTTATAAATTCAACCATAATATATTATTTTTCACTTAAATATTTATATATATTTTCCAATATTAATTTAAGTGTAAAATCCTGCAGAAAATAAATTATATTCAAACTGTGTTCTTTTCTGCTTGGTTTATGCCTGCCAATTTAAAATCTGAAAATTCTTAATCCACTGTAATTACATCATTCAGAAATAATTTTCAGATAAAGATGATTTAATGAAAAAGTCATTTCAGGATTAAGCAATGCTGAACTAAAAAACAAAAAAAAACCAATGACTTCATACATTTGTAAATTTTTTAAACAGTAGAGACACAGGTCAAAATAGGTGCTCTATGACATATTTTGCATGTTTAGTTGGCTGGCAAATTGTTATTGTTTCTCACACTACATGGTATGACAGTGAAAAGGGCTATAATTCAGTTTATTTTTTTTTAAACATTTTTCCCAGTATGACTCATGTTTAAGAGCCCTATTTTTATCTTTTTATATCATCCTTGAAATATTATGGATTTGGTATCTGAAATATTTTTCATAAAAAGTAAGGATGTAAAAGGAAATTCAGCAGTTTCCCCTGTACAAATATACTTAAACTAGTATTCTCATTTTGTAATTGACTTTTATAATCACAAGTTTTGCCTGCTTACTCTTTTCAGTGGTTGGCAACCTTATAGCAATTTCAAGCCAAATTGAACTCTCAGTTACCAGATAACTAGATCTGATGGACCAACACTTGTATTCTATAGGATAATCTGGCAGTAGAAACTTGAAACATAATGTTACTTGTCTACTTCAAGTCTGTTATTTCTTTTAATTAAAGGTTCCTATATGCAGTTCATTTCTATGCTCAGCCTAGTGAGGAACTTATTAGAGCATACTATTGGTACTGATTCTTTCAATCACTGTATTTTCAAATGCTATTCTCTATCCTGGTTTCATTTCGCAGGGGTTTGGTAATACCCCACTCCATCCCATATAAACATCTTTCTATGCAGCTAAACGCCCATACCTGATTTAATCTACTACTGAATTAGCAGCTTCTAATGTTTCTCTAGCCTTACTTTAAGGGAACAGCTGATCTGGCCTTTGTCCCCTACCAATAATAAAGAATAAAATAAACACAGTTCTTGATCATATTTTCCTCTGAAAGGAAGCTTGTTTTGAAACAGCTCTTTTAAGAGTAACTATTATTGAATATACTGTTCTCATTTTGTATGAACTACACATCTTTTAATTATTTTTCAATTTTAGATTAACAGATATTGACAGTTTACTTAAAAATGTTCTTGATCTTTATGATCAAGAAATTAAGAATGTTAGGGCTAAGACTATAGATTTCACCACCTAAGTACATTACAGAATGTGTAAGGTTATGTACAACTGGTTTAATTGAAGATACTGACAAGTAAAATGAGTAAGCCTCCAAGTTTCCAGTAGATGAAAGTGTTAGTGTTGGTTAAATTAATCTAATCTAATTATTTAGCAGTCATGTTCAGTCCCTGGATAATGTAATGCAAAACATTGTATACTTTTATATCCTTTATATAAAGAGATATCCTTTGGTATGGACATTAAAATGAGAAATGGTCACATTAGGTTTAGATAAGCAGTTTGATTTGAAATTTCTGTAAGGTTACTGAGTATGACACACAGTTAAAGAAGACTAGAATAGTTAAACTGTTACTATCACAATCAAATGAAAATACCACTCAAAACGTCATTTTATAATTATTCTTTATTTAAAAAATTCTGAGTAAAATTCCCTTAATTGTATTAAAATTTGTTTGGCACAGAAAAGAATAAAATATATTTTTTGTTTTAATAAATAACAAATCCACATACTCCTCTCCCTCTCCCCCTCAAAAAAAGGAGAGAAACTTGTTTTCATCCTGGAATTGACATAAACAATTTAATTTTATCCTTATAGAAAAATACCTGTAATTAGTTTTTCATGTCATTTTGGTTAGTCATTACAATTTTCTTTTTTTCTTTTTATAAATGTATACTTGAAATTTTAAAACCTTCACTTGAATAAAGTTTAATACTTAATAAAACCTTAAGTCTGTAAGATTTGTGACTTATTTCCTAAGCAGAAAAGGCATTTGGGTGGTTCAACTGCAAACAATGTATTTACTTTGTAATGAAAATGGGTAAGCTAATTATATTGATGAGCCTCACAATTAAAAAACAAAAATCAATATTTGCACAATTTTATAAAGCAAAACATTTAAATTAAATAGCATATTCACATACAAGAAATGTTCTATACTATTTATTTTGGAAGGAAAAAATCTTTATAACTGATTTTGGTGCCAAAATTTTAATTCAAATTTAGTTAAATTTTATGGATTTTAAAATCTGCTTGATTTCTACTTCAATATTTAAAGCAATATGACATTGCCTTTTTTGCACAATGGAGGCAATATTTAGACAAATCATTTATATATTAGAATTTGTCTAATCTACAAAAAAGGAGGACAATAAAATTAACTTCACATTTTGAGAAATATATTTATGACAATAGATGTCTTTCAACTATCATCAAGGTTCAAAGGCCCAAAAAATGGTGTTATACAAGTTGATGGTAATTTTTTTACAAGTATGTGATGACACCTCCCAATTCCATAATATGAATTCCATAATTTGTGGGTATAAAATAATGAATTATTTTATAAAGTTTTTCAGCTTAGAAAAAAAAATGTCTAGTTTTATACTAAAGAAAAGAAAGTTAATTCTCTAGGGAATAGTCTTCTCTAACTTGGCTTTTAAACAAAAAATAATTGGTGTATCAATTTTCTCGAAATTTTAAGTTTATGAAAATTGAGTTATGCCAATTGTTAAAGGTATTTTGGTCATAGGTGTCAATCTTGTAAAAACACAAGAGGATACTTAATGTTTACTCTGCTGTTGCAAAGGTATCGGATTGAATGAGAGAAGTTTATAAGTATGGTTGTGCTGTTATGACAAAATCAGAATGAGCTAGTATAATGGTCACGGATTACTGTAGGCTAGAAAAAAGAGTTTAATTTTAACAGAACAACAATTTATAATAATGATGTCATAAAAACTGATTATTATAGTTTTTGAGATGGCGGATATTGTAAATACTTATATATATCTGCCCAATTATTTAGTTAAAAAATGCTACTTTATCTATTCTCTAATAAAGGGCACTCATATATATGTATATCTTAAGCTACAATATCTACACCCTTAAAACCATATATGTTCTGATCCATGTTCCAGGGTTGTTCCAAAAGTTCAAAGATTCACTCAGAAGGAATTGAAGAAACAAAACTGTTCTTTCAGTATAGACTCCCTTAACATCAATGCACTTGTTCTAACAATGCTTAAACATTGCAATTCCATCATAACAGCTGGCATCCTGTTCCTCTAAAAACTCCTCCACAGCACATATGATCACATCATTGTTTCGAACATGGCAACTGCACAGCTAGGATTTGAGTTTAGGAAACAGAAAAAGTCAGATGGAGCTAAATTTAGTGAATAAGGAAGATGAGGTAGCAATTCAAAGCCACAATTGGCTACTTCAGCTACTGCAAGCTGAACAGTGTGAATGTGTTATCCTGGAGCAAGAACGCACCTGCCCTCAGGTTCTCTCTGCGTTTTGACTTGATTGCTTCTTACAGTTGTCTTAATTCTGATACTTCCAGGTAGTCTATCATGATTACACTTTCAGAATCCAAAAATCAGGAATCATCATCTTGCCAACACACACTACCTGTTTGAACTGATTCTGGGGTGAAAAACCAGTGTTTTCACTGTTTGCTATGAATTTTTAATGTAGGTTTGAAGCGGTGAACCCAGGTTTCATCTTGTATTACTAACCAGCAGTGGAAATTCTGAAATCAACCTGGAAGCCAGTTAGAAGTGTTCTAGAAATGTCAACCTTTTTTTCAGCTTCTGCTCTGGTGTCCCCTTTCTTGGGACCCATCTTGCAAACAGCTTGCTCATCCCCAAGATCTCAATTGAAAAATTCTGGAGTAAACCAGAACTAATACCTATGGACTTGGCTATCTGCTTGACAGTAGTAAGACATATCATTCAAAACCTTACAGGGAATGGCATCAAGACCAAGTGTTTTCTCTGCTAGTCTTGCTCCACTTGACTTTCACAGCATTTCTTCACAGTTGCATAGGAACGGGAGTCCTCAGCGAGTGTTTGTACCATGTCCTCATAGATTTACTTTCTTTTGCAGAGAATTTATAAATGCTTGGTTTTCTGTTTTGTCTATATTATAGATTTGTCAGACACCTCACGTAAAAAATAATTGAATATAACATGAGCACCTTTTTTATATAATCTTTAAATACTCAGTTATCTGAAAAAAAAAAATTAGGAAAATATTCTCCATAATCTAATGTTCTATTGAATTTTATAAATTTTTGCTTTAAGTTTACTAGTTATCACTCATTATTTTCTGATAATGAAGAATAAAACTCAGCCTGTTTATGCACATAGAAAAATTTTTTTTAAAATATTGGCGTTTGAGGATTTGTTCCAGGCTTTTCTATTTATGATTAGTAAATATAGTTTTTACTTAATAATATAATCAAAAAGGATGAAATTAATAGAGAATCTTAAAAATTTAAAACTTTTAAATTTTTCTAATTGTTTTTCAAAGTGAAAACAATTCTTGTAAAGATGCATTATTCATCGACAATTTTTTTCTTGAGACACTAGTGTCCTTAATATCGGTACCTTCACTCATTTTCGATACCTAAGTTTTAAATTGAATTTTTAAAAATAAAGTTTTGTTAAAGCTTTCATTTTATCTTTAATTGAAAGCTAAATGATTAAATTTACTATTTCCAATAGACAAAATTCTCTGGTGAATTTCAAATAGAAATTATATTGATTAGTATATCAACTTCTTTTAAATTTTCAAAAGTCATCTTTTTTGCATCCATTTTGACAGCTTCACAAGTTTGTAAACAAAAGCTAATACTTGGTCTTGCAAAATAAAATACACATCTGTCACACGTAACTTTTGGAAAATTAGCAAATTTAAAGTTAAATTAATCTGATTTACACAAGTATTGTTTATAACATGAAGTTTAGAATGAAAGTATTTTTTAATCATGGATCTCTGATCTTTCTCACCTTTTGAAGTGAGTAATGACAGCCAGATGACGTTTAAGTGATTGATAACAAGCTAAGTATGGTTGACAAGAATTGTCATAATTGTCCAAATTTTTTTCCTGTAAGTGAAAGAAACTGTGAAACATGTGACCTTTCTATAAAACATAGAAAATACCATACTTAAAAAAAAATAAAACTCCATATACACAAAAAAAATTTAATTATTTTAAAAATCTATTGGCCCGATGATTTGTATTGAATTTTTCAATTTTAGATTAGTAAATATAGTCTTCATTTAATAATCTAACCACGACAAGGCTTTGATGAATTTTATATTTTTGACAGTTTATAAATTATTATAATTAAAAAAAAGTGAAAACTATTCTTGTAAAAATTCATTATTCATTGAAAAATTTTTTTCTTCATTCTATGTCCTTATAATATATTTTAAAAGCTTATCTAATTAATAAAAATAGTAAAATAAAAAAAATGCAATAAAAATATTTGGAGCAGATTTTCAGAAAAACGGCCAACAGAATTACAAAAAACAAAAAAATGATGATTTACATTCCCCAAGGAGTCCTGCATTTAACTAATAAAATAAATACTTGATACAAAATTTAATTTCTTGAAATTCTATGAATTTACTTGGAGAGGTGTAATAGATGTGTGTGTGTGTATAAATTAGTTTTTGTTTGTAATTAAATTAGAATAGTACCCAGTTGTTTTGAAAAGTGCTCAATATATTTATATTGTAGAGCTTTTGAATATTATTCATTTGTAAAAGAGTTATTTCCGCAACCTAGGTTTCAACCTTCAGGCAACTTATAAGTAATTTTTAAATTTTTATGAATGTACAACTGGAATTTTTCAAAAATTAGATGGAAGTTACTTAGGAATCTTAAAACACTTTTATCCAGGTTTGTATGATCCTAAGATGTATCTATAGGTGTGATTACATCTGGACATTACTTCTGATCTTTCATTTAGTAATTTTTTCATTCTGGAAACAATATAATGGCTAACTTTTCTTCTTGACACAATCTGCAGGCATCACCATTGTGGTTTCACAAATTAAAACAGAAAAATGAAAAAGACTCTGATATAACATAGAGTATAGTATATATTTAAAAAAAAAAAAAAGACAAACCTTAAAATAGGTTTTTATATATATATATATATATATATATATATATATATATATAAATAAAAATTAAGGCAAACACGTTATTTCATGGTAAATCAGAAATATGGGCTTATTTCAGGTAAACTATCATCAGCTTCTGTCTTTATTGTACAAAGGGTTTTACACAAATGAAATTCACAAAGACCTCAAAAAAAAAAAAAAAAAACCCTGAATAAAAATAAAGGTCGCTCCTTAAAAGAAAAAAATTTAAGAAAAAAATACATCATTACATAAGTTCAGCAAACACACACACACATATATATATATAATCAAAGAGCACATGTAAAAGCAGATGTCAACAAAAATCCAAAGATACATTCAGCATGTCAGTTAGACTGCTGACCCGTAGATTTGAAATGTAAAGAAAGTGGGTTAGGTGAGAGAGAGAGATACATATATTGTTAAGATACTTACTCTGTCTTTTTAAGTCGTAAACTAAAAGGGAAGAAGAGAGGAATAAATTTAAAGTAGAAAGAAAAGATGATTATTAACAATTCACACACACACACACATACACACACACACACACACATATATATATATATATATATATATATATATATATATATATATATATATCACACACACACATATATATGTATATCTCTTAAAATGATCTGTTGGATTTCATGAGGCTGCTTCTTGATCTTTTGGATCATATTAAAAATGTGCACTTTCTGATTGTGGAACTTATCGTTTCTTTTAATTTCAAACCAACGAGTGGCATACACATTTACAATAAAACTTATTAAATTGTGAAGTTTTGTTGTGAGCTTTTGTGGTTATATGCCACGACTCAATAGACGCATAATCCTGATAGCCAAAGTTAACCACCTTGCCTGGTTTAAAGGACCAATTTTCCAGGAGGCATATCTAGAGTCAACCTTACCTCTAGAAATATCCACTGTGTATTCATACAGGAGTCTTTGGTCACAACTAAGATCATGTATTTCATCAATTTTCAAAATTGAATGCAGAGGACTGCTAATAGTGGAAAATGATATTTGTGGTAAATTATGGCAATCATTTGAGCATAATTTCTCCAGAGGACCACTGATTGCTGTAGGGCCTTTTGTGTAAAGAGCTCTGAAAGGTAGTTCATTATGGTGCAAATAGCAAGCAATTGCGTGAAGATTTTTTTTTTTAAATTCCACCTTCACAGCCTGTGTTGGCATTAGTGTTGTCAACAAGGATAGCCTTGATAGTGTTCTCACTGTTGAAACATCCACTACTTGCTCTGCATGAACAACACCTGTTGCACCACTATTAGGGAGAACTCTATGTATCAGATATTGACTTTCATGGAGTGCCTCCTTTGTAAAAGTTAATTGGCGTTCTGGTTGCTTAGTTTTCTGTCCATTTTCCTCCACAATTTCCTCATACAGCAATGTGTTCTTATTCGTTCTCCCATCAACTGCAATGCATATAAGGTTTTTCACACTTTCATCATGTTTTTGTTGGGCAGTTGTTTTCACTTTAGACTTTGCCCTATCAACTTTGCATTTATCTATAATATCTTTCATATTAATATTTGGTATAAGGCAGCCCATAGCCTTCAAATCCAAGAGCAAGGCATTGACAAGGCTGGCTCTAACTTGAAAGCATAACTTTGAAATTATAAGGACCTTTTGGATGTCTCCTTGGCTGCAAATATTCTTCTTCTGGTTTTTCACTTGGAGAAGATTTTTTCTTAACCTCTCTTTTCCTTTTACTTTTTTATAGCACTTTTATCAACAGGTCAAAGCTGGAAAGTGCCCTTAGACTCTAATTTGCCCCTCTGATTTTTTTAGTTATTCATGACCCTGAAATACCTAAAAAAAAAAAAAAATATATATATATATGTACTATCAGAAATGAAATTCCACAAATATTTTTAAAATAAATTTGATAAAATTTGAAATAAATACATTAAATTAAAAGTAATGTTTACTTACCTTGTAGAGTTACTTACGAGATTAACTCGTAAACAAGCTTTTTAATAAATAAATAAATATTAACTTTGAAAATATAAACAAATCAGAATAATTATAAAAGTTGAATTTTTCATTAAAATAAGACTTCACTATTAAAAAAATACAAGAGATATTTGTGATAATTAAAAGCGTAAAAGAGTAAACGAAGTAAAAACAATCGTTTAGGGGTATGTAATTTCAACAGGTGAATACCATAAAACGGCATACGTAAATTGTTATTTGTATATTAAAGTAAATATCATAGTGTTTTTATTTCTTTTTAATTTTGATGTTTCCATTTAATTTCTTTAAAAAAAATATACTAAACTTAAAATATCTATTATTAAGCGTATTGTATTTTTTCTTATTGTTAAAACTTGGGTTTTAAGTGACACATGTTTCCGTTTACACCTCTGTCGCGATAAAAATCCCAATTTATTTCGTCTTTAAGTTTAAATGCTCAAATAAATATAAAGTTTTGAAGAAAAAAATTTCTTGTGGCAACTGTTGACATTATTTTACAACTTTAAGTGCGATTTTTTACAGTTCCCAAATCGACCTATATACCAATTGATTACAATGTACATACCTGCACATATAGCATTAGGTACCGTCAGTAACTTTTTCGACTGCTTCGATACCTAAATTTAAATTTTAAAAATAAATAAGTAATCTTCAAGCTTTAAAATTAGCTTTAATTGAAAGCCAGGAGATTAAATTTTAAATTCCCGAAAAAGAAATACACTGGTATTTTTTTAAAACTGAAATTATATTAATTTTAATCTAATGTTTTATTGAAATCGGACAAATTCAAGTTAAATTTCCCACCATTTTTGATTGAATAGACACACTCTGTCAACACTATGTAAACAGTAGCCAAATTTCTGTTTTAAAAATCTTGCAAAAATAAAATATACCTCGCTGACACGTCATTTAAGTCAATTTTTAAAACTGAAACTTACCTTTATCTGATTTCAATCAAGTAATAATTCCTTTCTGCCAGAAATTTACAATAAAAACAAACTTTTTAACTACGGTAGCCCTATCTGTCATCACAACGATTACGTAATGCAGAGGTGTTAAAAGATTTATGAGATCAGACGGGAAATAATGAACGGACGACAATACGGACTAAAAAAAACATAGCATTTTAATTTTTTTTTTTTTTTTTAACTAAATAGTAAAATTTAAAATAATAATTTCAGCAATTATATAATATTTAATAGTTTAGATTTATAGCCAGACATTTGAATATGCTTTCTGAATAAATAAAAATTTAAATTTCTTTTAAAATAATTTTAATTTAATAAGAAAGAATGAAATTAACCAAGCTAAGTTATTTTATGCTATTTATTAATATTTTTATTATGTTTATTTTATTTTATTTTTTCATATTATTAAGTTACCACTAAGTTTAAGGCATGGTAAAAATATCTAATTTAATTTTTATAGTACTGCAGTGCAGATGTTATAATTATAGAAACGTTATGACTCTTATGGAACATCGTACTTACTCAAAAATGGAACGTAAATGAGCATATTTACACACAATTTTTTTTTAATTAATTTAAAATATTTCTGTGAAACGATTTTTATTAAACTTTTCAATTTTAGATAGGCAATATGATACTCAATTCTTAAAAAGAAAACTTGCAATCAATTCTTTGGAGATTTTAAAAATATTTTTAAAAGCTTATATAAATTATTTAATAATAAAAAATTAAAAAAAAAAGAAAACAATTCTTTTAAAATTTTATTATTAATCGAAAAAAATTTTCTTCTTCAGAGTATAATGTCCTCAATAGTTGTTAATGTTATTTATTCCAGTAATTAACAAATTATCAAATTAAAATATGTCAGTTTTTTACTTTTATTGCATTTTTTATTTTAATCTTCGGAGAAGGTTTTCGGATAGTGAATGCAAACTTAAGATAAAAAAAAATAGGTGATTTATATTCTCCAATGAGTCCTGCGGTGAACTAATAAAACAAGTTAGCAACCATTTAAAATTTTTTAACATTTCAGCCTGCAGGGATTTACGTGAAAGGGGGTTAACAGTTAAAAAAAAAAAATTTTTTTTACTACCAAGATTTAAAAAAAAAATAATTTCAGAAGTAATGTCATTCATTTGTGAATGAATACTGAAAGTTTCATTAAAATCCGACAATTATTTGATTTTTGCGAGAATTTCCAAATTAATGTGTTTGTAACCTAAAAAAAATGGTAAATGCAATCATTTGGTGTCCATTGTAAAACAGTAGTAAACGTTTTTTAGCCGCTAACTCAATCAAAACAAAACATTCTGACAAAATTTCGAAAATGTTAGAAAGGATTAAAAAAAATTTTAAAAATAATTAAAAACTAATTTGATCTTTCCTCTTAATAAATAAACATAAATATAAACATATTTTTAGGGAAAAAGTTTGTTTTAAGTTTGGAACCTTTTCTATTCATATATTGTTATCAATTTGACTGACGGTACCGATGTCGATAGCATGACTGAGTTTCATGCATTTATGCAATTGTGAATTATTAGGTGCATTTTTCAAACTGGCAGTTTAATAGATTTGAATTTATGTTCACTGTTCGTGGAAGGTAAAAATCTTATAAAGTTAGGTTACTGCTTTTTTTAATAACAAGAGTAGAAATGAAAATATTCTAAGATAATGTGTAGATAAAAAATTAAAATTTTAATTCAAATTTAGTATATCAAAAATAAATGTGGGCGATGAAATCAAGGGGGCGTAATTCCTAATTATTAATCGTAATATTTGCGGGTGATTAAGAAAGAAAGTAAGAAAGGCAAACTATCTGTTGGGTTCTAAGAATTTTTTTTTTCTCTGGCAGAATGTGGTCATTAAATTGCTGTTTTTGCGTAGATTAGTGTTATATGATTTAAAATCACAAGTTTTTCTTAAAGGAATAAGTTAAGTTGAATTTTATGTGGTTCCTTATTTTGTGTAGTGGTCAGAGTTAAACCATGCTATGTGTGAGAGTTCAACGATTGGCTTGAGCTGATTTGTGTGTGCGAGAGAGAGTGGCGAACGATCCAATTGGTTATGAGCTCTTAACGCATGCGTATGTCCCACCACATCATATAGTTCGTGATCTGCGCTTTAGTATCTACTTGCTTCTACGTCCATCGTCAGCACCACTTCCTCCTGCTCCCTCCTCGTCCTCATCGCTACTGCTGCTTCTATAGCAAGTTGTCGCATTATTTTCCTGATTGAGAAGTAATAATAATCTTAGCTTTACCTATATTTCCAATGTGAATTTAATCCGGATATGTTACAAGTCAGATGTATTCCCCATTATTAATAGTTGTTGTTATTCTGTTGACAGTTTACTTGCCTACTGTTCTTTCTCACGTGCGAACTTTACTTTTAAGTTTTAATTTTATGATCTCAGTTATTGAATTGTAATAATGTAATGTTATGCTAATGTTGGATTTTTCAAAGAACTAACTGCGTGAATCCATGTTCTTTACACAAGTTCGATCATTACTACCTACCACGACCGTTGCTAGAAAATAGCTGATGAATGGTCGATAATTTTCTCCTTTCTTGCTGCTGTACAATTCCTTTTTTCATGTTTTGGGACATTATGCTGCAGTGACTTGACAGTTGCATCCTATCAGCTTGCGATTATTAACGCAAAATACATTCTACTTAGTACGATAAGTAACTACTACTGAAGCATCAATTCATGTGAAAATGTTGACTGCACTTTATCAGTGGCCTAGTATTATGATTCTATCATCACATCTACAACAGTTTTTGAAAAGGAATACTTTTTTATTTAGTGATGTTTCCAAATTTATCTCGCCATCCACTTATTTTTATGTTTTCTTTTTTTTTTTTTTTTCTTTCCAAATTGATATAGTCAGCCTATTTTTATGTATACCAATGTTAATGGTTTAAATTGCAAAAAGATGATCACCCTATTTCGTTTATAGTTCCTTCAGAGTTTTAGATAGCCTTGGATATTTTTTATTTTTGTTTTTTAATCACCTTTACGGATTTCCTCAGTTGCGGCCACGTGTTACAATAAGATACTTACTTGCCTTTGCTTAATCTGCTATCGATCTTTGTATCTTTGCAAAAAAAGCCAATTGATGTAAGTTGATCACTACAACTTACTTGCTTGCCTCATGGTTGGTTGTAGTTTACGCTCCTCACCGAACATGTTCTGCCTTGCTTGCCTGCTACTATGCACATATACGCACATTTGTTTTTTTTTTATAACTAGGATCAATACTACGATTTTCAATTTTTTTTTTTTTTTCAAATTCATATTATGATTTCCTTGTAGATTTAAGTCCATATAGGAAAAACATGACTTTTAATAGCGTGTTTTTCTTTTCTATTTCCTCATAGGGTGCAGTTAGCATACATTTTTTTAAAATTTTCGTTTAAATTACCGAGTGTCTAATTCACAGTATAACGCTAATTTTAAGTCATCTGCAACTATTCATAAAATAATTAAATCGAATTGAAATTATTTTCACTTAAAATAAATTTACATTTTTTATTTTCTATTTTCTAGCCTTGTCGTTTCCTGCATGTATGATTTTACTTCGATTTATTTTTCTGTTAATGATAAACTTAGCATGTCATCGTAAACAGTTTTAAAATTGCGAAAAAACAAAATTATACAAAAGAAAAAAAAATCGGTATCTCTGATAAACAGGCTTTTTTGGATCAGGCAATAAGAAAAATACATAAAAAGATGTTCTACATAGCTTTAGCTTTATAGCTGCTTCTTGAAATAAAAATTTTGAGTGTACGTGTTTGTTTGGAAATTTGATTAGTTGTGCTTTTGTACTAGTGTTTTCTGTTATAATATCATTTTTAAACATTTTTTAAATTTTCAGCATTGCTGCTTCAGAACAAATTTGATTCCTATTTTAAATTCATTTTAATTATTAAGGAAATATATAAAAAAAAGGCAGTAAAGTTTTCATTTTTATGGACTTGGCAAAAATTCATCTTCCTTGTTATTTTTTCTTAAGTCGTATTTTTTCTAATACTGTGTGATTATCTCCCACCAACTTCTCCTTATACCAGTGAGTTGTGTACATATATTTGTGAAAGAAAATCCACGATTTTGATCATTTTATTTTTAAATTGATTGAAGGACCCACTCAAAAACAAATGTTACAAACTTAATTAAACATAATTATTAATCTAAGACTGATTTTCTATAAAACTATTTTAAACTTTACATTAAAAATTATATAAAGGAGTGATTATTTTAGAAAATATGTAGGTTTTTTGTTTTGTTTTTTCTTTTTTAAATCTTCAAATTAGGTTTTATCCCGTGTATCTGATTGTTTTTCATATTCGCTTTAATAAAAGGTGCTGAAAAGTTCTCAGTCTGATCCACTTCCCAAAAGACTAAGCATTATTTTATGGAAAGGGTGTTCTTCTATATGACCAAATGCTAGAGGATTCTTCTGCGTATTTCTAAATTCATTTCAGACCATTGACTAAATTCAGTTACCTCATACTCAACTATGAAGTGATGTGCCGATTTTCAATGTGAAGATATTGAAATGAAAAATGCAGTATTGTCTAGGAGTCTTTGAAAAGTGTCAGCTCCTAAAATCGTTAATCATCCTCTAATGCAGAATATTACTTCTTAGTTTTTATTGCTAACATAATTTTGCTCTTCTGTATAAATGACAATTCAACTTCAATAAAAATACCCTGAA
Organism: Ascarosepion bandense; assembly: GCA_037127315.1. Taxonomy (NCBI): domain Eukaryota; kingdom Metazoa; phylum Mollusca; class Cephalopoda; order Sepiida; family Sepiidae; genus Ascarosepion; species Ascarosepion bandense. The sequence continues at coordinate 6,843,920 of JBBBDQ010001527.1, read as the reverse complement.
TATATTTATAGTGTTTTGAAAAGCTTTGTAAAAACGTTTTTATTTAAAAATACAAATCTTTACTTTGTACAGAGTATTTAAAATAATTGTTAAATATAGATGTTATTTGATATGTTAAAACAAATAACTATACCCATTTGTTTTGTCAGATATTAAACAGTTTTATTAAATATTGTGGTGTTTCTAAAACACACACACCATATACTTATGGTAAACTTATGTCTTCTGCTGTAAGATCACTGATTTTCTACCAGGAAATCAGATTATTATTACTTGAATTATTTATGAATTTTGAATATAGAATTAACTGTGGAATTTAACAGAAATTTGAGAACTAAAATATTGAAAATATCAAGAACAATAATGATATTAAGAAGATTTGTCAAGTCACTAAAATATTAATCTCAATTTCTAAACATTTTCGTAAAATTGAATTTTTTTAGTAAATAATCTTATATGAATTTGGGATTGGAAATAATTTCTATGTCTATAATGTGTATATTAAAACACTTACATTTTTTTTATTTTTCTTCTTTTTCAGTATTGCAAAATGGCCATTACAAAAGCAACGTGTTCAGATTCAAGTTGCAAGATAATCATTATGTCAACACTCAAACAACTAGTCATCCATTCACCAACCCTGTTAGTAAAGAGATAGAGTGTATAACTTCCACTCACATCATTCTTAGGTAAATAGTATTGTAATGAAAAAAATAATTTGTATTGTTGTTATTCCTTACTGTATAATATATGAAATATTGATGAAGAAATGTTTGATTTGAGAATGTTTTCTTGATTAGAATGAAAATTATTTAAATTATGCCAACATTATTTGATTCTCCATTCTAGCTTTATATGACAAAGCCTACGTTTTTTATCTTCTATAAAAATACATTAATCATCAACTAGCAAGCTTAGTATTTACATGTGAACTGGTTATTTTCACATCAAATGTTCCAGTTTTGTTTGCTCTTAAATTATAATTTTAAGTTTCTGTCACCTGTCTTCTTTCTTCATTCTGTGAAATAGTTTATATGTATTAAAATTTATTTCAGAAGCTGTCCAAAATTTAAATACATTTTGAAATTGACAATTAAATTAAAACATTATTGAACTCAAATACACCAATAGCATAACATTCCTTGTATATTGAAATGTGGTAGCAAATTTCAGCAAAATGTATGTCAAAATTTTTTAATATTTTGACTGGTGAAGACTCCCTAAAGCCCTTTTTGGCCCGTACTATGCCAAAATCCTTTCTTATATAAATTTTATATTTTTGTAATTAAATTTCAAATCCGTCACTACTTGGGAAAATGTTTAAATTTTTCGTCCTACCATGAAAATTGTAATAATGAAAAATGCAAAGATTGAAGAAGAAAAATATTACATATGTTAATATAGCATTCCTTAATATTGTTTTAAATAGTTTTCTTTTTATTGTCTAACAGTACTTTGAAAATTGTACAGTAAAGACATTTTTAGTAATTCTTCCATTATAACTTTCAAATGACCTCTCACACTTTTTGTTTGTGGTAAATCTCTTCCAGCTTCTTACTTTCCAGTCAATTTTTGATTTTCAAGAAGTTTAAATAAAAGGTCAAATTTTTTTTCTCTCTCTCTCTCTCTCTCTCATATTTTACTCCCACTGCCCTTGCTTGGGGGAAAATGATTTTAAAAAGTACATCTTTTTTAAGATTATTCTACTTTCCACCAACACACTAAGAATAAAGTACTATAATACATTTCAATACTGCATTTCTTTTCAAAAGTTAGTGTATATGTAATCTTTACTTATTTAAATGAGTATTCTGTATGTTCTGTTTCTTTTTAGTTTCTTCCTCAGTACTTAATTTTAAACCTTCTGAATATGTTATAATTTAAAATTCATAGTGGTAAACTTCCTTTTAATTAAACTCACCTCCATCTCAATTTTACTTCCAATTAGTTTTGTCTGTAAGTAATGGTTTCTCTTTCTCTGCATTTTGAGAACACAGAACAGATTAGCTTGTTTTTTTTTTTTGTTTTTTTTATTTAATCCTCAAAATACCTGGGATTTGTTGAGAGAATTCTTTTCTATATTAGTACTTTTTGTTTAAGAAATGGTCATTTGTTGCCAAACCCGATTACTTTTCTCTAGAGTTTTTCTTCTATAAAATTAATAAAGTTGTATAATTAAACTTCACAATAGGGTCTGCATAATCAAACGGTATGTAATGATTTTAGCAAATAATTTGAGTAAATATGAAAAACTGCTAACACTGTCAAACAAAAAAATACAATAAAAAAGTTTTTCATAATGATATATTCTAAGTATTTATCCCGTCTTCATCCTATGAAATCATGATCAGAACTTTGGGACTCTACCTCTTCTTCCTCCTAAATGAATGGAAGGATAAAACTTTGACTAAAAAAATAACAGCTTCTAACTAGATCAAATTTGTTTTTAACCATGCATCCATATTTAAGAATGTTTCTTTACATTTGACCAGCCATAAATATTCATTAATTATTTTAATATATATTCTTTCTTTTTTTATACAGAGAAAGTGATAATGAAAATGAACTGAAATCACTGGGAAATGCCTTGAAAAATAATAGTTCACAATATCAACAGTTTCAACAACAGGATCAATCTAGTAGTGGCATGATGCCACCAGCACCTGCTCCCTATCCAGGAGAAACAGGATCTGGAGTAAACATTAACCCAGATGGTATGGACATGCATGTTGGGAGCAATCCTAATAGCCGAATTGGCTGGGAAATGTTCAACTCGCATGCACAACCGTCCATGGATAACAATATGTCAAATATGAACTATGGTTCTCCATCTGTGTCTTTGATTGCAATGGGTGGTTTCAATATAAGTAACACAGCACCCAACAATTGGAACAATGTATCCACTCCTCGTAGTACTCAGAATTCTGAAATGATAAATGAAAATATGATTCTAGCTAGCCTGGTTGGTGGGGAGCCTGCCAGTTCAATGAATAAACACTTATCCTCTTCAGGGAATTTTCAACAGCAACAATCTGCTTTTGATGGTGTACGAAATCCAAGTTTTGCTGCTAGGGTACCTGGTGTCAGTGCCAATAGACATAGAAACTTTGTACAACACATGGGAGGCCCAAGACCACTTAATGCTCCAGCCTATTCCCAGAGAAGTCCTAGTTCACAGATGCCTCAGGGAAGAAATCCCGCTCTCTATCAATACCAAAGGAAAAATAACTTACCTGCAGTATCACCTACTGGTATGTATTCATATATCATACATTTTTGTTTTCTTTTTTGTTTGTTTTATCAAAGTATTTATTCACTAGGGTTGTTCTAAAAGTTGCTTAATGTAACTATATAATTTGAAACAATCAAATACAAAATTTGTAACATATGCTAGTGAGATCACATTTGATAACTTGTGTGAAATTTTACTTTTAGCATTGTGAATTACTAAAAAATACCAAATAGTGCAAACCTTTAAAAACAAATTTTTAAAAAAAATGATCAAATGTTGTTTCTTTTTTTTTTTCTTTTTTTCTTTTTTTTTTTCTTTTTTTCTTTTTTTTATTACTACATGTTTTATTCTGTTATACATGTACTTGAGATATCTCTGGGAGTTATTTTTTTGCAACCCGATGAGTTTTAAAATTGTTTCTTTAAAGTAATTTTCCTGGTAAAAATTCTTTGTTGATTTACTTTGATATGGTTTATAATTGTTTTTAATTCACTGCTGCATTTTTATAGCATTGTTGTCTGGCTGTGCTGACTCAATTTTGGAAAAATAGGAAATTGGCATTTATTGGAAATAAATGAATAAATAAAGATGCTAACAGCAATTTCTCGTGGGCATTGTCGTTTTGGTTTTGATTGGATAATCTGCAGTACAGAATAAGCTAAGGAACAATTTCTGTGCAAACTATACTTAAAACTGCTACAAAATTGTTCATATTGTACACTACTAGATATCTACAGTGGTTTGGAAATAACACCAAGCACTATATACTTTATAACACAAACATTTCAACATCATGTAATGTTTTGTGAAGATGTGTAAATACATCCACAACAGGGAAAATATTAAAGAAACCATTTAATTTTAACATTGAATTTTTTTTTTTTTTAATCATCTCACCCCAAGCAAGGCATTCCACTGCCACTATTGCGCATGGGGCTACATAGGGGAAGGTAAAGAGAAGGAGTGGATAGACATAGGGAATGTCAGGAGAAAGGTGACAGATGAGTAAGGATAGCGAGGATGAGGGTCGGGCAGATGGGAAGAGTGCTTGATAGAATGGGAGCAGGTTAGTGTGTTAGGAGGTGTCTATTGACCTTACATTTAAACTCCTGGAGATTGTAGCCGTCGGGGAAGCAATCGTTTGGAAGAGAATTCCACAGTCGGGAAGTGCGAGGAAAGAAACTGTTGGAGTAGAAGTTACGGCTGCATTTTATCGGTTTCACTGTAAAAGGGTGGGATCTAGTTGCTAATCTAGTATCTCGTGCAAATTCGTATTTAAGGGGCACCAGTGATCTAAGTTCATCGGAGCAGAAGCCGTGAAAGTATTTATAGAAGAGACACAGGGAAGCCACGTCTCGCCGGTGGGAGAGAGACTGCAGGCGGTCTGCCAAGTCGGTATCTATCACATTACAGACCCTCCTCTGAACCTTATCGAGAAGCCCGAGGAGAACAGCAGGGGCACCCGACCAGATATGGCAGCAGTATTCAATGCACGGGCGGATGGTAGATTTTTTTATTTAAAAAGAATTTAATGACAATGTGATTTTCTTTAAAAAAAAATTATTATTATTTATAATTTTACAGTGGTGTGTGTGTGTGTATACACACACAATGTATAATAACTACTATTTCAAAGTGACACCTGAGTGAAAAAATGGATACTGGCTAGAATATATTGATCTGTGGTAGCAAAGTACCAATCCAGAAATTTGCATAAATTTAACAAATTTATAATGTCTTCTGAGAATTAAATGTCCTAAGACTGGTCTAATTTATCCACAGCATTAGCCAATTCATTCATTTTTTCTTTTAACTTTTATTTTACTAATGCTCTTTTTGTATTTCTTGATTATCATTGGATAGAGGCCCAGTCAAGAAACTTGGAAAAGCAAGTATCAGATCTGCCAGTCAAATGGCAATACCATATTAGTACCCCAAAATAATTCTAAGCAGTTAGTCCCTCTTCATTATTCTAGTATGACTGATCTGCAATTTTACTTGCTTATTTGTTTTCCTATAGTGTGCAGGTTTATAAAGCTTTAGAGAACAAATCTGGTAGAGTTAAACAGTGTATAAATGTCTGGGATGAAAGATTTTCTGTCTCTTTAATACATGTTGGTTTCTGTAAATCCCAATTTAATAGTCTGTATTCATATTTGTATGAGTACAGTTTTGAAATAGTAACTTATTTACTTTATTGTTTATAAAATTATTTTTGTACGTCATTTTTAAATTTATTAAATCTTTATTGTAATTTTGTTCTTAGTTTTGTTATCCTTCATTGTAATTTTACTTAGATTTTCCTGTAAATTTTCATTAGTATTTAATTTGTTTACTTCTGCTGGTAAAAATGATATGAAATATTTAATTCTACAATTGCATTGATCATATTTTCTGCATTACTAATATAGTATTTTTATTTATACAACTATTTATGTGTAAGAATTTTTGAGCTGTTAAATATAAAAAGTATTCCAAAAAAAATGATAATATGAAATGAAGAAATATAAAGCAATGTATAATCAGCTTGATTTCTGCCATTTACTGATGGAATGTCCCATTGTTATTAATACAAGGCATATTTGTTTATTGATCTTGAGTAAAGGCTTTTCTTACTGTAATAATAATGTCTGAAAGAATGAGAGATCAGGTTGATAAATATAATCACTTGCTTTTATATAATAGAATAGATTGGCTGTGTAGCTTCAAAAGTTTTCTCATAAATGTATTTAAGACATATCAGTCTATGAACTGCTTGGTAATCCTTGGGGTTAAAAATTAGAATTGGTAGATATTAAATATTGACAGATTTTAGCTTTATGTAAAGTTTATATCAGGCATTTATCCTTACTGCTCAGACATATCTTTACAGTGGATAGTAGAGATTACATTAGTAAAGTTCTCCTCTTTTAAGTTAGTTTTTATGTCTGTCAAATGACAATTTTGAAAATTTTCATGATTATTTTTCTGGTTTTATTTGTTACAGTTTCTTAAGATTGAGATATTTTTATTATTTTAATAATTTCATGTAGTAAACGTATACTAATAAGCTTCAAGGTTTCTTCACTATCAAAGCTTCACATTGTAATTTAGGTATCTCCATCACAAAACGATACCTAAAGATTAAAAGTAATTTTTTAATAAAAATTCTCTCGACACTTTTATTTTAGTTTTAATTTCAAGCTAATAGATTAAATTTTATATTTTCAATAAGCAAAATCAGTCAGTTAAGTGCCATATGTGATACACGCTTGGGCGATCATACCTCGAAAGAGACATGACTGACTGGGTAGAAGATTATCCCGCAGTAGGTTGCCATTGCTTTCTGCAGTAGACTGGTTGCCGACCAAGGCTATAGAACCCAATCTGTCTTGTTATTTAACCCATAACTGGAAGGAATAGACGGATTAATACCTTTCCCAAGGGTATTTGCGCGTAAATGAATGCAATGAATTCAGCTGGAAATCGAACTTGGCTCCCCAATTTCTCGTTCTGAGCCGATATCCAATGCTCCACAACGCACATCCAATAATAAGCAAAATACTTTGCTGTATTTCAAAAACTAATTTAAATTGACAGGAAAAAGTTTCTTGTTATTGTTTTCTTTTTCTTTTCTCTCTTTTTTTTTTTTTTTTTAAATAGCTGATTAGCTCCCTTTATTTTAGTCATCTTTGATCACAAATATTAAGAAATCCTTCAAAAATAAAATATACTTTTCTGAAACTTTATTTGAGGAATATTACCTGATTTAAAGTATAATTAATCTGATTTGAAACAAATATTATTTACTTGAAGTTTAAAATAACACAGAAATGCATTTTTAAACCAAACAAAAGCTGTGTTTTTTACTGACATTAGCCATGTTTTATGTGTGAGTGATGACAAGTTTATTGTTGTATGGAGATTCTATCTGTAAAACATAATTTACGAAAATGACAAACACTTTTTTTATATAATTTTTAAGTACTTAGTAATCTTCAGAATTTTTAAAAATATTCTCTGTTATCTAATTTTAGGAATGTTTACTATAGTCATCGCTCTTTTCTGATAATGGTGTGTATGGTCGCACATACTTTCAAAACGAATGCATTTACAGACATACAAAAAAATATCAGATTATTAATTTACAAATTTGTTGTAAATCTTCAAAACAATGGAAAAATCTGAATTTTGTGTGTTGATAAAGCATTGCTTTCTGATGGAAAAAATTATGTTCAAGCAAAACAATTGCTTGATAAGTATTATTCAGACTTTACTCCTTTGGAAACAACATTTAAGAGGTGGTATGCTGACTTTAAACGCGGTTGTACATATACAAAAGATGCATACATTCAGGTTGCCCAAAATCAGAAGTTGTCCTGGAAAACACCAAAAACATTTGCAAACTCATTTTAGTCAACCATAAATTGAAGTTGTGTGAGATAGCAGAAGAGTTGAACATATTAGAAGACAATGTATTCACCATTTTGCATAAACATTTGTCAATGAGAAAGCTGTGTTCAAAGTGGGTGCAGCGTTTGCTCACAGTCAATTAAAAACAACAACGATTCGGCCCTGGGTATGACCGTAAACTGCATCCAGCAGCAAGGCCTCTGATTTGGAGGTAATGAGGAGCACAGAACCACCTCTTAATTGCTGTTGTTCCCAGGTCCACCCTGACCCATAGTGGTAGCACCTGTTAGGGTCCCAGCTATGGGTAAATAGTTAACCCCCAAACTGGGGACAAAATGCTATGAAAGTATTTACCAACGAAACCTTTTTCGAATGAAAAATATCACCAACAAAACCTTTTTCGAATGAAAAATATATTACTAACAAAACTTTTTCGAATGAAAAAAATAAGTATTAATAACAAAACCTTTTTCGAATGAAAAATATATTACCAACAAAACCTTTTTCGAATGAAAAATATATTACCAACAAAACCTTTTTCAATGAAAATATATTACCAACAAAACCTTTTTTCGAATGAAAAATATATTACCAACAAAACCTTTTCGAATGAAAATATATTACCAACAAAAACCTTTTCGAAATGAAAAATATATTACCAACAAAACCTTTTTCGAATGAAAAATATATTACTACCAAAACCTTTTCGAATGAAAAATATATTACCAACAAAACCTTTTTCGAATGAAAATATATTACCACAAAAACCTTTTTCGAATGAAAAAATATATTACCAACAAAACCTTTTCGAATGAAAAATATATTACCAACAAAACCTTTTCGAATGAAAAAATATATTACCAACAAAACCTTTTCAAATGAAAAATATATTACCAACAAAACTTTTTTCAAATGAAAAATATATTACCAACAAAACCTTTTTCGAATGAAAAATATATTACCAACAAAAACCTTTTCGAATGAAAAATATATTACCAACAAAACCTTTTTCGAATGAAAAATATATTACCAACAAAAACCTTTTTCGAATGAAAAATATCTTACCAACAGAACTTCTGTGAATGAAAAAATATCTTACCAACAGAACTTGTGAATGAAAAATATCTTACCAACAGAACTTCTGTGAATGAAAAATATCTTACCAACAGAACTTCTGTGAATGAAAAAATATCTTACCAACAGAACTTCAGAATGAAAAAATATCTTACCAACAGAACTTCTGTGAATGAAAAATATCTTACCAACAAAACTTCTGTGAATGAAAAAATATCTTACCAACAAAACTTCTGTGAATGAAAAATATTCACTAACAAAACTTCTGTGAATGAAAAAAATATCTTACCAACAAAACTTCTGTGAATGAAAAATATCTTACCAACAAAAACTTCTGTGAATGAAAAAATATCTTACCAACAGAACTTCTGTGAATGAAAAATATCTTACCAACAAAACTTCTGTGAATGAAAAATATCTACCAACAAAACTTCTGTGAATGAAAAATATCTTACCAACAAAACTTCAAGAAATGAAAACATTCACCAACAAAACTTCTGTGAATGAAAAATATCTTACCAACAAAACTTCTGTGAATGAAAAATATCTTACCAACAAAACTTCTGTGAATGAAAAATATCTTACCAACAAAACTTCTGTGAATGAAAATATCTTACCAACAAAACTTCTGTGAATGAAAAATATCTTACCAACAAAAACTTCTGTGAATGAAAAATATCTTACCAACAAAACTTCGTGAATGAAAATATCTTACCAACAAACTTCTGTGAATGAAAAAAATATCTACCAACAAACTTCTGTGAATGAAAAATATCTTACCAACAAAAACTTCTGTGAATGAAAAATATCTTACCAACAAAACTTCTGTGAATGAAAAAATATCTTACCAACAAAACTTCTGTGAATGAAAAATATCTTACCAACAAAACTTCTGTGAATGAAAAATATCTTACCAACAAACTTCTGTGAATGAAAATATTCTACTAACAACTCTGTGAATGAAAAATATCTTACCAACAAAACTTCTGTGAATGAAAAAATATCTTACCAACAAAACTTCTGTGAATGAAAAATATCTTACCAACAAATTATTTTTGAAGACTGACCTTTAAATGAACAAAATGGTTGATGGGTCATTAAACTTAAACCAAACAACAACAATTCAGAGCGTTGTTTGCAACTGTTTCAGCACAACAAGGAGTTTTTGCATAAATATGTGACAATGGATGAAACATGGATCCACCACTTCACTCCGGAGTCAGATCAGTAGTCAGCTGAGTGAACAGTAGCACATCCAAAGCAACCAAAGAGACAAAAATCACCAGGCAAGTTTTTGGCCTCCACATTTGGGTCGCACAAGGTATTTTGTTATTGGTTACTTTGAGAAAAGAAGAACCATCAATAGCAAATATTCTATAGCATTATTGGTGCATTTCAAGGAAAAGATCGCCAAAAAACGGCCACAAATGAAGAAGGAAAAAAGTGATCTTTCACCAAGACAAAGACAAATCCTTCTACAAAAATGGCATCAAATTGTTAGTGAAGCATTGAAATCAGTGTGTCACCCTAGAAGAAGACTATGTTGATGAATAAAGTCAAATTTTGCCTAAAAGTTGTTTCATTAGTCAAGCCCAGGATTTATTGAGTGATGTATTATATCTTATCTATAAAAACAATTAAAAGCTTTCCTAATTAAATAATGTGATAGTTTTATTTTATTTTTATTATTTTTAACTTGTGATTCAGATAAAATTTTTGGGGAAATAAGTAACTGGAAGAAAAGAAATTGATGATTTACATTCTTCAAGGTGTCCTGCTTTTAACTAATAAAAACATTTTACAATCAGAATTTAATTTCTCAAAATTTCATCAACAGGGAGTAACATGTAAAAAAGAATATTACCAGAGATTTTAAAACGGAAAAAAATAAATAAAAAGATAGTTTAATTTATTTGTGAATAAGTCCTGAAAGTTTCATTAAAATTCGGTAATTAATTAATTTTTGCAAGAATTTCTAAATGCTTGGGGGGGGGGGGGGGCTAAAATATTCATAGTAATTTTTGGTCCACTGCTGATGCAAGAAGACAGGTTTTTCACCAAAATTTTAAACATGCTAAAAATAATAAAAATATACTTTGGTCTTTCCTCTTAGTATAAACATTTTGATAAAACTTTTTTTCTTTTTTTTTCCATCCTGGTATACTCTTTTTTAGCAAAAAAAAGTGGAGGTGCCTATCGTAATGTCAAAGATTCTTTCTTTCTTTATCAGTTTCATTGATATCATAAAATAGCCACAAAACTGCATTCAGATTTATAATTACTTTTACTCAATAACTTTAAGAACAATTTGAAACCTATCTGTTAATGTCCACCCACTAACTGTTAAATAATAAAACAGACCTACTCATAATGCATCATTGACCAGCATATAAGAATAGTCAAGCCAAAACAAAGCACACATGACCTGAAGATTGCATTTAAGCAAGAAACTGGATGTCCCTGCTGATTGTTGACCTCAATGTCCACTTTTATGTATGTGGGAGAGAATAAGTCTAGTGTCAAATCTCCTGGTGGTTATAGATGCTCTATCTATGATATTGAGCACTTTAACCCATAAATATAGCAATACCTTAAAACTATATCATATGTATGTATATACACACATTTGTTCTGCATAATTCCCAATGTATTGTAAATTAGATTAACTAATTTGATATGAAAGATTATTACATTTACTCTGTCTTATTGAAGTAAACTTCATTAACTATAAAATCTGTTAGCAATCATTTTTTTGTAGCTAAGCCTTATAATTTTTTTTCTCTACCATAAAGCACATAGAATGGCTTTTTATGTAAACAAATTTCTGTCAACATACTTTGATATTTTTAAGTTCTTATTATCTCATTCAATCCTCAACAGCCTTAGAATATGTGTGGTGTGTGTCATAGTTATTTATCATTTTTGATCAAATATTATTTTACTGTAATCAGAAATTTTTTTTAAATTGTTAGATTATATTGCAGTTTAATACAAATGTTAGCTGTCAAATTGATACTACTTTATAGCCACTTTCTTGGCAGATATCATTTTCATTTCATGTTTTTATGGATAGAAGGGAAAGGAAATAATTGTCATGTGATTTTTTTTTAATAATACTTAATTACTGCAATACTTAAATTCAGCTTTTGTAAGGTATAAATTCATGTAAGTGGTACTGTGAAAACAATTGAATTGCTAATAAAATCTTTATTGAATGGTACAAAAAGAAATTGGTTGATGTCTTTATTCTGAAAGAAACAAATATTACAATCAATCATAAGTTATAAAAAAAAAAGGAAGTTTATTATAAGGGTTCTAAATAATTCCTCAAGAGAAATTCTTTTAAGACCTGTTGTCTTTAAAATGAAAATTAATAAACAAGGCTTATTATTGGCTATACCTATGTGCGTAACCATTTTTGGTGATTGTTTATATATATAATCTAATGTTTCTTTAAAAGTTCAACTTTTTTAAATACAGGTGCAATGACAAGCCAACAGTCTACCTGGAACCATCCTGCAGAATATTCCCCTATGACGACAGCAGTACCACATTGTGCAACCCAAACAAATACTTTTAACAGCCAAGCACAAAACCGTATGCGGCCTGATGCCAATTTTATAAACATTAAAACAGAAGCGCAATGTATTGGTGACAAGAAAGCCAATCAACGTCCACCAAAATTATGCCAGTTGCTCACTCAAAACACTTCTACTTCAGATCAGAGTCCTGCACCAAAGACTGAAAACTCTCGAGGTGATGAACTGTGTGTGGGAGAGAATAAGTCTAGTGTCAAATCTCCTGGTGGTAGCATTGATCAATCACCGCAGCCTGGACCTGGTCAGTCTCCTCAGGAAAAGCCACAGAGCACATCAGGAAATGATGAAATGGATCATATGAATACTGGAGGAGGTAATGGTATTTCAGGCCAAAATGATTCTAAACGTCCTGATATGATTCTGAAAAAGTTACTCAGTAGAGATGAAGATGAAACAAGCTCCAAACGGCATGAAGACGATATACGTTCCCCAAACGCAGACAGTGCAATGGAAGTTGATAAAAATGAAGCTGAGCCAAAAAAATCTACAAATAATGATGAATTATTAAAAGTAAGTATTAAATACTTGAAATAGAATATCTTTTTATACAACTTTTTGTCAACCACATATCTTGTCTGCATTTCAATGATTGAACTATAAATGCACTGAAATATATATGCAACCTTAAATTGAAAAATTTTGTTGCTTACTAGAAAGAAAATATACAGCAGCAAAAATCTACAAAGTTATAAAAATGCTTGCTAGTAATCCCTCACTCCATTAACTGTTTTTCTTTTCTTCATCCAAGGAAGTAGTGTCATTTAAATCTGTTTTTAATTTTGTTTATATTTTATTTGGTATCATCTGATTAACTAGTTGGATTATAGGTTAATCTGAAGACATGACTATTGTTTTGGTTTATTTTGAGTCCAGCATTTCATATTACCTGTTGCACATTTTAACTTTTTAATTTGCAGCAACTTCTTAGTGATGACCATCAAGCAACATCTGAAGTTGGAAAAGTAGATAAAAATAATCACAAAGATTTACTCCAAAAATTATTACAGGAAGATGAAGAGGAGGAGATAAAGGCCACTGTTCCAGCCGTATGTGACAATTGCTTACTATATATTTTTTTTAATGTTTATCTTACTATTTTATTTATAACATAATTTGTCATCATTTTTAATTTACAAGTTTAGTTTAACTAGTTTACATTAGCAGGCTCTAAGTATGATAGTCTAAATGTATTTTTTGGCCAAAGTATGAAATTTGTTTTTATCAGAAGCAGAAATGTGTAGAATTAATAAAATTTTGAATGATTTTTGATAATGCTTTGCTTTATTTCAATATAAATTTAAAAAAAAACAAAACAATAAAATATCTAGAAAATCTTGTTGCATAAACTTTCAAGTTATCTGAATGTTATATATCAAGGTGTGATTAAAAACATACTTCTGTAACATTCATTTGGCAAAATAAGTTGCTTACAAAATCATATAGTTTTAAAAACAAAACAAAACAAAACCTGTAGACTAAAACTAAAATGTTTGATTTCATTTGATTTGGTTACAGCAAAGTACTAGTCAAGATCAAGATGGCTCTCGACATCGTCATGTATCAGGACCTCAGTTTCCGACCACCACTCATGCAGGGCTACCAGAGTCTACTTCCAGTGTCCCCTATCGGACTAGTTTTGATGACTCAATGCTCAAACCGTCCGAATTAATAAAATCACCAGAAAATGTACATGCCTTTCCTACTGATTTCCACAATTTATTCTCTTATTTGGATAAGGATAATTCAAATAAAATGAAGAATGAAGGTCGATCAAAAAGCATAAAACGAAAAGCATCATTTGATGGCGATTCAAATGACATGCTAGACAGTGAGCCTACTACTTCAACTGATCCACCTAGCAAAGTGTTACAGCGTAATGTCCTTCTTGCTCAGCTCCTTTCCAGAAAAACGAATCGTGAAATTGTTGTTAATACTCAAATTACAGCAAATCCAACTGCGCTACCAACACCACGAACACCAAAAGATAAAGTTCTTCCACTCAAACCACTTGATAAAAAAAGTAATAATGATGTTTCCTCAACAGAAGGTGAAAAAGAATGTAGTGCAGGCTCAAATCTCCATGAGCCTTCTCGGTCATCATCAGAAGGTAATTTTCATAATAATTCAGTAGACTCCAGTAAAACAATGTCCACTGAAAATAATGTTTATCCTAATAAGCAAGTCTTTACAAGTGTTGCAACAAGCTATTCTTGTATTACTGCATCAAGTACATCTGACCAGTTTAATTCAACAGCTGGTAAACCTCAAATGGCACGACAAATAACTTCAAATCTTACCAGTAACACTAAACCAAATGGAGAAGGCAGCTCTAAAAAAGACTCTAAAGATGCTCTTTTAGCTCATATTCTCCAACAAGCGGTTGATCTCCAAAATGATCTGGATAATGGTCAGCTGAATACTAGCAATCCAGGGATTCCAGGCATGCCAACAAGTGGAGTGGTCAACTCCATGTCACAGCCCATAAGAACTGGTTCTTCTGATCTTAATCAGGATGACACATTTCTATCTCAACTAGAACATGATTTCACTGACACAAATTTACAGTTAATGGAATTAGAATCAAATTTGTTTAATTCTTCAAACCAAACTGGGAGTAACAACAACTTGGACCTTCAGGAGAAGAAGGCTATTGAAGCTATCCAGAAGCAGCTGATGAGTTTAGAACCAATGGCAGGTGTGTAACTTTTCTATTGTGCCTATTTCTTTATTTCATTGATTACGATATACAGTGTTATTTACACTTTTTTTTTTTTTTTTTTTTTTTTTTTTTTTTTTTTTTTTTTTTTTTTTTGCTATGATCAGAATATTTCATATACAAATTTTTGTGCATACAAAAGGGTTGTTGCAATTTGGTAATTAAGTGCATACATTTCACCATTGTTTTCAGTTTTGTGTTCTTTCTAATATTTCAAGGGGGTATGTGAGTTGGTTTCTTTTTTTTTTTTTTTTTTTGTAGGCTTATGAGAATTTTGCATGTTCTTACAAATAGTTTAGCTATACTATTAGCTATCTCAAACCTTCTTATTTTTTACTGAGAATTATGAATTTTCTTTTAAAGAAGAAACATTAAACTGAATTCATAATAAACAAATAAAAACAAGTAGACTGGGTATATTCTTTGTTTTTTTTTTGTTTTTTTTGTTTTTTTTATTGCTTTAGCACATTCTTTTTTGTCTATAAAAAAATTAAAAATAAAATTTAAAAAAAACATCCTGTTTTCATTCTATCATTTATTTATATTCATGGCTGGCAATGTTTCTTATACTATTTTTTTTTTTTTTTTTTTCTTGAGGATTAAATTGAAAATTTATTTACATTTTCGTTTAAAAAAAAATTAAACTCGATATATTTTATAAGAAAAATTAGTTTGATATATTTTTTAGCTTATCTTTGGCACGTGCATAAAAATTTTAAATCTAATTTTAAAAATGTATTTATTTTTATCATTTATATACTAATTCTCAGGATTAGCTTTTATTTTGGAGGTTACATTGAAAATTTAAACTGGACATATTTTATTAAAAAGAAAAATGGATACATTTTGGTTTAAACTTTTCTGAGTACACTTTTTTAATGCTTTTTCATGCTAGAGACTCTTATCCAAAATTTTAATAAAATTTACATTTAATTTTCTGGCAGTATCACACTTTCTTAGTAATCTGAATAGAGTTGTGACATTGGTCCTGGTTCTAATGGCAACAAGTAAGATCTTGTCTATTTTGATGGTTTTAAGGATGATGGAGAAATGAGGGAAATTACTTAGATAGCTGAGTACTCAAAGGTTTAGGGAACAATAAAAATAAAAAATTGTTACACAAAAATCCCTCACTGTCAAGAAATACTGTTAAAATCTCTTTTGTACATCTTTACTTACAGGTTTTTGCTTGGTTCTGTAAACTCTTTCCTGGTACCAATATAGATAAGTCAATATTTAAGAAACAAGTTCAATAAACATTAACAACTGATGTCAAGCAATGACTTGGATGCACTGAAAAACTAAATGAGATATATGATGGTTTTTTTAAAATTAGCTCTAATAGAAGTAAAATTAATCTGGAAGCTACTTGGTACAAATCTATAATAACAGGAAAAAATCAGTCAATTCATCTCCACCTCTAAAGTAACAAGGGAAGGAAAAAATGGCACTTAGTGAATCAGAGTACTAAAGCCAATCTAGCAGTAATGAAGACCTTGTTATGATCTTCAGTTCCAAGGGAATGCAATATATTATGACTCCAACTTTTACATTGGCTATGTTGTTAATGTTTACATTTCTGTCTAGTGTTGTAATCAATTTTCTAAGGTCACATGTAGATGTTGGTTAGTTCCAATGACTTGACTCAAAGAGTTCAATACCAAGCTACAGCAGTGATGAACAAATAGCTTGGAAAGTTAAGATAACTACATGGCTACCAAAAGTGCATCACACATGGAATGATAATGAGATACTCTAGTGATCATAATAAAGTGTTCAGTTCTAAATTCCTAGCACCTGAAGAAGTTCAGAGTGTACAACAGCTGAAACGTCATAATAATGGTAATAAAGATTAGAACAATAGTTCAAACAATGTAAATATTGTCAACCAAAGGCAGAAATAATTACTCCTGATTGCCTTTGTCAAATATATTGCACAACTGGAGTCAACCTTTATTTTTAGATAGAATTTTGTAGTAACATTGTTTATTTCAAACTATGGTAGTATATGAAGTGTTCCAGTTATAGTAAAGGTTTATAAAGAAATTCAGACTGAAAATCACCATTTAAGAAAGGAAATGCAAGTCTATTTTTCATCAGTTCCAATAGATTTATTTTTACTCATTCCTGATTTTTGTTTTTAACTTTGAAAATAAATAAGTGAGATTAAATCTTTGTGATAAGTATTTATTTGAAAAGGATGTGTGTTGTGGTGCAGTGGATATCAGCTCAAAACGAGAAATCGGGAGCCAAATTCGAATTCCAGTTGAATCCTTTGCATTCACTTATGCACAAATATCTTTGGGAAAGGTATTAATCTGTCTCTTCCCTCCAGTTATGGGTTAATTAACAGGACAGATTGGGTTCTATACCTTTGGCTAGCAACCAGTCTACTGCAGAAAATAATAGCAACCTACTGCGGGACAATCTTCTGCCCATTCAGTCATGTCTCTTTTGAGACATGATCGCCTAAGCGTGTATCATATGGCATTTAAATGACTGATTTGTTTGAAAAGTTGACAATGATTCCTTTCATATGACAGATTTCTACCTCTTATAAATCATTAAGGTTTTTTTCTAGCAAGTCAATTATTGCATAATTTTACAAAGTCAGATGCATCTATGGGAAAAGTATTGATATGGTAGAAAAGAACTGTTTTGTTGAATTTCTCATCCAGAATTTAGTTGTTTCAAAGTTTCAGGCCAGTATATCTAAAAGGATTTATTTTCTTTTTATGGCAAGTTCAATGTAATATACATTTGACCAGTTTTGCCATATTATCAAATTAGGCTTCAGGCTGTTTTTACGTAGTGTAAATTTGAATATTTTATTGATATTTTCATGAAAAAAAGAATCTTTTCTATTGTGCTATATATTGGGAAGTTGCATGACATTAACTAATGAAATTTATGAATCATCAATGTTACCTTTCTGTGTAATTTTTGGGGATGTGATTTTTCCCAATATTTAAGCTGGTCTGATTTAATAACTATTTAATCTTTTTTTTTTTTTTTTTTTTTTTTTTTTGGCATCTTCAGTTCAGTGATACAATAATAAAATTGGCTTTTGGCATGCAAGATGAATCAATTAAGTTCTAATGAAATTTGAATGATCATAGCTACTAGGGTAAATTTGGCATCTTTTTTGTCAAGCTCTATATATCTGTATTAAAATATTTTAGATAAATTAAAAATTAAATTTTCATTTGTGATACCAAATAGTATTAATTTTAAAAAGTGAAAAATGTTACTAGATACAGATTCTAAAAAATGCTGGAAAGGTTGAGAAACTTTTGTTAATTTTAGCATTTTCGGATTTTAAGAATCATGCATATTAATATTTCAGTGTTTTATTTTATTCAAATCTAGACAAACAATAAATGATTAGCATCTCTAAAAGTTTCTGTAATTGAAAAGAAAAATTTCAACTAACCCATTAACATCTGCATCACTTGTTTTTATATTCATAACACAACACAAAATTAGTAAAATTTAAAAATTTTTTTATACTGAATGAAATGGAGTAGTATATAATGCCAGATATATCTAGTATCTTAAATTGCAAAAATAAAAATCTTGAAATTGTCATGTTTTGAAGCCAAAATTTGAGACATACACTCCTGATTAAAAATTTAAGACCACTTAAAAATCTTTAAAAAGAAATTTTTTTTTACGGATAGATTTTAAACTCCTCCCACTTAAGGTTACCAATACTACAATCTAAAAGGTTATGGAAACAAAAAGCTACATTCCAAACATTTTATTTAGAAATTTACATTTTTATAAAATGAGGCGATTTACACATGATCAAAATTATAAGACCAGAGACAAAAATTCTATGAAATTGTACAAAAAGTGCATGAAAAGTGTATGAAAACATTCAACAACCAAATTTAATAATGAATTCTACCTCCACTGCTTTTGATGACTTCAAAAATTCTGTCGGGCATGCTAGAAATAAACGTTTCCATTAAGGTGCAGGGGATGTTGCTCCAGCTTCTGAAGATGGCTTCATGAAGTTCATTTTTTGTTGAATATTGTTTGCCATTTCGATATACATCTCTTGTAATCCATCCGCAAACATTTTCAATCGGGTTCAAGTCTGGTGAGCATGCAGGATGTCCCAAGAGATGGACACCATTTTCTTTTAGAAAGGTCAAGGTCCGTCTTGCAAGTGTGGATTGCAGCATTATCCTGTTGGAATAACCATCCATCCCCACACAAACGATGGCCCTCCATCATCAAAGTTGCTTTTTGTAGCATGCTAACATAACCAGCCACTGTCTGACGACCCTGCACCACCTGGAGCTCCATCGTCCCTCTGTAAGAAAAGGCACCCCATACCATTAGGGACCCTCCACCACTATGACATGTGAAGAAAATTTCAGGAGGCATGTTTTTGTTATGCCAATATCGTTGGGAGCCATCAGGCCCATCTAGATTGAATTTTTTCTCATCAGAAAACAGGACTTTCTTCCACTTTTCAATGTCCCATGTTTGGTATTTACGACCAAACTTTAAGCGTGCACCTTGTGACGTGGAAGCAGCCAAGGAATTTGTTTACGCTTTTTATTTACCATGCCTTTTTGTCGTAAGTGTCATCTGATGGTTTACGGGACTGAAATCAGCTTCTGTGACTGCCTTAATTTGACTAGAAGAAAGTACCTCGTCTTTCATAACAACCCGTCTTATTCTTCTACTCAATGCAGGAGAAATTTTTTGGGGCCTACCAGAGGATTTTGCTTTTACATAATTCTCACTGTTCTTTAGAAAGTTGCAAATCACAGTTTTACTGCAATTTACCTTAGCTGCGATCGCCCGCTGTGACAAACCTTGCTTATGGAATTCTAGAATTCGAGAACGCTCAACTTCAGTAAGTTTGCTTGCTTTAGGCATGGTAACACCTTTATGCAGTGATTGCTAATCTCTAACTGAACTAAAAACATTGGAATTACCATAGATCTAACAATTTATACCCCTGGTCTTATAATTTTGATCATGTGTAAATCGCCTCATTTTATAAAAATGTAAATTTCTAAATAAAATGTTTGGAATGTAGCTTTTTGTTTCCATAACCTTTTAGATTGTAGTATTGGTTAACCTTAAGTGGGAGAAGTTTAAAATCTATCCGTAAAAAAAAATTTCTTTTTAAATATTTATAAGTGCTCTTAAATTTTTGATCGGGAGTGTATATAGGTATATTGCAAAAGAATTTAAAATTAAACATTGGAACATGACGCAAACAAAGGAAATTTTCTTATGATCATTTTTTTTTAATTGCAAGCAATTTTTTAATTAAGATTTTAAATTTAATTTAAAGGTGCCCTGAATTTATTACAGAAAACTTTTTATTTTAAAGTATTTTGATTATATTTTAAGCAATGTCTCAACAAAAATTCATAAAAGTGATATTTTATTATGTAGAAAGTTTTTAAAATGTAATTACTTTATAGGATTTCCTGATAATCAATCATCTGGTAAACCTGGTGTACCTATGTCCGCTGCACCATTAGGGGCTAATCAACTTACAGCAAGTGGACAGGCAGGGGTTGGATCTTATAGCCATGATGCAGCTGGTATGACCCAGCAAGGCCTTGCAATGCAGGAAATACAAAACTATTCACATCTTACTCATCAGCAAAGTTTGGCCCTTGCTGCTGCCCAACAATCACAACAACCACAACAACCACCACCGCCTCCACCTTTCAGCCAAGCTGTTTCCCCATATGGACAGGCATCACCTCAGCTTACACAAGGTCCACCCCAAGGTAAAGCTTTACTTTATGACTATATATGGAAAATTTTTCACTACACAAGAGTTTATACTTTATCTTATCTGTTTTTATATTAGGTTGTCCAGAAAGTTCATACCAATTTTTAAGGGAAATTAAAACACAAAGCAAAATTATGCTATTAAATATTCATTCAACTAAATATGAATCATTTTTTTGTCCAACCTTTCTCCATTTTTTTCCTTAACTTAACAATTCCATCTTCCCAGATGTTTTGGTGATTTCTCAACAAAGAACTTATTAAGGTTTTTTTTTATGCCATCCAAAGAATTAAGATTTTTACCATTGGGCTTATTTTGCAAGGACCTTAATAAATGAAAATCCAAATGTCTAATATTGGCAGGTGGAGTAACACATCCCAGCCAAGTTGCAACAATTTTTGCCAGATCACCAAAGAAATGTGAGGACTAGCTTTATATGCCCCCACTTTCCTGTTCACCAATTCTGAGCATAGTTCTTGAATTGCTGTTTTCAATCTGTCCAGTTTCAAGCAGTTCTTTTCAGAATCAATTGACTGGTTACTTAGCAGAAGTTCATGGTACAGGATTCCCTTCCAATCCTACCAGCTGTGCAGTATGGCTTTCTTAGGCTGAAGTCCTTCTTTTAGGGTGGCTAAATTTGACTCATGTCGCTTACCCCAGGATCTTTTTCACTGAACATTGTTGTAAGCACTCCATTTCTCATCACCCATTACAATTTGCTTAAAAAAGGGTGCATTTCATTGTGTTTATACAGCAAATCACAGAAATGTGATCCAAAAGCTTCTTTTCACTCAGATCATGTGGTATCCAAACATCATAGCAATTTCAGTACCTAAGTTTCACTAAGTGCTCATGAATAGTGGATTTTGAGTGAAATAAAAATGTCCAATTAACTAATACATTACTTAACTAGGTAGATAAAACTTAATAAATTATTTCCTAAAGCAATTGTATCAATTCTCAATTTCATGATTAGTTTATTGCAAATAACATTTTTGTGAAGACACCACTCTTTTTCTTAACTAGAATTAAAATACTTTTAGCAATTTAAAATTAATCAGTAATATTTTTAAGTAAATAAGCATATTATAACACTCTCAGTCAGTCCAATACTGATGTTGGTTCAAGCTTGCTGTTGGTTGCTGGTCACTTCAATCCACACCCACTCTGCTCACATTCTGTTCTTGATCTCAGAACAGTGGAAAATCAAATGTCGTAAACAAAGTGCTTAAATTTTATTTTGCTGAATTTTTACTGGAAGTTTTATAGCAGTGATTAATTAGTGTATGTGTCCTACTGCATACCACTTTTGTAGAATTTTCTTTTTTCACATTCTAGATATCTATATATATTTTAAACAAATATCTTAACAACTATGATTTATAACTATAATTTGCTCACAATCAGTGATTCAGGAGCTTTGGGTGTTAAGGAGAATGCTGAAAATACCATTATATGAAATTAAGTACCTCCACTAACTCGCTGAAAATAAGAGCATACCATGAAAAAAGGCCCCAAACTTGATAAAAACACTTGTTACCTCCTACTTTTACCAAACATTTATGCTCTGAATCAGAAAATAAAAAGTGCAATAAAACTAAGACATTTAATTAGAAAAACTTTTAATTGCTGTTAAAAATAATATATATTAAGGAGACTATTGTCTTAAGGAAAACAATTTTTTAAATGAATAATGGATTTTTACAAGAATTACTTTGATTTTTTAAAACATTTTAATAAATTTTTAATAAAAAAAAAATTAAGTTAATAATTAAATTTTAAATTAATTATGTATTAATTTCACCCTTTTTTAAACTTTAAATCTGCTAATATTCCTCAAAGTTTTTGAAAAGCAGGTTTTATTTTTGGAAGGTTTTTCAATAAAGAGAATTACATTACTATAAACATGGGCTAAAAAATAGGACTAAAATCAAATTTTTTAGCAAAACAAAAATTATTTAAAGCTTCTCTTACAAATCATTATCATACATTTATTATGCTTTTATACATGTAGATTGAAACCACCATTTTTTAACAATAGTAAAGGATAAACTATGTAGAAATAGTCAAATTAAAGAAGGAATATTTTAGGTTAACTTTTTGTTTCAGAGAATTTAAGTGACATCTTGTATATACCATTAAAATTTTTAAATATTTTTAAAGAAAATCTTTTCCTAGTCTTTAAATCTGAATAATACCTTTATCTTGTCTGAAATACATTTATTAACAGGTGCTGACCATTCAGTTTTATAATTTTATTTTTCTGAAAGTACTCTGCTAATTGATTTTTAACAAAATATTGAACATTACCATTTTATAGTATTGAGTTGAAAATAAATAGTAATTAAACTGAACTCAGAGTTTTGCTCTTAACATTTTACTCTTGGTAATGATAAAATAGATGTAAAAATTATTCAGCTGATATAAAAATGATTGAACTGGTATTATTTGAAAATATAACTTTCATGTAATAAAAATAATTCTAAATTATTGATCATTCTATGAGCAAACAAAGCTTTCATAGATTATTTCTGGTTATAAATTGGTTAACAATTTTAATATATATAATTAAAAATTTAAAAAAACATGAAATAGTTTTACTATTTTATTTGCATTTTAATCAAAAAATATTTTGATGTCAATTGACACAAAGTTAGCTATCATCATGTATGTTTGAATATTTTTGTAAATATGAACTTTGAATTATCAGGTCAGTTTTCTACTTTTTTTTGGTACCATTAGTAGTTTAGCTTTGATGTTTAAGTCTGCCTACATATAAGCATAAACATGTTAATTGTTAAGAACATTATGAACAGATCCTAAAATCAACTTAAAAATTCTGCTTAAATTAAAAGTTTAAAAAAAAATGTTTATTTTTTAAAGTTTTTTTTTTTCTTTCTGCCATCTATAATGCCTGACTATGGTCGATATTTAAACCTTTATTAGTAAAAATTAATAAAAACTATTTGCCATTATTAAGTTAGTGAAGGTCTGAGTTACAGTTTTTTTTTTTTTTTTTTTCCTCTCAAGCTTTACGAGGTGCTAGCCTACCAACCCAAGGGCCTCGACCTATGCCTGGAACTATGACCTTGCCTGCTAGGCAAGCAATGAGTGAGCAGCAACAAAAACTGCGAATGAGAAAACGGCAAAGATTGCAAGATGAGCAACATTTTATGGCTGCAAAACAACAGCAACATACTTTTACTCAAATGTTTGCCACCAGATTTCCTCAAGTAAGTTTCCACTTGTCTTCCTCTGAATATGGTTTCTGCATTGTCTTCCTCTAAACATACTGGGTTATCCAAAATGTTTGTATTGTGTTGTTGTTTTTTTTTTTTTTTTTTTTTTTTTTTACTCATTCATTTGACACTGTCAAATTTATTGATAGATATAATATGCTTACATTTTCAATTAGAGCCCACTTCAAACTATCTCTTGAGAAAGAAAGTTTAAGATGACTTAATTCATGCAAATTTTGCATCCCTATGAAAATGGAAGATTATAAGGTGTATTTTGTACACTTGATGCTTTTTCATTATCATAAAAGTAAAACTGTCTCACAAGCAACAAAAAAGGTCTGTACTATGGTGAAGGTGCTTTTAGCTGACAGAACTGTACAGAAGTGGTTTGCTAAGTTTAGAGTTATTGATTGTAACCTTGTTGACGATAAACACAAACACATCGGCAGACCCCTCACCACTAACACACTACAGATAACCAAATCAAGACATTGAGAATAATTTGCATTATACAATGCGAATAACAGTAAATTTATCAAAATTTACGTATATGAGCACTTAGTAAAGCTTGGGTACTCAAATCACTGCGATGTTTGAATACCATATGATCTGAGTGCAAAGAACCTTTCAAATCGCATTTTTATCTGTATAAACATGACAAAAATGCACTTTTTTTTTCTTTTTTTTTTTTTTTAGCAAATTATGCAAGGTGATGAGAAATGGGTTGTTTCAGTGATATGAGCCAACTTTAACGACCTCTAAAAGCAGGTTTTCATCCTAAGAAAGTTATGCTGTGCATCTGGTGGAATTAGAAAGGAATCTTGTACTATAAGCTTCTACCTAGTAACCAATCAGTAGATTCTGGAAAGTATTGCTTGCAACTGGAAAAATGAAAGGCAGCAATTCAAGAAAAAAGCCCAGAATTGGCAAACAGAAAAGGTGTTTTCCATCAGCATAATGCCAGACCTCATATTTCTTTGGTGACCTGGGATGTGTTACTCCACCCACCATATTCACAAAACATTGCTCCTTCAAATTTTGCAAAGTAATCTCAATTGTAAAAATTTAATTTTTTGGGTTACATAAAAAACTTGAGTTTTTTGCAAAGAAATCACT
This sequence comes from Ascarosepion bandense, assembly GCA_037127315.1. Taxonomy (NCBI): domain Eukaryota; kingdom Metazoa; phylum Mollusca; class Cephalopoda; order Sepiida; family Sepiidae; genus Ascarosepion; species Ascarosepion bandense. The sequence continues at coordinate 6,818,779 of JBBBDQ010001527.1, read as the reverse complement.
GAAAGGTGGAATTTTTAAATTAAGAAAAAAATGGAGAAAGTTTGTGCAACAAAACGGTTCATATTTAGTTGAATAAATATTTAATGGATTAATTTTGTTTGTGTTTTAATTTACCTTAAAACTCAGCATGAACTTTCCAGGCAACTTTATAGTTTTTGCATTGTCTTCCTCTGAATATTTCCACAAACTAGTATTTAAAATATTAAATAAAAAGTGTTGGAAATTATTTAATTTTCTGTAAATGTATTGTTATATTTACTTCTTTAACTGTTATGTATTCAGAGTATTTTTGTTATAAATATTAAATTTAAGTATATTTCAAAAACATCAAGTATCAAAAACTTGAATTAAGAAATGGTACTATTCTTGCAAATAAACAGTGCCATTATTATGCAGGATGATGCTCTGTACTACACTACTTAACATGTGAAAGAAAAAAAGAATTATAGTTTCAGGACAATATCAAGTTCTTAGAATGGTCACCTAACTTACTGAACTTCAGTCCATTATGAAATTTGTAGAATATGAAAAAGATCATCTGAAAACAAAAAAAATGTTATAAATACAGTTTGGGCACAAGAAGTCAACAATGATCTATGCAAAATCTTTGCATCATCAGTGCTTTCCAGCATTAAGGCTATGATAATTTTTTTTTTTTTTTTCTTTAAAATAGTAACTTTTCAACTCTATATATTTCTCATGTAATGATATTTTGCACACAATATAATATTTTAAATTGGAAAATTGTTTTCGTGAAATTTGGGTGATGTTTCCAAAATTTGCAAGGTACTGTAGTTGCTTTTTGCAGTTTTAACAATCTTTATTTTATTTTTCTTTCATTATGAATTCTGTTAAAAATAAAAATATGGTAATCCAAAGATACAATATCAAATAAACATGGCAGATAATGTGTAAAACTTCCCAGCTTCCAACAATTTTCACCTGGTTTCCAAAGAAATGACATCAAGCATTATCTTTGTCTTTGCTAATTGTGTACACTTTTTATCAATTGCTGCATTCAGTTGTTCTGATTGAAAGCCGTACTTGTTGGAATCCTTCATTTGGTCCTCTGGAAAAAGCTCCTCACAGAGGACTCCTATTTTCTTCACCTTAATCTTGAAGTTTGGTACTTTAGTTATTATGGTTCATTTTACTTGACTTCATTAATATCTTGTGTTCAACATTAGAACATTAAGTTAGAATTTTTTATTTATTTTCATTGCACCTACATTTTTATTTGTCTTAAAATAAAAGAGACTTGATATACTTTAATAAACTTTCTACACTTTTCATTGTTAGTCATTAAACTAAAAAAAATGTCTGTTGTCAAAATACATCTTAAGGAGATGTTTTTAAATGAACCTAGTTAAAACCAAGCTCTCTTAAGGCCATCTAATAACAAGCAGAAACTTACAGCTATATATATTTTATCATAGATAAAAATAAAAAATAACATTTCAATTTATAATATAACGACTATTGCAATATCAATCAATATTCATAAATTTATTCTGCAAGCTCAGTTCTCAAATTTTACAAACAGGCCTTAAAACAGTGAATATAAGTGTAATATTTGTAATTTGGGGACTAGTTGGCATGTAAGTTTCATTGTTGCCCTCCTAGCATGCATCCTTAATATTTGCTTATACTAGTCCTAATCCTTATTGCTTATCTGTATGCTGCTGTAAATGCAGTCATATGTATCCTACTAATGGATAATCTCTACCCTCTATCCTCCCTCTCCCTACAGACCAGAATGGATTCCAGCACGGTACAACCATTTCCTGAAAACTTGGCTGAGTTGATGAAAAGTGGCAATGCACCTAATGTAACTTTGCAGGTGAGCAATGTCTTGCTGATAAGCACACATTCTCAAGGGCATCCTCTGTAACAAATGCTATGCATGTTGACCCATTCTTCATTCTGCTCTTATTTGATAATGTTTTTTTTTCTCTATCATTAGGAACAATTTTGTTAAATTGATCTTACAAGCTGTGTTATCTAACTTTTCATTATGTACATTTTAATGGATAGCTAGATGACGCTCAGAAATGCATATTGTAGTAGTAACCATTAATTTCAGTCAAATAGTATCTCTTCCAGACAAATTTGAAAAAACACAATTAGTTAATTTTAAGATTTATTTTTTGGCCTTTTATTATTTTAATTGCAAATTTGATTAAGATATATATATTATAAATTTTTTAAGATAGGCATATATTTATACAGACACTTGAAAATTGTAAAATTGGTTAGTGTATTAATATTTTATCCATGCTTTAAAGATTAATAAAGTAAATGGATTTTTTTCTATTTCATATTCATTTTAAATAGTTTTCCACTTGAAGTCTTTGGATAAGCCCTTATGTTCATTGAAAATATATCTTCTACATATGGGATTTCTTTCATTTATATTTAAAATTATACAAGTTGTTAGTAACTGAATTATACATATTGCTTAAAATGTATAAAATACATTCTAAATTTCTGAAATGAGAAGTTATTGTTATATACAAGTGGACTATTGTCCCCATCTTTGTTGCTGCTACCATGTTTCAACTATTGTGCCTTCTGACCTTCAGCATGTGCTTGTCGATCCAGGTAACTTGCACGGAATTTTGAATTGAACGCTTTATTTAATCTCCAAGAGTAGATTGTTCTGGTTCTGCTGACCATGTCCAGGGATATCTTATGTAGTTCTTAGTAGTACTGCTCAGTTATTGCTAGCTCAGTTTCCACTGAATTCAAGTACACACTAATTGATCTTGCAATAACTATGTCATCATATTCATAAAACAACACTTTAATCCACTAGGTTGTTGTCTTCTGGGACAATTCTGAGTGGAGAACTTGGAGACTTAAATTTAACTTGCCTGCTGATGAATGCTGCTACATGTCATACGTGACTGCAATTACTGAGGCTTTCACGTTTTACTGCTACTGTTGAAGCCTTGCTGCTACTTTACTTTATTAATGGCTCCATATCATATTTATTAGTAGGTCAGCATAGAAATATTTTTTTTTTTTTTTTAATCATCTCACCCCAAGCAAGGCATTCCACTGCCACTATTGCACATGGGGCTACATAGGAGAAGGTAAAGAGAAGTAGTGGTTAGACATAGGGAATGTCAGGAGGAAGGTGACAGATGAGTAAGGATAGTGAGGATGAGGGTTGGGCAGATGGGAAGAGTGTTTGATAGAATGGGAGCAGGTTAGTGTGTTAGGAGGTGTCTATTGACCTTACATTTAAACTCCTGGAGATTGTAGCTGTCGGGGAAGCAATCATTTGGAAGAGAATTCCACAGTCGGGAAGTGCGAGGAAAGAAACTGTTGAAGTAGAAATTACGGCTGCATTTTATCGGTTTCACTGTAAAAGGGTGGGATCTAGTTGCTAATCTAGTATCTCGTTCAAATTCGTATTTAGGGAGCAGAAGCCGTAAAAGTATTTATAGAAGAGACACAGGGAAGCCACGTCGCGCCGGTGGGAGAGAGACTGCACGCGGTCTGCTAAGTCGGTATCTATCACATTACAGACCCTCCTCTGAACCTTATCGAGAAGCCCGAGGAGAACAGCAGGGGCACCCGACCAGATATGGCAGCAGTATTCAATGGACGAACGGATGGTAGATTTATGAATATGCAGGATAGATTTAGACGGAAAAAACTTCCGGGCCCTACACAGAGAACCGACTTTCATAGCAGTAGATTTAGCAATGGATTCGATATAGTCATTCCATTTGAGGTCCGCTGAAAGTGTGAGACCAAGGAGGCATAGTGTTTTACTCTCTGGGAGGCAAGCCTGGTCCATGCTAATGGGAGGTAGGTGAGATTGTCGATGATGGTTAATTGACAGTAGCTTCGTTTTAGAAGCATTAAAATTTACTAGCCATTTCTTACCCCAGTCCAATATGGATTGGAGGTCTTTTTCAATCTCGGCTGCGAGGTTAGCTTTGACGCCTACACCAGATTTTTGTAGGAGGCGAGAGTAAACTGTGGTGTCATCGGCATACAAACCTATTCGGGCTCTTATGGAATCAGGGAGATCATTAATGTATATCAGGAAGAGTGTAGGACCTAAGATGGAGCCTTGGGGGACACCTGCATTTGTATGGTAGTTCTGAGAGGCATGTCCGTTAAATACCACCTTCATTGTGCAGTTAGAGAGGAATGACTGGATTAGTTCAAACAAATGTCCAGTTATACCATAGCTCCGCAGTTTACATAGAAGGCCAGCATGCCAAACTCTGTCGAACGCCTTAGATATATCCAATGCAACGGTTCAGGCTTCGCCATTCCTGTCAAGTGCCTGGTATATGTACTCAGGTGATGGTCGTTAGCATATCAGCAGTAGACCCGGTGAAGCAGAAACCATATTGCTTGTCCGAGAGGAGCCTGTGTGCTGTGAGATGCTGAACCACCTCGGCGTTGATACTGGCTTCGAACACTTTGCCAAAGATCGGAAGAAGGCTGATAGGGCGGTAATTTGCAGGGTCAGAGGGTTCTCCAGTGTTTTTAAATATATGAACTACAGAGGAAGATTTCCAACAGGCAGGAAAGCAGGAAGCAGATAGGCAGAGGTTGTAGAGCTTAGAAAGGACAGAGGAGAGTTCAGGGGCACATTTCTTTAAGACTATGGTTGGGATTCCGTCACCACCGGTCGCTTTGTGAGGGTCAAGTTTTAAGATTCTCTTAGAGACAAGCGAAGGTGTAATGTGGACATCATTCAGTTGTGCCTCGGTTCTAGGTGAGAAGTCGGGTGTAAAAACTCCAGATGAGTCCAGACTCGAATTGTTCGAGAATCTGCGGGCAAAGCATTCAGCCTTATCTGCTGGGGAGGTGAGGACCTCAAATTTGTTGATTAGCGGGGGTATTGTGGACTTGCTCTTGTTAAGTACTCTTTTACAGAGTCGCCAGTAGTCTTTAGAGCCGAATTTAGAGCATGCTATGCATTGCTTCATTTTGGCAGCAAACAACATCTTAGCTTCGTTAAGTATCCTTTTACACTTATTACGAGCTGAAGTGAAAAGGCGCCTGTTTTGGTCCGACGCGTAGTTACGATAGAGTCGGAAGAAATGATTCCGGTGGGCAATGACAGCCGAGCAAGTGGGTGAGAACCATGGAGACGAATGAGATTTAAGCTGGAATTTCCTAGCAGGTATGAAGGCATCGATGCCAGCCTTAACCCAGGAGGAGATAATATATATAATATGATAACAACAATCATTCATATGTAAATAACATTCTAAATTGTTGCTTTACCTATATCTTTAAACAAATTCTTTAAGTTCTAGAGAAGTTACAGAACAAGAATGCTCCATGCAGACATACTGATGGGACTTTAGACAGATTTTTAATTTATAGACTTTGGTTTATCTAAGTGTATATACATATGTGCACTATAGTGTAGTTGATATCAACTAGGGAATGAGAAGGGATGTGCATTTGTGGTGTAGTGGATATCGGCTTGGAATGAGAAATCAAAGAGCTGAGTTCAAATTCCAGTTGAATTCATTGCACTCACATACGCACAAATACCCTTTGAAAAGGTATTAATCTGTCACTTCTTCCACCATGTATGGGCCAAATAGCAGGACAGGTTAGGTTCTCTAGCCTTAGTTGGAAATCAGTTTACTGCAGAAAGTAATGGCAAGCTACTGTGAGAAAATTTTTTGCCCAGTCAGTCATGTCTCTTTCAAGACATAATTGCCCAAGCATGTATCACATATGGCACTTAACTGACTAATATTCTTATAGTTTTCATTTATGATTATACTAAGTTTGGTTTCATGTTACTATATTGAAGTATCCAATGGAGATTTAACAAAGGCAGAATACTTTCTATGGCATTTTAAAAGGTAGAGTAGCTTGAATGATATATGTACTCTAGTATTTGAAGGGTACCACTGCTGTTGATATTTCCAAAATATAGTTTTTGCTATATATTATACACTTTGACTAAATCTTAGCTATGCAAATTATTTTAAAAATTGAAGCATTGTTTGTTTGTTTTTTGCTTTTTGGTGTGGGTACTTTTTTTCTTCAAATATTTTATTAAATAAGTTTTTCTTATCTAAGATTGAAGTTTTTTAAATTTCCCATTTTTGTTAGAAAGAACTATTTAGCAATTTAGCTTTTTGTTTATGAAAGGAATTCATTTGTTTTTCTTCTTCTCATTTACAAAATTTTTATTTAAGCGAAACCAGAGTCTCCCTGAACCAATGTCACCACGTTACAGTGGTATGCAACGACCTCAACAGTCAGTCAGTCCAATGATTGGCTCAGTATCTTCTCCATCCCAACTGTCACCTCACTATACTCAGTCCACTTCATCCCAGTGGAATGCACGCACTTCACAAACAGCTACAGCACTTCAGGGCTCTCTTGAAAGAGGGATGCATCCAGTAAGATTTTCCATAATTTTTAAGCTTTAAAATATAAACTTTTTTTTCTTCTTCTAAATGAAGGTTTGACATGTCTTGGGGAGTGCACACACAATTTTCTCTGTCAATATCAGTTACATTCTTTTCTTAATGTTAATTTGAACTATTTTTAATAAACAATAACATTCATAGTAATCTTTCGCATTTAAGGAAACTGAAGTCTTATTAGCACTGAGAATAGGGATATTTTCAAACTTCATAATATTTATCTCTTCAGACTGCTTTGGCTGAGATGGTTAATATTTTATAAATAGGGATTTTCAATCTCTATTTTCTTATTAGCTAAATTATCAAGTAGAGAAATAATCTAATGCAATATTTATAATACCATGTATAAACCTAACTAAAATTTAATTCTTTTGAAATAAATTACAAATTTGTCTAATATTCTTTCTTAGTGAATTTATTTAATAGATAATATTCTTTTCACTGCAATTTTACTTTCAAATTAAAATAATTGCTTTTTTATTATTTTATTTTTCCTTTTACATTGTTTTTTCCAGGGAAGTGCACAGTTTGCAACAGTTCCTCGTCACAGGTCAATATCTGGTAATTCATTATCTAGTCCAATGCAACAAGCTGGAAACCATTTTCATTTTCCTCCTGATTCTCAGTTCCCTGCTTCTCAGGCTCAAATGTCAGTGTATACTTCCCAGTCCCAGCAGCAGCAACAACAGCAGCAGCAACAGCAACAACAACAACAGCAACAACAACAACAACAGATGTATGCTCAAAATAGAATAATTCATAGACAACTGAGCTTGCCTCCAGGTATTAAATCAGTTTCTTTTTCATTTTACCTTTTTTATTTGAATTTCTTTTAAATTTTCAGAAGTAGCCTCACATTGGCATTGCTCTTGTTTCATCAATCTGACATTTCTTGTGCTGGCACTACCAAAAACAGTATTCTTGGCAGCATTACATATTGGCATCAGTAAGCTCTGAGGTAACAAGATTTTATGGAAATTCTACACAGTGGTTGTTATTCCACAGTGATTTCATGTGTGAAATTCTGACAGCCATCATAACCATCTCTGCTGAAAACCAATTTCACCTGTCTATGTAAGAAAGTTTGTTCATCTCTTGTTTTGAAGTGTGGTCATAACAAACCCCAGGACTGAATTTTAGTAACAATACAAACATGTGTGTGACTAATAGTACTTTATAGGAACATAGCTAGAGTTCTTTGTAATTTGGGAAATTTTAGAAGACAGTAAATCTTCAACACATTTTCCTGGAAACAACCAGGTAGATCAAGAAAGATCTAGTCTTACTAAATCTTAATTCTGCTTGATTTATTTTAGATTTTGAATCTTCCTGAACTCTTCTCCAAACTCATTTTATGGTTAATTATTTTTAATTTGTTCTTTCTTTACTCTCCTCAATGTTTAATTAGTCTCCTTAAGTTTTTTCACTGCTTAATCTTAATTATTTATTTTTTCAAATCATCATTAGGCATTCTTATGCTGTAAAATGTTGAATCAGGGTTACTACTGTTATAAGCCTGCTTATTTGATTTAATTATTCTTTCACGTATAACATAAATAATGAGTATAGAATTTAGTCTAAAATCAATCCATGTTAGAAAACAATGTATACTACATAGATAACCTATTATGTTACTTTTCAAAAGTTCAAAATTTTGTTGTTTTGCTATAGTTTTTTGCAAAACAGAATTTTAATAACTTCATGGTGTCACTGTAGTGTGGCTTCGAAAAGGATCGAATTTCAAAATAAATATTTTTATTTATTTTTATCAGAATGTATCATTTTAATTTATGATCACTAACAATTGATAAAATACCTATTTAGTCAAAAATTTATTAGTAGCTAATAATAGAAACTTGTTTGACTATATTATAACAATGACAAAGTGTACAAAAATTTAACACTGAACAATTTATAACATTTTATCTTTTGAATATAAAATATAAACATTAATTTATTTGCTTGCAGATAAATTTAATTATTATATATCCAGTAACATCATAAACATTATAGAAATATTATAAGGCTTCAAAATAAAGTTGTAATTATACTTTTAGCTGATATGAAAATATACAAAACATTTTAAAAACACTTTGGATAGATTATAAAAAAAATTAATTTGTCAAAAATCTTTTTTTTATAAAAATGCTTTTATTGCTAATATAATACATTGCTTGAATGATTATCATTATCATCCACTAAGGGCAAGCAGATTTCATCTTCACTTGGTGGCATAGTTCCTTTGTCATCCAATGATTCACTGAAGTAAAAAAGGTACAGTGAACATGGTGCAGCATCCCAGCAACTAAGATTGACTTACAACTCCAATAACCTTTCCTGTTTTATATCAAGTCATACACCTGTTTGGTGAATTTCTCACTTGTACAGCATCCCCTTTCTTGTAGGTTCATGCTCCAGCTCAAGTTTTGGTCAGAATGTTTTGCCAATACTCTACCGTCAGTTGGAGCTTCAGAATACACCGACTGCATCTCTGCATATGGTGTGTCTGTCTGTGTGTGTGTGTGTGTCCTAAACAAAGCCACCTCTTTGTGAGTAGCAACCTGTAATGCCTGAGGACAGGATCCTGGTAATTGAGGGCTTCAGGCATTAGGTAGAATACTTCTGAATTCCAACACATTACTTTGGCCCTTATTAGACAAGCAGTCAGAGATGCCTGATCTGATCGGTTGGCTAGTCATGTCAAGCCCTAGTATCATTCCACCCACCAAAAACACAATAACTTTACAACCTACAAAAAAAAATCATGCACACATTAACCAAATTTAATCAAATTGGTACTAGAAGGCTGTGGCAAAGGTCAATCAGGTTATAGCTGAAATGTATCATTAAAAATTAAAACTTATATTCAACTTCACATGAAAGAAATTATTAATGACTGCATATAAATACTTAACCTGAGTATACTATTTTTGTATCTCTGAGATGTTTGGGCAAATGGGATTCCCTTTAACTCTCTCTCTCTCTCATGATAAGGCTCTAAGGAGGATGGAGAGCATTGATGATGAAAGAAAAAATACAATATGGCAACAAAGAAAATGAAAAGACCTATCTGAATCAAGTTCTGATAATGAATCAAAATTGTATAGTTAGTTCCTTCAATATATAGTAATAAAGTCACTTGAAGAAACTCCTACTACAAAACTACTACCATTTATAATTGAAAAAGTAATATACTCTCAAATTACTCCTATAACTAAAAAAAAAAAAAAATTAAGAGCGCGATAATAATTCAAGTAGAAAAAACTCCTCAAATAGTCAACAATTTGACTTAAAAATAAAAACCTATCCACACCAAAGTTGAACACATCTAGATGCAATCGCATATCTAGATGATATTTTGATTAAAAGTGAAAACGAGGCCCAACACAAAACGCATATTAGAGCAGTATTTCAGAGAATTGAGGAATACGAATTCAAGCTGAGTGCTAAAAAATGTGAGTTCTTCCTAAAGAAGATAAAATATTTAGGTCATATTATTGACAGTAAAGGAAGAAAACTGGATCCAGAAGGGGGCTGAGGCTATAAAAAATATGCCAGCACCTTATAATGTGGCTAAACTTCAGGCGTTCTTGGGATTAGTAAGCTACTATAGCAGTATTATCCCGAAAATGTATGATATGAGAGCTCCTTTAAATGAGTTGTTGAAAAAGGACGCAAAGTGGATATGGTCAAAAGAATGCGAACAGGCTTTTAAAAAAGTAAAAAGCTGTCTCTTATGAGACCTATCATTAGTGCATTTCAACCCAAAGAGGAAAATTATTGTAGCAGCAGATGCCAGTAATGAGGAACTATGTGCAGTATTACTTCATGAATTCGAGGACGGATCTACAAAGCCAATAGCACATGCCTCGAAAACATTACTGCCTGCTGAACAGAATTACAGTCAAATAGAAAAAGTGAGTTTAGCAATAATTTATACTGTGAAAAAATTTCACAGGTTTCTATACAGAAGCAAGTTTATTTTGCAAACAGATCACAAGCCGCTGTTATCAATATTTGGAAAAATAAAGGTATACCAACTCACACAACAAATCAACTACAGCGTTGGGATGTAATTCTATTGAATTATAATTTCAAAATAGAATATGTGCCTTCAAAGAAGGTAGGTCACACCTATTGGTTATCAAGATTGATACCTGAATATACAGAACCGTTGGAAGAAACTGTAGTAGTGTCGCTAAGAGACTAAAGTGCATTGTTGAGTCTGGTATGAAACACTACTAGAGAACTACCGGTTACTCTAGAAGATCTGAAAAAAAAGCAACAGAGAACTATGATTTCATTAAAAAATGAAAAAGCAAAAAAGAAGTAGTATGTCACAGTTTTCAATCTGCGACCAAGTATTACTATTCACAGATAGTTGTAATGCCAGCTACTCTGCAAAAGAAAATTCTAAAAGAGTTTCACACTAGACACCAGGGATTTCAAGAATGAAATCTCTAATGAGAAGCTATACCTATTGGCCGATGATGGACCGAGACATAGAAAACCTGGTAAAACCGTGCGAGGATGTCAACTGGCAGCAAGGGATCTACTGGTAAAGATTCAACCATGGCCAAAGACAGATGTCCCATAGACTTGATTGCATATCAACTATGCAGGGCCCATAAATGGATCGTATTATCTAATTGTTGTGGACAGTTACACTAAGTAGCCAGAAATTGTTAAGTGTAAACATCCAACTGCAACAAATACAATAAACACACTTAATGAAATTTTTAGTCACTTTGGTATCCCTAAAACTTTAATCAGTGACAGCGGAATGCAGTTTACGGGAAGAGAATTCAAGAAATTTTGTTCATCATTGTCCATTGATCCCGTGACAATGCCAGTACATCACATAAAATAGAATGGACAGGAGTAGCGGCTCATCCTTGTTTCCTGTTTAAGAAGGGGTTCCTTCATTTCTTTCTTCTCTGGTTTTAATAGTGGTACTGTCATGAGATTTTTGTGATTTGTGGCAATGTCTTCAGGGTACAAGGTTGGTATTTTTCTTGTTGCCACTTCCCACTTGTAGTTAGGGGCCAAAACTTTTGCGAACCATCTAGAGAGGCCGTTCTGTTCAACAGTTGAATAATACCAGGGTTCTTGCTATGTTGCACATGCATGGCTGTCTCTGCAAGCACCTCCAGCGTGCAACTTTGAGGTCACACAAAACTGCAGTCTGTACCAGTTCCCTACCCGCACATGTTGCATTTGATGATCAACTGCTACTACTACTCTAAGCCTCTCATGACTATTGCATGCTCAGTAGTATTTCTGACAATATAGACAAGACCATTTCACTACATCCATTTGCAAATGTATTTCTGTTCAGTGACTTTAATGCCCATCATGCCAAATGGCTTAAACATTCTGTCACCAATCTTGCTGGCATCCAATCCCTGAACTTGTTAATCTCTCATGCAAGTGGAAAACTTTCCCACATCTTTTCCCAGTAACTCTGAAGAATATGTTTCTCTTCTAAATCTCTTTACTTTGGCCCCTGATTCATGTCATGTTATGTAGCTCTGCTCTCTTGTCAACTCTGATCATGTGTTTGTGTCTGTAAACATCTCTTTCTGCTTCCCCTCTATCCAGGAATCTCCTACCAACAGAATATCTTTGTTATCAACATGCAAATTTGGACTCATTTCATGATTTTTTTTGTGACCATTCTTGAAACAAAGTTTTTAGTTTTTTCTATTCAATTTTCCTCTTGGATAAAAGCTGGTATTAGTGCTTACATTCCAGCAAGGAAATTTCAAAATAAATCTTGTTTATCTCCTTAGTTCTCACCTGCATGCTTGGCTGCTTTGCCCACTGTAATCACTTCCAGCTGTACCAGAGTGACATGTCTGATTACAATAGATGTCTTTTTGTCTCTTCTCATAATGAATGCAAGCTTGTCTTAAATTATGCAAAATTACTGTTTGCAATAGAATGAAACAACATATAGCATCTCACAAGTTTGGCTCTAGAGATTACTGGCAGCTCTCCAAGAGTGTGCTGAACAACAGCAAATGTTTAATCCCTTCTCTACTCAATCAATTCAAAGTACTCACATCTATAGCAGACAAAGTTGAATGTTTTGCTCACAAATTCTCGATACAGGCAGTGATGTCTAAGTATGGCATCCACATGATGATCGTTGTGAAGTTGGGACCATTGTTCAACACTAACTCTTCAGAGACACTCAGCTGATGTTGTCTGATGTTGTCAATTGCCTTCACAGAGTGTAAGGCCTTATGTGTTACCTTCAGATCTTTTATTTACTTTTTGTACTTGGTGAACCTTAACTGCATCGAATTCTTGCTTGAAGGATTTTTCCAGCTCATGCTGGATCCTTTTTCAGTCTTCTTCATCAGTGATCCTGCTGAGGAAAGTCTCAGTCCACTGGGAGATATCAGACTAATTTTTGTTTCATCCATCAGTTGTACTAGATACGTTCTCAAACCAGAGCGTGTTCCTGTGACCAGACAGGCTCTCCTGGAATTGATGGCAAGTCTGTGCCAAGCCTGCAGGGATGAGTTGTAATTCCCTGCATCGGTGCAGGAATGTCAGATGGTTTGATATTCGTGCTAGCTTCAGGCAGGACTTTTCTATTCGTTTCCATATTTTTGGTGTATCAGGTCCATACCAATCCTTCAGTACTTGTATATAATTCTGAGATGTGGTAGTATATACACTATTTACACTATTCGGACTATTGTCCTCATCTTTGCTGCTATGTTTACAATGTTTTGGTCGTTGTATGCTTCAACCCTCTTCAAATGCTAGGAATTTCAAACTGAAGTTTTGGTTTAAAATTTCAAAATGTTGTAAACATGGCAGCAAAGATGAGGACAATAGTTCAAATAATATAAATAGTCTAAATACTACCTATCTCAGAAGTATAAACAAGTGCTTGTTTTGGCTGACCATACCATCATATCTAGAACAGCAGTCAGCTTTAAATTAATCTTCCTATGAGATTTCCATATGACCAAATAGATGAAATTTAAATTTGAATTTGTTGAATATACACCTACTCTCAGTTTAATTTATAAATAAGTGTTAAACATTAATTTAAATAGTTCTGTCACATTCTTGGAAAAGTAAAGAAATGCAGAACTTATATATGGAAGGAAATATTGGTAAAAGCATGAAAATGCCACAAGTTGATAAATTGTTGGTGTGTTTAATTTAGTTCTTGACCACCATAACAAGTCATACAGATGGTTCTTGAATGCTACATATTTCTGTGAATCTGGACTAATAATAAACCTATGTTATGATTGGGGTGAGGGTTCTATAATCAAAAATATCTTTAGCTCTGGTTGTACAGAAGTCCTGACTGACAAGCCATGTAAAAACTGATCTTCATTTGAATTGATATTAAGCATGGGCCCTGGTGTAGCAAGTCAACTGTTCCATATTGGTTTTGTTGATAAACCATATTAAGATAGATCTATTTCTCTTAAGTACATTGATCATGTTGTTGTGGTCTTGTGTGGATGCACTTCACCACTTAAAAAGAGAAAAATCCAGATCACCAAAATATTCAGCAGCAAAAATACTATTAAAAAAATGGTTGCTTGTCAAATTTGGTAGAACTTACAATAAGAAAATTTTATCAAATTACATCAATTTTCACTTAAGACCTAAAAAAAAAATATTTTAAAATATGCCAAATTCACCCAGTGCTTTTAAAATAAATATGCACTTAATACATTCATTTATTCAACTCATCAGTTTGTTTGAAACTTCAACTTTTCAAAAAGAAATATTTAATTCAAATTTTGACAGGTTAGTAACATAGTTGGCACCACAATGTCATACAACAATCCAAAATTTAATCAAAGTGAGCTATTACTTTAATAGATATTATTGTCACCATAAATAGTAAGCATTAAAAGGCAAATTTATTAAAGAATTACAGGAGTACTCATTAAGAATATCACAAAATAAGTATAAATCAGAAGCTGCATCACAAAATAAACAACATTTTGGTTCTTTACTGTCTCTAATGCTTGTCGCTACATTCCTAGATTGGCTTAGTTTTATATGCCATTCAAAAGAGAATGACCTTTTGCAGACAGATGGTTTTCTTAGGTTACAAAGTTTTTAAAAATAGTTACCCGTGCTTTTTTAGCATCATTGGAAAATACTTTTCATACATTCAAAAGAAGCATTTGTACTGTTTCTTAGAAGTCGGTGAATGGTGAAAATGATGCAAACTTTTTCCAAAAACCTCAAAATCCAGGTTATTGTGCTACTGACAGCAGTTACATTATACCTTGTAATGTGTTTTGTTAGACGTTTGTGCAGTTAGAAAGATAGAACTTAATTTGCATACAATTTTTTATTTAAATTAATGGGTTTAAAACATTGAGTTAGAATTGAGAAAAGACATACAAAATGCAGGTTTCATTAACATATATGACTGCTGATAGTTAATACAATATATCAACATTTTTTAAGAAACTCCTCTATGTTAATTTATATTTGCCTGATTGAGTACATGGGTTTTAATATGGAACTGGACTGGTTTGGTTGCTATGTTAATGACCACCTTTTTTTCTGTTAGCATTTTCCTGGAGAAATAAGGTTTTTTCCTTTTACAATCCTCACTCCCTGACTGAAGTAACTGCACAGTACTGAGATGAAAAACCCAGTCTCCTCCTCATTCAGTGTCAGCAATTAGGTAAAGCAATTTGCATATCTGGCTGGTCAACATGCCAATTGTGCCTCATTCTCACTTCTACCAATATGACATCTCTCTTTTTACTTTTTTTTTTTTTTTTTACAAAGTAGGTCACAAATCAATACTTCTCTACTGTGAAAGATGAGTCAGTAATATTTCTTTCTTAATCTTTCATGATAGATGCAAGTCAGGGGCAGTGTCTTGGTGTACATTGCAAACATGACATCATCACTACTTCCACCTAATATATCACAATGTCAGTGCCTGTACTTAATTATTTCTGGTGCCTCATTCAGATCAAAGCACAGTTTTGTTAGGTAGTGTTGCTTCCTGTCAAATGACTTTTGTGATTTGTGGGCTGATACCTGAAAGTTGGCTACTCTGAAATCTACCAAGGATACATTAGTTCTTTCTTGCTGCCACACTTTCATTTTGCTTACTTTATTGGCATGATAGTTGTTAGCAAACCTTCTGTGGAGGAAGCTTTTATTTTGATGTTACAATCTGTGGTAAATGTAATGCCCTACACACATACACTATTTATCAATACTTCTTTCTGACCTCCAATGTAAAACATTACTAAATCAACAGTCACATGGACAACTCTTACAGCCATGCCTCTGGACAATGCTCAAGTAACATGCTATCATTTAGTATTGTGTAATATAGTAACAAGCTGTGGCTCTTGCTAGACCATAGTATCTTTTTTTCATTGGATTGCACTGGATATTTAATCTGCAAAATATTGTCAAAATAATGACCAATAATGAGTATAATTAAGAAAAGTTTACTAAAAAAAAAAAAAAAGCAATTAATAAGGCCTTAGGTGGCAACCAGTGAAAGAAACCTTAATCCCGAACCATGGAAAAGGGAATCTGTGGAGAGTCATGTTCACATGTGACCTAAAGAGCATTTAAAATGTGTACGCCTAATAGAGAATATTAAAACAAGCTAGTCTTGTGATTTACTTTTTCCACCCAAGTAACTGGTTGGTTCCAGGTTTGCATGTTTTTGTTGTATTGTATTATATATTTTAGGGGAAAGAAGTATGACAGTCGAAAAAGTTTTTGTGTAACACATTTCATTCTTTAGGGCTTCATCAAACTAAGTTTATATTTACATTGTTGCAACTACATGTGCAAAAAACAAATGACACTGGGTATTTTCAATTTAATTTTATGTTTAGGGTATATAATCTAGCCAATTTCTTTTAGATTTATTTTCTGTTTGTATTTCTTTCACTTGTCATTAAATATATGACATAGTGATAATAGAGCTATCAAGAATGGTGAAACAAGAATTTAGATGCAAATTTACCATTGATGATCCATAGATTAAACCACTTTGTAAAAATTTTCACTTTAGTAAATTGTTTTCTCTTTTAATTAATTAGAGTATCATTTTTTAAATCAAAATTGTTGTTTTATCCTATTGAGAATAACAAATAAGCTAAAACTTGGAGGAATTTACTCTATTACCTGTCATAATTGTCACAAGAAATACACCAAAGGAACCTCAAGAAATTTAAATAAGAAATTATATGAAAACAAAAGATATCTTTTATAAAACAACACATTAAACATGTGTGTTGTGGAGCAGTGGATATCGACTTGCAACAAGAAATTGGGGTGCCGAGTTCGAATTTCAGTTGAATTCTTTGTATTCACATACGCACAAATATCCTTAGGAAAGGTATTAATCCGTCTCTTCCTTCCAGTTATGGGTTAAATATCAGGACAGATTGGGTCCTATAGCCTTGGCTGGCAACCAGTCTACTGCAGAAAGTAATGGCAACCTACTGTGGGATAATCCTCTGCCCAGTCAGTCATGAAAGAGACATGATTGCCCAAGCGTGTATCACATATGGCACTTAACTGACTGACAGTAATGAGATTGACCATGATTTTTATTTTAAAAAATGCTACTGTAATTAAAAGAGAAAACTATTTACTAAGCTGAAAATATTTAGAAAGTGAACTAATTGCTAAATCATCCACAGTAAATTTGCATACAAGTTTTTAGGTTTCACCATCCTTGGCAGATATTCTATTATGACAATGTGGGATATTTAATAAAAAAAAAAACACACATCAACATAAACTGATGTAACTTAGTCTGATAAAATTCTAAAGGATGAAATGCATCACTTGCAAATGTTTAGTTACTTGTTTCCTTTCTGCTAGGGTGACTAACCAATCTCTGTTGCAGATGTCTGCTCAGGTACATTTGTGTTTATTCAGCACCCACAGAACCCACTTGTGACATACACTGCAACTATGATAAGCAAATCTTTGTTAAACTTTCTGGTAGAAAATACATAAGCATGATCAACCACAGTTTGAACAATGACAGTAAACTCAAAGACTTGGTCACACTGACTTGTGACTTTGTGCTAGTACAACCATTGTCAGTCGCATTTACCCATCCTCACAAGGCTTGGCTTTGGTTTTCAGGTACTTTCCTAAGGAGTTGCATGCTGGGATCACCTCCTCAGTGATAACCTCAAGAAGCTACCTTCCTGACAATTCAATCCCACTGTGATTGAGGTCCGTCTATCATTTGGTTGACACTTCACCGTAGTCTTTTGAACAGTAATAGAAGTTTATCCTTTGTTTCCTGTTTAGGATTGGGTTTCCAGTTTCTTCTAATGTCTGCTTCAGCAACATACACCTAACACTTGTTCTTTCCTACATTACTAGAAGTCCACATTCTAACTTGCAGGGCTCTTGGGGCTTGTATTGGGTGATCATTAATAAAAACAAAAAAACTATGTTTTTCATGGACAGAAAAGCAAGTTTTAGCCAGTTGACTATGTGCCCATAATATATATGACATATATATATATATATATATATATATATATATATATATATATATATATATAGGATGTTTATGAAGGTATAGAAATTGACGATAGATATGAATGTGTAAAGCTGAATACTATTAGGCATGTTAAAAATGAAGCAACCAGTTTCACTCCTGCTCTTCAGGCCTCATCAGGGGATTAACTTAAATTAAAATAAATTATGGAATAAATGAAGGGAAGAGAGTAATAAAAATCCAGGGAAGTCTCAGATAAATGGCATTTTTTTAGCTATAATCCGTTTGACCTTTCTGAACTCAGCAATCTTGTCATGGATAATAGAATGAACAGTATTGGAGGGATATCCCACACAGCATAAGGTCTCCACAACAAAATTAATTTCATCATCGAGAAAAGCCTCCGAACGGATCATTAACACCCTATGAATTAGGGTTTTAATAAGGTTTATCTTAACACTTTCTTGGACAAAAGGAATCCCAACATGTATATAACCTTGCAGGTGAGAAAAGTTGTTGATGTCCAATGTACCAGGACATCCAAAAAAGCCACTTGAGAATTAAATTCTTTCTCAACTGTAAACCTCAGATCTGGATGAAGACAATTAAGGAAAAAAACTGATCAGCCTCAACTTATTGAATAAACCGAAAGTATCATCAATGTATCGTCGGTATAGTTGAAAATGTAGTGTACGATAACATATTCTCTCTTCATGAAAACCCACAAAAATAGTAGCCAATGCTGAACCCAAAGGAGAGTCCATAGCCACCCCATTAAATTCAACAGACAATGTGGCAAATTTCATCAATTCAACGAATACCGATTCAGGAATACTAGGGGGAGACAAGGAACTGTAATCACAGCAAATATTGTCTCCAACAGAGGGACACAAGTAAATAAAGAGCACACATCAAAAGAACGCATGAACTTACTGAAGAACAACAATTTCGGTTACGATCAACAAAGAAAAAAGAATCCTTTATATAAAATGTACTTAAATGTTGCAACACAGGTTCTAACCCTACAGAAAGTCATTTGGCAACCTTGTGTTGGGCTGATCTTATCATTGAAAGGGTGGGTTCCAACAGTACCCCATCTTTATGTATTTTTGGTAACCCATATAGATGGGGGTCGAATTGACTCAGACGGATGAATTTCATCCATAATTTTCCGAGAAAGAACCCCACTTTTTACCCACCTCAAGAGTTGCTTTTGAAATTTTGTTTCACTTGAGATAGTATCAACAGAGTCAACCTTTATGAATTTAGAGGTGTCTTCCAAAATAGACATCTTAGCTGATAAGATGACTCTGAATGATCCATAAGCACAATGCCAGTACCTTTATCCGGTCTGGAGATGACTAAATCATGATTGTTCTTCAGGGATTTAATCACACGTTGATATTCATCTCTCCATTTCAATTCAGCTGAAACCTCTGAAGAACTAGCAAACATTGTGTGCATATTCAATTGGGCTTTTAGATCACTAACTGCATTCGAAGAAGTAGAGGATAGTCTTGTCAACGAGACCTCAAACTCAGTAAATATCTTCTCCTTATCAGGCTTAGATGAGGGAATACAAAAATTCAAGCCATGAGCAAGAATAAACAATTCAAGCTCAGTCAGTTCATGAGAGGAACAATTTACAATATTATTCCTATTTGGTTGAGCTGTGCGTCCATATCTCTTATGTACCAAGAATTTTAAAATTGAATTTTGGCTTCAATTTGATAATTTACCAGAATCTCACTCATGAACCCAGTCCAAATATCGAATGAACCTCACTCGATCAAAAAAAGAAATAAAATTCCTCCTACTTTTGCACCACAATCTATAATATTCATTTTTCAATCCCAGGGTTGAAAGTTGTTAGAAAATGTCTTTATTGAAGACTTTCTCTCTTTCAACCAAGATGTAATTTAGCCCTCTTTATTCTGAATTGTATAGAGGAGTAGCAAACCTGGTTTTGAGTACACTTTTACAGAAACGCAGTTTGAAACTTCAAAGGTTTTAATTTTGCCTTAATTTGTATTTTATTTAATTTACCAATTAAATTAGGGCTATACTTTAACTTAAGATATTTAAAGATGTTTTTGAAGTTAGTGAACTTGATAATAGATATGAAAGTGTAAAGCTAAATATTATTAAGCATGTTAAAAACCAGTTTTGCTCCTGCTCTTTAGGCCTCATCAGGAGATTAAATTAAAATAAATTATGGAATGAATGAAGGGAATGGAAGAGGGAGGAATAAAAAATATATATAATGTGAAAAAGAAAGAAGTACTAGAGGCTAATGATAGCAAGTCCCAGCCAGCATTCACGCTGTTTACAGAGAGAAGATTTATGGGACCTGATATACAAAGACACTAGCACTCTTAAATGAAATAATGTAACCAGGACACAATTGTGACACATATTGTGTGTGTGTGTGTGTGTGTGTGTGTGTGTGTAAAATGTTGTCATAGCAAATGAATATAGAGGATGAAGCAAAATTTCATAAATAAGTCTTGGTTTATTTTCAAGACCATAATCTGAACAAAGCTTCTGAAACTATCTCTGTACAGTTCTGATTTCAACAACGCCATTACCAAAGTCTGCCTTGATATTCCAAAATGCTTTAGAGACAGAATGATCCAATTTGTACTCATACAGTACAATTACTCAACATTGATTCATTGTAACCATTTTCATTGGGCTTATGAGTAACAATATAGTGAAAGAAAAACTATCTGTAAAGAAAGCAAGTCAGGAATAAGTCAAGACATTTTTTTTTATATATACTAAGGAGTTTACTCCGTTAGACAACAACCAACCAAAAAACAAACTTACACGTACACACAAGGCTACATTTGC
The DNA here is from genome assembly GCA_037127315.1 of Ascarosepion bandense. Classification (NCBI taxonomy): domain Eukaryota; kingdom Metazoa; phylum Mollusca; class Cephalopoda; order Sepiida; family Sepiidae; genus Ascarosepion; species Ascarosepion bandense. The sequence goes on along the minus strand of JBBBDQ010001527.1, from coordinate 6,797,992 downwards.
TCTAATAAAAAAATATAATGAAAGACATTTAAAATAAGCGATCAGATATGAGCAGCATATGTTATTTTAAGTTCTTAATACAAAATCATACCAACAAACCTTATCAATAATTGTTACAGTGGTTGAAGTTGTTTTACTGAATTAGAATGGAGAGTTAATTGTTTGAATTTTCAGAGTATACTTAATTTTCAGGTCATCTAAAAGCAGTAGATAATTGTTGACTTCTATGTGTTAAGTGAACAGACATACCAGTTATTTTTTATTTTTTTTTTTTTTAATCATATCACCCCAAGCAAGGCGAAAACGCCACTGATGCGCAGGGGGCTACGTAAGAGTGAAAAGATTGGAAAAGAGAAAAACCGGAAACCACATCCTAAACAGGAAACAAGGGATGAGCCTCTTCACCTGTTCAATAGATGTGGGTGGAGTGTGAACCGGGTGATAGTTATATTAGAAATACTTAATCTCCAAATCTCAAATATAAATTAGAATGACAAAATAGTCAACAAAATTATATGGACTAAATCAGAATAAAAAGCAGTAGGATTAGAAATAATATCAGATTATTACATTAAACATAGTATAGATGTTGGTACATAACACAGTCCATGAGTGTTTAAATCTTGTCCAGAGCTTCTCTTATCTTTCAAATTAACAGAAACTTAAGATACTATTCAAAAATACTGTAATTTATTTAAAAAAAAAACAACAATAAACAAACTAGATGGAATAATACAGAAAAATATTTCTTATACATTACACATATTATATGAAAGAAAACCAATAAATCTAAAAAACAAAAAAAATATTTCTATTATTCAATACAATATTGAATAATAAGAAATCTAACAATTTAACATTATCAGAAAATTTATTTTTGCATTTAAACTTACTTTCTTCTTCATCTGGAGTGACAAATTTTTGGTGGGGTAAAATTTAAACTGATCAGAGTTGGTTCTGTTTTTTTGATGTTTGGTGTGTGATTGGACAGAATTTAACCAAAATAAAAGATCACTAAATTATATTTAAAATGATAAATGTCGAACTGCACAGTCACTACTTGATAAAATATACACCATTTAGTAAACATATTGAGTTCCTTGTATTTCATAACAAATTTTTGACATGTAAGAAAAGTGCAACAGATTTCACTTTCCTTATATGTAGAATATTTTAAAGCTCCTATCAAGACATAAACTTAAAAACTAGTAAAGAGAAAATTTCATTTTACTCTTTTCTGTTCTTTCAAATTAGTATTTTTATATGATGACTATAAGAATCACAATTGTCAAAATTTAAACCAAAAGAAATTATTTTTGAGTACCATTAGTTTTAAGATATGTAACAGGTGCAAGAGTTAAATTGTCACCATTTTAGATTTTTGATTTTGTGGACCGCACAATAAAGTAGGGTTAGTTGGGTACCATCTGAAGAAAATAACACCATGTTGGCAATTTCACTCCACCAGAAATTTGGAAATGACATTCTGTACTGTTTGGCATTTATGCTGGAAGCTTTAATACAAACATTTCAGAGTGTTTGGGTGTCAATTTGAGGACAGTGCAGAAGTCTCAAAAAGCGTTGAATGATATATTTCGTCAACATTATGGTGTTTGAAGCGATCACTAATGATGGTGATGTTATACCTTCATCCATCTTTCCACAGGGCCTCAAACTCAATACAGAGACCTACATTTAGTGCCTTGAGGTAGTTTTGCCCTGGGTCAAAAGGGTAGCTGCTGGAGAATTCTACATCTGGCAATAGAACTCTGCATTCTGTTCATACTGTCATACAATTTCTGTGACCACATCACCCTTTACATCTGGCCACCTAACTCCCCAAGCTGCAACCACCTTGATGTGTTAGTGTGTGTGGCACATTTGAGTGAGTGACCAACAAAACTGGTAACACCAAAGATGAACAAGGATTATGGCAGCATTCACCAACTTAAACAAAGAGACTGTTCAGTAGAGTTGCATTGTTGAAACCAATGGTGATTTTATTGAATAAATTTCTTTTTGGTAAATATGTGTTAAAATGTGATGTCAGTGTTATGCCAGCCTTCTGCACAAGCTACAAGTCGATGGTATCACTGGATGCTTGCTTAGTTTGATCCAATTGTTTCTATCAAACCACATAATGAAGATCCTCTTGAACAGGCACACATTCAGATCCTATCACACAATGCGGGTGTCCCCCAGGACTCCATCCTAGGCTCAACATTCTTTCTGATCCTCATTAACAATCTCCCTGATGTGATCAAATCCTAAGTAGGCATTTACGCTGACAACACCACCATTTACTCCCCCTCAGTCAGAAATCTGCCAAGGCAGACAAAGGTGATCTTGAGAAGTATCTCCAATCTGTGGTGGACTTGGCTAAGAAATGGCTCGTAAATTTTAATGCTTCCAAAAAGATACTATTTGTCAGCCACCATAGACAGTCCCTTTTCTGTGTGTGTGTCCATCAGTATGAACCAAGCTAGTCTCTTCAAAAGCAATACACTGTGCCTCCTTGGCTTAACTCTTTCAGCCAACCTCAATGACTACATTGAATCAATATCTAAATCTACTGCTAGGAAGGTTGGGTCACTGTGTTGGTCCCAGAAAGTTTTTCTCTTGCACATATACAAATCAACCCTCCACCCATGCATTGAATACTGTTGTCATATCTGGGCAGGCCCTCCTGCTATTCATCTCAGAGTTCTCAACAGGATCCAAAAGAGAATCTGCAATGTAATCGATCCTGACCTGGCAGTTCAACTCCAGCCACTTTCTCACCACTTTCTCTTCTACAAATATTTTCATGGCTTCTGTTCTGACAAGTTTAGCTTCCTGGTTCCTCCTCTACAAGAATTTACTTCAGCAGTCAGACTTGCAACAAAGTCCCGCTCTTTTACAGGCAAAACAACCAAATGCAGCAGCTTTTCTGACACTTCCTACCTGTGGAACTTCCTTCCATTTACTTGCTTTCTTGATTGCTACAATTTCCAATAATTTAAATGCAACGTCAATCCCTTGACTCCCATATTTCTCTTATACTTTCCCCAACATGCCCTGAATCCTGTTCATCTCCCTTTTTCACTCTACTCTCATGCAACCCTCTTCACACCAGTATTCCTATCTTTCTCTTGCTCATTCTCTGACACATTATATTTTGCATAATTAGACCTATTTCACTCTCTGTGTCTGTCTGTGTGTATAAAATTTCTTTTCAATTGTATTTTGTTTGCTTTTTCAGGTCGTGGTTCACCTCGAACACCTCACAGTCCATTCAATAATAGTCCTGACACCATGTTAATGTCCCCACATACTGTTTCACCTAACTCTGGATTACGTCCCCCTCCAACACAGCAGCAAGCTGCCACAAGTCAAGTTAGCCCAACTTACAACTCTAATTACCCATCAGCACAGGCGATGTCAGGAGCAACAGCGCCACCTCCACCCCCTGCTTATACTCAGCCAACTTCTACTCAGTCATCAGTACCAGTTGACAGTTTACCTGATTTTGAGATGCAGTTATTGGATCATGCAAATCTACAAGCAGGTACAGACAGGTGAGTACGTTATATCCACATATACTTTAGTTTATAATTTCAGTAGGTAAGATGAGAACAATATAAATATAATTAAATAATAGTTTTGAATAATTACTTTCAGAAAAGGTCAAGGAAAATATTTTGCTGTATGTTACTAAAAAATATAAGGAATTTCTTACAACGCTTTTCTTTAAATTACTAAGTACATTTTACTTCCAATATTAAAAATATTTTCTCAAATTTATCAGTTGTCCTAGTTAGTCTTCTAAATTATAACTACGTAAATGTTAATGCTAATATATAAATTGTTTGGGATATAGTGATTCCAGTATGAATGCCGGGTGGCCATAAAAATATCAGCCATGTTGGATTTGCTGATATGTAAAAAAAATATATTTAACATTAGTAGCAAAGTATAGTTGTGAAACAATCTGAGGTACTACTAGTTATTCACAAAATTTTTTCGTCAACTTGTGAATGAAGATAATTATGAGAATTGGAAAACTAAAAATCCAAGAACTTTGAGTGCCTGATTTGAAATTTTCTGTATACTTATGATGCAGACTTTATAGCACACTTGGAGCTCATAATGGATTGCTGGAATTTACTGTGGCCTCACTCAATTGCCAAAATAAGAAAAAAAACATTGGTGATTTACCTTTCTTTAAGTGATCAAATTAGAACTGTATCTTTTGAAGTTTTGGCTACTGATTTTAAAAAAAGGAACTTGTATGGATATCCTACTGGTGAAACCATTTTTTTACCTGATAAAAGCCATAGTATTAACTGCTTACTACAACCTCCAGTTTGCATTGCTCTAATAGTGTAACTATTAATGAATTTGTTGGTAAATTTGATCACAACTATTAAGTTTACACAAGAAGATAATGGAACTCCTTGACACTGTTATGTCTTTGTCATTAATGTCATATAAATTTCCTGAAAATGACACTACCTGGTAATATCAGCTATTGAGAATTAAATCAGTGCATACTTGAATATAGTCTTTTTTTTTACTGTTAGTGTAATGCAAAGTACCCCTTGGAAGTTAAGTTTGAAATCATATTTTGTGCTGAAAATAGTTCATCTGCTGAGGTATTACATGTATGTAGGAACTACATTGGCATGGTCATCTATATCACATCACCCACCAATATAGAGCAAAGCTAATCAAAGAATATTTCTGTTTTGTAAAGTCACATGCTGTCATGAAGTCAAACAGAATTCTCCAAGTTATTATGGACATGTCAAGGTGCATTGCCTGTGAATGTTTCAGTAGGCTCATAAATATTTTCACAAAGAGAACTATGAACAAGCAGTGGAAAGAAAAAGATTCATCAGAAAATATCCTGTTGTCTTTGTTCATGGATTCCAATAATTCTCTTAACACAAAATTTTAGTCTTTAGTAGAGGATCTAATAAGATACTGTTTAAGATACTGACTGTTCAACTATCTTATGTGGAATAAGATGCAGGGTTTGTACACATCCTGGAAACCTTGAAAACCCTGGAAAATTAACAGGCTTGAAAAATCCTGGAAAAACAATAGCACAAAAGCTCCTTGAAATTGGGCTACCCACACATCCTTTTTCTCAATTCATGAAAGTCATAATGCCAAATCCTAGAAATCTGAAGCTGAAATTGTCCTTTTAGAATTTTTTTTTTCATCAGTAATATTTGACAATTATTGCAAACACTGCTTCGTTTCCTTGATTAGAACAAGTTCATGACCTTGTAGTTACTTCTGTATTTTCTCATTTAGATGATGAGAAAGAATATAAATGCATGTCTTCTAGCTGCTTCCCTCACTCAATAAGATAAGAAGAATAGCAAAGATAAAAGGTATCAGAACCAAGTAAAGTCTTCATCAAAGATAAATTCACACTCACTGAATTTGTAGTTGAAAGGAAAATAATAAATTATTTTACAGTAACAAAATACATTTATCAGTGCTTTATAAAATTTGAAGAATTGAAGAAATTTTATTATGTCAATTTCAAAAATAAAAGGTCTTTTTGATCTCTAGTCAGCAGTGAGTTCATGCTGAAAAGAAAAAAATACACTTTATGCTTCCTATATCAATGTGTATCTATGTGTAAACTATGCTTGTCTAAATTGTTGCCAAAAGTAACATGTTTGAGAATCAAATTTGACTCAAAGAAAATATAGATGGAAAGGAGGATAGAATAAAAAAATGCGTCTTTCAAAAAATATGACAAATATTTATTTTTAAAGTTTACAGGCTAATCATGACCTAGCTTTTGTTGTAAGTGTGAAAAAAAAATGATGAATTATATTAAAACTTATTTAACTTTTTTTGCTTTGTTTTAAAAGTTCAATCTGGTGATCCTGTCCCTTTACTTTTGTATTTTTCACAATCACTGAGAAACTTCTCCCATTAGATACCCTCTTATAAGGTCCCTTGCATGGCTGAATGCTGGATCTATTTGTGAAAAAATCTACTCTCAGAAGACAGTCTAAAAAGCCGTCTTTCTCACATGATGGACAGAAAACAGCAAGTCTGATTGTGATGACATCAACAGTCTGTACAAAGAGTTCAAGAAGGAAGCTTCTGGAAATATTGCTTTCAAGAATTTCAGCAAGCATGAAGATCATCTGTACACTTTGTGCTACTTTTTGTCTAGCAACAAAGAATAAAAAAGACTTGGAAATTGTTCAATTTGCTGGTACTTTCGTATGGACAGGCCTCAGTGGAGAAAGATGTCACAATCAATAAAGGAACTGCAGGCTGTTGTCACACAGAACATTATCATCAACTATTTCATCACAGATGGAGGTGCTGGGAATATTCTGATGACTAAAGCTCTTTTCTGCAGTGCTCCCAATACCAGAGCAGCATACAACCATTACCTTGAAGCTGAAAAGAAAAAAAAGGCAAGAAGCTGCTGGACAAAAACGGAAATCCATGTTTATGGAAAATGAAGAACTGAAGACCAAAAAAACGCAAGCTTGAAAGAAGCACACAAGATTTGCTCAAGTCAGCTGACAGCTATGCAGAGAAAACTGAGTACTCACAAAACTTCACACTTATTGCAAAGTCTAATGCCATGCAAAAATCTGCAAAGGACAAATCCAAAGAGATCTCAAAATTGGGAGAAGAGCTGAATGCTGAACTAGATGAACTGAAGAAATGTTATCATCATTATGTTCTGTGCCATGTGTAACAAAAGCCATGATTAGGGTAGCTAAAATGTGTAGTCTTTTTGTGAAATTTCTACTTGTAGTTTTGTTCATTAAAACCATTGTATTTAACTTCACAAGAAACAAGTGGCATTCACAAACTATGAGTAGTCTAGATAGTTGAAGTGTGTAGCAGTCAGAATTAAACTGTGTAATTAAAAATTTTCAAGTATAGTAGAACTCCAGACTGTGTAGAATGCTACACAAAATGTGTAACATAAGCAGGTCTGCATTCAGCTGTGTTTTAGCCTTCAAAACTTTTTCTTCACTGCTTGCAACTGATCCATGTAACATTATTATAACAAGCTGTATGTTTTCTTTGAACATCTCATCTGTCAAACTATTAAAACATAAAATCAGAAAATTTGTTTTTTAAATTGATAACCATTCACTGTGAGTGTGTATGTGTCAGCTTCAGTCCTTGAAAATTCTTGACATAGTCTAGAATTTTTTTTTTCACAGATCAGTGGGAATCCTGAATGGCTTCAGGACTATTAAAACTCTTTAAATGATTATGAGCCATCATTAGAGAGCAAACTTACTTCTGGTGATGGTGCAAGTCTCATCCAAAAACTTGTTTCTTCCTTGTTGGATTGGAGATACCTTTACTTTTATATAAATATATAAAGAAAGGAAGATGGATTTTGAAATTGATTAAACTTCGCTTTTTCTTTTTGGTTATTATTCTTTACCTCTCCATTTACAAGTAAATAAAGATTATGGGAAAATTAGTTTTGCTAAAAGGAAATTAGCAAAAATTTTAGAAACTTCTTGAAACTTAGTAAAACAAATAAATAGTAGAAAACCGTTGAGTAATAGAGTTGTGAAACAAAAACTGTACCCCAGATGAAACTTAAAAACATTTTAGATAACAGAATATTAAAAATTCATAAAAATATTTTCTACTCAGGAATTTACTAGTTCACACCATTTGAACATAATGTGTTGGTTAGCTGCTCTCTGCTTATGCATAGAATTTGGATTTTTGTCCATTTCTCAGACATAAAATAGGAGAGGTGGTTATATTTGTATCAGCTTATATATGAGTATATAGAGTATTTCTCCACACATTTATAGCAGTAACACAAAAGCTTATCTTTCTTGTGGTCTAGCTATTTTGCTACTATTTAACCTGAGAAACTTTCATGGGGTTTTTGAAGGATACAGCTTTAACTTAAAATTTACAACCCCTTTTACAGATTCTTGAAGACTTTTGGTAAAGCCAGGAGGAAAGTTTTGCATTACTCCTCTTTCTATCACACACATTGTTTGATCTTGTCTTCTACATAGCATCAACACTTTGTAAATATATATATATATTCTCTCACTCAGCATCCATGGCCCCTAAGATGACTCTTGAGGTAAGCATTCGATTTCATTGATATCATGTATATATGATATAAACTCTGTATCTTTGATTGGGTTGATTGAATCTGCATAGCCTACAACTCTCCTGAGTACCACCATCTGCCTTTTCTGTTTAGATGACCTACAAATATTGCAAACAGCAAAAGTATTGTTGGCAGGACAATGAGGCAGGTTGGCACAGTAAAGTCAGTTCTTTCCAGTGCTGTACATTTATGTGCAATGCATTCAGATTATCCTTCGCATTATCTTTAAACCTCTTTCTAGGCTTGTGTCGTGGACACTTTTTGTCTTCAGTTCTTTGTAGAAAAGTTGTTGAATCCTTATCTCCTATTCTCACATGTCTTGCCCATCGCATCTGGTTGAGAATTATTATTCCATTCAGATCTTTTGTGGACAGAATTGTCTGGATTCAGAGACTGCCGTTTGATGTTGGGCATGCATTTCAGTCTTCTTTGGTGGAATTGTTTAAGCCATTTTATGTGCCTCCAGTATGTTGTACATGTTTCAGAAGAGTACAGCAGGTATGTTAAGACATGGACTTATACACACTTTTCTTTTCAGTTTACTAAGTGCGACATTCTCCTTCTGAATGCGTGAAAAACTCTCAGCATCCAGAGCACCATTTTTTGATATAATACTTCCAAGATATGGGAAAGTGTCAACATCTTCTAGCATGGTATTTTTCACAAGTACTGTTAGCTCTTTGTAGGACACACCAGGTGTAGGGGTGAACATCACCTTGGTCTTCCTCAGGTTAATCTTCAGTCTGAAAGCATCACAAGCAATAGAGAAGTGAATCATTATGAATTGCAAATCTTCCTTCAGGTTTTCTATAAAGTCTACATTATCAGTATACAGCAAATCTCAAATCAGACACTCAAAGTTTTTGGATTTGGTATTGAACCTTCTGAGATGGAACTTTCTTCCTGTTGTTCTAAATCTCAAGGACACTTCTGCCTCACATGGTTTCAAGAAACCATGTGAAAAGAGCACAGCAAAGTATATTGTAAAAAGTGTTGGTGCAACAATGTCACCTTGCTTTATTCCATTGTGGACTGCAATCTCACCATAAAGTTGACAAAAGTGGGAGGTCAGCCAATCTTACTAAAAATCCTCCACACGGCATCATAATTCATGATGTCAAAAGCCTTGGTCATGTTCATGGAAACCTGGTACAATGGTACTCACTGTTCTATGCATTTCTCCTGCAGCTGTCTTACTGAAAAAAGATCATATCAAAGTACCTCTGTTCACTCTAAAACCATTCTGTGCTTTTGGAGTAACTAGAGGGCATATGTTATTTTTTATTTTTTTCTTGTTCAACAAGATCCTTGCAAAGATCTTACCCACTGATTCAAGAAGGGTGATTCCTCAATAGCTATCATATACAGATTCTGTATACTTGCCTTTAATGATTAAAACTAGGATTCCATTAATCTGTTCCTGAGGTTTGTGCCTTCCCAAACCAGAGTTATAAAGTCAAAGGTACATTGTTGATGTTGACTTTACTTCTTGAAAAAAGGGTAGAATATTTATTTGATGAAGTAATTCATTCTTTGGCAAATTATCTATGACTGTATTATCAACAGTAGATGGATTAAAGAACAGGTAGTGAAATGTTCAGTTCATTGTTTCATTTTACCTTCAGGTTCCTTAATAGTTATTTTGTCATTGATAGATTTCAGCAAAACAGTGGATGCATTAAGACCAAAAGCTTGATGTAAAAAGAATACAAAGTCTTTGAGTTGTGCTAATCAAAAGATGTTACACCACCAATTATTTCATCTTCCTGAGCTCACATTGAAAGATTGCTTTGTATTCTTTAAGAGTTCATTTTACATCTGGACAGTTTTCTGATGAACTGCTTGACAAAAGAGTGTTTGATTTTAAGTAACTCTTGAATATTATAATTGTTATCTTCATGTTTATCAAATCAGTCTTCATGGTGTTTCTTGATAAAACCCAACAGCTCAACTTTGGTTTAAAAACTTTCTGTGTACCATCAAAAAAGTGTTAATCCTATCATCTAAAGCTGTCCAAGTTTCCGATTGTCAGTTTGGACACATCAGGATGTTTGGGAACTTTAACCACATTCTTCTGATTCTTTTTTTGAATATTCAACTTGAATTTCTCTTGAACTAGTTTGTGATTTATTGCATTCAGCACTGCATACAGGGTACTATAGATAAATTGTCATCTAAATTACACAAAAATGAAAATAACACTGGCATCACACTTTATCAGATATATTTACCAAAATTACACAAAAGATATTTTGAGATACTAAAGAGTAAATTTATTCAATAAAATTCCCATTGTCTTCAACCACAGCCTTCGGACACTTGGAACCTCCACAGCTGTTCTGGACGGTCTCCTTATTTAAGTTGGTAAATGCTGCCATAATACTTGCCTTCAGTTCATCTTTGGAGTTTTGGTGGTCTCTTGCTTAACTGCACCCCACACAAGAGGATTGCAGTCTGGGGAGTTAGGTAGCCATATGTAAAGGGTGATGTAGTTGTAGAAATTGTCTGACAGTCATTACTTGAGTTCTCCTGGTTGTGCAGCATGGTGCATAAGGGTCTTCTAGCAGACACCGCCTTGACTCAGGGCACTACTAACTTCTCAAAGCACTCGCTGTGTTGACTCTGAAGCCCTGTGGAAAGATAAATAGAGGCATGATGTTGACTGAATATATCATTTAACTCTTTCCAAAACCTCTGCACTAACCTAAGATTGACACCCAAACACTCTGAAATGTTCATGTTGGAGTTTCTGGTGTGAATGCAAATCAGTACAGTTTGCCGTTTCCAAATTTCTGGTGAAGTGAATTGCATCATGTTTCTCATTTTCTCACAGATCTACTATACTGTGCAAAAACAAGAAAAATCAAAGTCAAACAACATGCAAGCACAAAATTTTAAAAAATTTGCAGCAATTCACCCATTGTACACTGTTGAACTGGAACATTGCAGATATCCCCAATGTCTCTCTCAGTATTGATAAATCCCATTAAATGACTATGCTTCAATCTGCAATGAGTAATCTTTTGTTTCTCTTTTTTCATGTTTCTGAGAGCAACTATATTAATGTTCAGGTGCTGTACTTCTTTGGTAACAAGAGATGTTCTACATTCTGGATGGTTTGTGTTTTCACAATCTTAAAGAGTTCTTACATTTCATCAACCAATGTTGAGTCAGTCTTTGTTTAAGAAATTTTCTCATTTTGTTTCTGAAACAAATGAACATCCATTAGCTGCAGTAAATTGACCTGGTTTGGACAGGCAATGTTTGAGGCACCATTTTTAGTGTCTTCCCCAAAATCTGGATGAACAGTGCTCTCTTTAAATACCTGAATAGTGGCTGCTCAGATGCAGGAAACTCCACCAAAGTCGGTGTCTCCATTGCTATTGGAGATTTGTAGGAAGCAGATAGTAAAACATTAGTTAAGAACCAGGATAAAATAACAGAATTTCATGAAACAATGAAATAAGATGCTGAGACATCTGCACATCATTAGATTATAGTGACAAATGCTTATGCATATGGGTGACACTCTGAGTCTGCATGATTAATAACCAGTGACAAACTGTTGTGGATCTGGGGTTAAATCCAATAAATACACAACGCAGAGTAATACAGTAGAAAATGCAATATATTGAAGAGAAATATGTACAGAGAAGCTTAGTAGAAGTCATACAATACGGTTAGTCGGATACAAGAGAAATGCGAGATAATATGAGACATGAGACTTGGCAATGTTACCCTCAGGACTAGATCGCTGGGATACACCAGTGCTACTACACTCTGATACACTCTGGATACCCTGTTGTCCACTAATGACTACTACTATATATAGTCTTAGGAAGAGTCCATATTAATGTAAACAGAGAAGGTGCCCCAAGGCAAGATAACTAGTAATCACTTTAGCTGTAGGTTTTCCCTTTCATTAGATGAAGGGATACAAACATGATATCATGCTGTGTATTCTAGATGGCTGTTGATCCCAAGAGGTGATTCATCTGCCTTTTATCAGGTCTTATTTTTCATTCTACGAGGAGACTAGCCACCCTCCTCAACAGTCAAGTCAAGCCTGATGAGGGAACCAGTTTAGTTACCTAATATCTGACGATCCTGCTAATAGAACTCTGTGTGTTTTATATATATATATATATATATATAATTCAATGGATAATGAACATACCATGAGGAAAAAAATGCTCCAGACTTAATGAAAACAGTTTTATAAAAAAAATTATTAAGAAAAGATCAAAGGTTTTTTTATTATTAAATTATGTTTTGTTCTTTCTTTTTTTTCCTTGCATCAGCAGATAACCAGAAATTAGTACAGAAATTGTTAACATCATTTTGTGATTAAAAAAAAAACATTGATTTGGAAATTCTTGCAGAAATCAAATATGTCTTTTTAGAAAATCTCACCTAAAAAAATTATTTTCTTTTTACATAGGTTACACCTCACGGCCATCCAAATTTAGGAAATTTTGAGAAATTCATTTTCATATCACTTAATATTGTTCTTTGTGAAATTTAAATCCTCATTTATTTATTTTTTTACTGATTTAACAAAAATCTGCTCTGAATTGTAAAACAAAAAATGCTATAAAATTAAGACATTTTCATTTTTTAAATTTTAATTAGAATAATTTACAAAGTTTGAAATCATTTAAATTTTGTATTTGTAACAGTTAGGTGATTTTGTCATTAAGTAAAAACTTACTAGAATTCAGTGACACCCCACCCTCCAGTATTTCAAATAAAATTTTGAAGAAAAAAAAATTTCCATGTGTATAATTGTGCCAATTTTTGTAAATATATCCATCAATACTTAACATTATCAGAAAATAAGAATGGTAACTGTGGAAAATTAAAAGCCAGATTATCTAAAATTCTATAAAACATTAGATTACTTAGAATATTTTCTTAAAAACAAAGTAGAAAAGGATTCACATTATATTCAAGTAATTTTTACAGATATAAATCCTGCAGAAAGAAGTTTCCAAACATAAGTCTATTATGATAGTTGTCAAGACCTCATTAAAACTCCCACTTCAGTGTTAATTTGGTTGATTTTGTTTAGCAGTATATCAAACTATGCATTATTTAATGTTGAAATCTAAATATTTTGAATAAAATTGTATGCTTTCAACTAAAGATAAAATTTATTTTTGGTCATTTTGACATAAATAGATATTGTTGTTAATTTGTCTTTTGTACTGCTGATATTTTTATTGATGACCTTCTTGATTACATCAGTTCTCAACTTTGTATCTATGCTGATGACACAGCTATTTATTTACTCATGTCTTAATAGTAAATCTGATCGGTTCAATATGGTTAAATTGGTAGCTGATCTCAAAGTACATACATTCTGTTGTTAACTGAGACAAGTAATGTCTTGTTAATTTTAGTGCTTCCAAAACAAAACTGCTCTCTAATCATCTGAGAGAACCCTTTCTATCTTCTATCACCAAGATTAATACCAACTTCCAAGAGAGGGATTCAATGCATTTTCTCAGTCTAATGTTTTCTACTAATGCAAAGTGGAAAGATCATAATGAATCAAAGGCTAGATCTGCTACTAGAAAAGTTGGTTCACTGTATCATGCGAGACAATTTTTCTCACTCAAATCTATCTTACATATTTATAAGTCTACCATTCATTCATGCTTAGAATATTGCTGCCATATATAGTCTGGTGCTCCTGCTATATATTTAGAGATCCTTGATAAAAGCCAAAGTAGAATCTGCAATGTCATTTAAATTGACCCTTTCCCACTACCATAACATAGCTTTGCTATGCCTTTTCTATAAATACTTCCATAGTAATTGTTCTGACGAACTTTCCTCATTGGTATCTAGACTGAAGGCAAAGTTTCATCATTTTACAGTTGAAATATCTGTATGTAATCGTAAGTTCTATACTGACAGTTTTTTTTCTTGCACTTCTTGCTTGTGGAACTCTCTTCTAGGATTTTGCTTTCCTGTCAAGTTTAATCTCCAAAGATTTAAATGCAATGTCAGTTATTTTCTGTCTTAATTTCTGTTCTTTTTTGATCTTGCTCTTTAATAATGTTTTTATTTTTTATATATTCTTTCACACTCAGTAACCCTCTGCATTTCAATGACTTTGTTACCTTGCTTGGGATGAATTGATTAAATATCTGGGGTGGTGGGTATCAAATATGGATCAGAATGTGACAGAATTATAAGATAAACAACAAATAGACAAAGTTTCTCAATGTTACATGTTCGCTTTTATTAAATCCGAAAATGAGATATGAAGAATAATTGTTATTTTTTTGTACTGTTTGATTTTTGCTGGTTAAACCTGTTTTATGTATATTTGACTTGTTAAGCAGCATTTGTGTGTAATTGCATTCTGAATTCAAGGAAAGATGTGTGCTTTCAAAAAATTTAATGGATTCTAAACTTGAAAAGTGAAAAACTTCAATATTGTTTTATGTATGTATGTATGCATATCATAATTCTACTTTGTCTGTGTGGGATTTGGATAGTAATGTAAATTCATAAGTGTTTGTGTCCAGTAGATATTATTTATGTTTGGTTCTCTTCATGTTGATTTGAAGACATTTTTACATAACACTGCTTCTTTAAGAACAGTTTTAATAAAGGTTAGTGATGTAATATAGTATTTTTTCTTGTGTATTTTTAGTTGGTAAAATATTTATCAGGATTTCCTCAAAGTATTTTGGAAGTAAAGAATTATGTTCTTTTTTTAATCTGGGTGGCATTCATAATAGGCAAAATAGATCCTCATTTAATCATGATGCTCTTTGTATCTTAGTTGGTTAAAACATGTCAAATCTAACAAAGGAGAACACAGGTTCAAATTGTTTAAACATAATCTTACTGTCAAAGAATAATGAAATTTCCCATAACTAGTTCTATGAAAATTATTGAATTAACCTGCCCCAACAAGATACAACAAGAGCAAGAAATTGTTAGTATAAAAAAGAAAGAAAAAGAAAACCTATTTACATCCAATACTTTTTTTTTTAATGGGAGAATATGAAGAAATATTACTGTAGCTGCTGGCAAAGATCTTATACTATATTATACAATGCTTTTATATATATATATATATATATATATATATATATATATATATATATGATAATAAGAAATGCCACAAATTTTAAAATAGATAAAATTAGAAAGATGATATGTAAAGAATTTAAAACCCTTAATTTAAAAGTAACAATTAAAACAAATGTAAAAAAAGTAGATTTCCTTGATGTAGCCTTAGATCTAGAGAAAAATATACACCAACCATACAAAAAACCAAATACTAATCCTTTATGCATCCACCCGAAGTCTAACCACCCTCCATCTGTTATCAAACATGTACCTTCATCAACAGAATACAGAATTAGTAGAAATTCAGCAAATGAAAAAGTATTTAATAAATATAACAACCTTTACAATACTGTCTTAAAAAAATAGTGGATATAACAAACCAAATATTAAATATGTAAACAAGAAAAGTAACACCTGAAGAAAAAATAGAAATAGAAATCTTATCTGGTACACACCCCCTTTCAACCAAATGACTAGCAGTAAATTGGGGAAAAAATTTCTCACATTAATTAGGAAACACTTTCCAGAAAAAATCCATTAATTAAGATGTTTAATAAAACACTATTAAATTAAGTTACAGCTTATCAACAATCTAGAAAAAAATCATAAAAATCACAATAATAATATTTTAAAAAACTTAAACAAAATTAATAAAAACAACCTGATAACAGAAAATAACAATTTAGACAAGAAAAAATGTAACTGTAGAAACCCTATAGATTGCCCATAAGAAAACAGGTGCCTAACGGAATCAATTGTCTATTAGTGCAAAATATCCTCAAAGGAAAACCCTAAATAATATAAAAATTTATGTAGGTAAGACTAAGAATACTTTAAAACAGTGGATTTACCAGCACACCTCTTCATTCAATAACATATACAAAAATAGAACATCCCTATCAAAATATCATTGGTTTCTAAAGGAAACAAAAAAAAAAACACCCACAATAAAGTGGAAAATTCTTAAAGAAGCTAAAACATGTAAGTCCTTAAATAACCATGTTCATGTAAACTTATTTATAAATGGAACTTTGTATGTGTGTGTGTGTGTCTGTTACCTATAGACTCTGAAACAGCTGAACCGATTTTCTTGAAAATTTACACAGTTGTACTATAAGTGTCTGCAAGTGTTCTTAGCTAGGTTTTGTGTCGAGGTACCCCCGATAAATATCGATAATCGAAAAAATCGGGTTATAGAAGGAGTGGTCCGCAAATTTGATACACTCATAGACAAAGACATAAGAAACAATATTCAGAAGTTTCAAGGTTGCAGTTCTTATAATAGTACAGAAAATTTGATATCGATACCAGGAATTCAAAATTTGACTTACATCCATTCATTTTTCTTTCAGTCTACGGTTTCTCTTTAACTGGAAACAACTATTGCTTTTTAGTCTTTCGTGCCAAGGTCCAAAGTGTCTGAGCTCCAGGACCATGGATTAGTTTTAAAGCTTTCATTACACCCGAGCAACACCAGGCTATACTGTTAGTTATGTTTATACAAAAAACTATATACTATTAAATCACTTAAGGATAAAAATCTATTAAATAAACGCAATGAAATAAGTGTCATATGTAGATATTGCAAAATGTTCACATTAGAAAATGGATAAAATCTAAATGAAATAACATGCATATACCCAACAAGTGCTTAAGGAAAATACTTATGGATTATCAAAATAAAGTAAATTGAAATATAAAATATAAAATTATTTATATAAAAAAATTTTTCTATTTAGAAAAAAAAAAAAGCTTTGCAACAAATAAATAGATATTAGAAAGATGGTATCAGGATAACAGGAATTAAATCAGAAAAAAGAAAGGAAAAAAATTTTACTTATTAATCAAAGATTTTGAGAAAATTACAACTAGTAGACCAAAAATGATAAAGTGAAAAGGACAGCTTTGGTACTAAATGGGCATATCACATCAGAAACAATAAAACTAAGTGAAAAAAAGGGAAATTATAAGGTTGGGTTAATGGCAGGTTGACATTTTGACCGTTAAGGGGAGAAAAATAAGATAAGGGAAGAAAAAATAGAGAAAAAGTATGTATTCTTTGGGGTCAAATTTCAAAATGAATTTTCACTCTTGATTAGTTGAAAAAAAACACACA
Organism: Ascarosepion bandense; assembly: GCA_037127315.1. Lineage (NCBI taxonomy): Eukaryota > Metazoa > Mollusca > Cephalopoda > Sepiida > Sepiidae > Ascarosepion > Ascarosepion bandense. The sequence goes on along the minus strand of JBBBDQ010001527.1, from coordinate 6,780,653 downwards.
TGTAAATTTTATATCTTCCCATATACATACACAGCAAACTGAAGGTTTTTGTATTTAAATGCAAGTCATCTGTACAACCGACATCAAACATTGCCTGATGAAGAGAATCTATCTTGAAACATAGAAATTTTTGTGTCGCAATTTACAATTAATTCATAACTAAATATATATATATATATAAAGGTGTTATCGGGACAGTGGTCAATGTAATATAACAGAGCTATTAAGTATATTAATAAATATACGTATTTTCTTATGTCTAAAGCAGAGCTTGAAGCTTCATTCACTATGCAATCATATTATAAAATGACTGCTTTTTTATTTGAATTTTGTTTTTTGATACTAGCATTTTTAACATCTGTTTAAATTTTAAATTATAGCTCTGTGATGTCAATTTTTTCATTCATCTAAACTTATTTATAAAGGGAACTTTGTGTGTGTGTGAGAGAGAGAGTTTGTGTCCAGCTGAACTGATTTTCTTGAAAATTAACACACTTGTACTATAAGCGTCTGTGAGTGTTCTTAGCTAGGTTTTGTGTTGACGTGTCCCCAATAAATATTGAAAATCAGGTTATAGAAGGAGTGGTCCGATTTTAATCAAATTTGATACACTCATAGACAAAGACATAAGAAATGATATTCAGAAGTTTCAAGATTACAGTTTTTACAATAGTGCAGAAAATTGATTATTTATATATATATATATATATATATATATATATATATATATATATATGGCAAGATGTTTGTGTGTGTGTCTGTTTATCTGTCTGTATATCCTTTATACAAATCCGCAATTTTTATCCGATTCTCACCAAAATTCACACAAATATTCTTTAGGCTGAGTCTGAGCTCCAGGACCATGGATTAGTTTTAAAGCTTTCATTACACTTGAGCAATGCCAGGCTATACTGCTAGTAATGTATAATTTTAATTTGGTTTATACTGAAACCTAAAAATGAAAGTAAAATAGTAGGATTTAAAAAAAAAAAAGAATGAGTAAATATTAAATATTTTGGGGGCCATATTTAACAAATGTTATAAGGTGGGTTAATTTATTTTATTTTCTATTAATGAAGGCATTGAAAAAAGGGAGAAGAAAATATAAATAGATATATATGTATGTGTGTGTGTGTGTGTATATAAAATAATAATAAAAGGAAATAAATGAAAGAAAGATAATAAATAAATAATAAAATTAAATAGATAAATAATAACTAAAAAAGAAAGAGGGAAAGAGGATCAGTTAGTCGAGGTCTAAATATTTAAACAAATCTTTATATCTCTGTTTGCATGTGTGGTCATTAATTCACTTCCGTGTGTGTATATATAATATGTGTGTTTTTAGTTTCAGGGAGTTAGTCAACATAGCATATGAAAAAAGATATTTAACAAATGTAATAGCATTTTTCTCTCTCATTTTTGTATTTAAATCTTAAATACAAAATGCTTTAATATAAAAAATTCAAATTTCAGCTTTTAGATCATCCGTGATTACAATGTTTAAAGCAGGTGTTCCCAAAATGGATTTTATCACCATGTTAAGGAAGGCTATGAGAAAAAAGAGGATTGCAGCATGGCATTGGAACTAACGAATAATATTTATCTTCACAAAAAGGAACACATCTGCTTTACAAATGATAAAATTAGCATAAGTGTCATGTATGAACATTTATTTTGTTTAAAGTTAAGTTTGTATCTTGCCAACTTTACCTGGACAGGACATACCACACAGTCAGATCAGACAGTTGATGTTTGCAGGGGCCAATATGCTGGATTTGCAAGTGTAGCAATGTAGCCATGACTGTGTTAAATTAGTTTTTTTTTTTTAATTTGTAGCATATCTAGTATCAAGAAGTATCCTTGTGGTGGGTGTGGTGATGGGTACTAGGGGATATGGCCTGGATGCCAAGTAGACAGCAGCTATAAAATTTTTGAGAAGCTCTGGTTTCAAGGATGAAGAGAATCTCTTTATGTTGTGCATAAAAAATTGTATAATACTGCACACTTAAGATTGTTTACATTTTTTTTAACAATCTATGTGAATATAAATCTTTCAAAAAAAAATCTGTTGTGTATAAAGATTTTTCCTAAATTTTTCATTTAAATAAATTTTCTTTAAAAACTAAAATAGGCCATGGTATTAGAAAAATAATGTAATCAGAGGAAGCAGATTCTTCTAATAGCTGCTTTTAAGTTAATTTTTCTATGACAAAATACATAAGCCTAAAGTTCTTTTTAAATAATACATTAAAAAATTTCTTCATTAATTATAACCAGTTAATTTAACTTTGGTTATATTTCAGAGCACATGTCAAAGAAAAAGTGGTGTATAAATTTTGCAGTCATACATTTTAAACTATAAAGTCAATAGTTTAATAACAAAATAATTTACTATAATAAATAGGTGGAAGGTTAACCTAACTAGTTTTAATATATTTTTAAAAACAAACAAAAAAATCAAGTCTCTAACAGGAAATAACATTTTTTGTGCTAATTGTACTCATGGGAATTTGAAAAAAATACCTTAGTTACTGTTATGAACCAAGTTATGGTTCAAAAAAGAACAACACGACCTCAAGGGTAGAAATAACAAATAACAATACAAAATGTGGAAGGTGTTAGTATGACTGTCAGTCTGATTTGGAGTGAACTACTACCAACTCGACCCTCTCTCTCTTGAGAGACACAGTATATATAGTGTTAGGAAGACTTCATTGTGGAGTTACAGGTAAGGACCCATGACACCCGCCTCCCAAGATTTTACCTCACAGAGGTCTTTAATATTTTTTTCTCTTTGGATTAATCATCAAAGGCTCTGTTTATTTTTATTTTTCTGCTAGATTTCCGTGGTTCTGAAACTGCTTGAGGCCTTTGCATATCGAATGTGTCAAATATTGTGTCCATTACTTTTTCTTCTTTCTGAGGTAGACCGTTAATCCTCTAACAGCCTCTTACTGATCTGATTTAAATGCCTTTTATGTGATAACTTTGGACCCTGAATTATGTAAATCATGTTCCCGATCCGTTTCTCTATTGTACCTGGCTCTCAATAGGATGTGTTGTTTTTGAACATTTAAAAAAACACTTTCTCCTCTGGGTTAAATTTTATTTTTGGTACAAACGATGTTGGTGGTTGCTTTGTCTGTTTCAGCAGTAACTTGTCAAATACCAATCTAATTTTTCAGGTAAACATTACTTCCACTGGCGATAGTGCCAATGGTGTACTACTGTTCAATGTAATTCTATATACTTGCAAGAATTGTTGTAATGCCTTTTCTGTTGGCATGCCATAAGCTTTCATTAGTGCTCTTTTTAGTGTATCTACAAACCTCTCCGCTTGTCCCTTTGACCTTGGGTGATATGACAGAGATTTGATGTGTTTCACTTGAAAGGTTTCACAAAATTCTTGAAAGTTCGCAGATGTAAATTGTATCCCATTATCAGTGACTAAACAATCCACCACTTCGAAGAGAGCAAACAGCTCGTGGAGGCAATTTATTGTCGTCTCAGAAGTAGATTTTCTACAACGAAATACTTCTGGCCATGTGCTGTAACTGTCTACTACAATCAAGTAATAGAAGCCCTCTAATGGACCTGTGGAATCTGGAATGTTCATTGGAGTGGTCATTATTGTTCCAAAGGATATGAGATTGAAGAAGGTTCAACTCAGCAAAGTTCTGAGTGTTCAGAATAGCTAACTAGTAGTGTAGGTATGTATAAGTGTGGGCATTTCATAATGTGAATAGATTTAGTACGAGGCGACGTGAAGTCGATTGGCAGCTAGAATCCAACTTGAAATATTCATTGAAGAAAGTCAGAGCTGGAATATAGAAATAATAAAACGAGTTGTTGAATTCCCAGTAGTTTGTAAAAGTGTGTGTGTGTGTGAATTAAGAAACACATGTCCCACGATCATATGTAGAGATCGCGGACCTACTTGGTGGATAACACGTGTGTGGCTGTTTGAATACGCAAGCCAAGCTGCGCAGGAAGAATGCATGTGAACGCGCTGTGATCAGACAAAAATTCATAGGACTGAAATATGTATGACAATGTGGAAGTAAATGTGTTAAAGTATGTGTGCGTAAGCACTACAAGGATGCTAAGGATACCATGGACCGAATATGTGAGAAACAACAAGTTTTTGAAAAAGATGGAAACGAAAAGGAAACTTATACTTAACATCGAGAAGAGACAGCTGAAGTTTCTAGGACATGTAATGAGGAAGGAGGGCTTGGAGAATTGGATACTCACAGAACAGGTAGAGGGAAAAGAGACAGGAAAGCATTGCATGGTATACTTAATGGGCTTGAGCAACTGGATGACAGAGTAGCGGTTTGGGAGGGGTAACAAGAGAAAGGGTGTTAAGAGCAACAATTAGGGAGATGGAAAGACTCAACACAAACAAGAAGAAGCATGTCGGTGGCCTAAGAACTTTGTTTCTCAAATTTCATATTTTTCTTTAATGTTGAATTGGAGTCTGTTCGAACGACTTTCGTTATCCGTCCTGGGATCATAACCTGTTAAAGTTGACTGCTGTGGAATAAGGGTTAGAAATTGACAAAATTGAACAGAGGAAAATAACACACGTGTGTACAGAAAATATCTGATCTTTTATTAAACTTCTAAGGGAAGGGGAGATAATAGTTAGAGTTATCGGACTTTCCTCAACTGTATCCTTTTAAACAATTTCTTTCAGTTCGAAAAGTTTCAAGTAAAAGTAAGCAATATTTTTTTCAGTTCATATTAATTAATGAAACTTTTTAGGTACCTCCACTCGGATCGATAACAAAAGCAGATAGTATGAATAAAAAAGGTTCCAAACTTAATAAAACAAACTTTTTTCCTCAAAATGTTTATATTATTATTATTAAGAGGAAAGTTCAAAGTAGTTTTTAATTATTTTTTAAATTTTTTAATCCTTTAACATTTTCGAAATTTTGGCAGAAGTTTTGTTTTGATTGATTTTAGCAGCTAAGAAATGTTTACTACTGTTTTACAATAGACACCAATTTTTTGCATTTTAGGTTAAAAACACATTAATTTGGAAATTCTCGCAAAAATGAAATAATTGTCGAATTGTAATGAAACTTTCAGTATTCATTCACAAATGAATGAAATTACTTCTAAAATTATTATTTTTTAAAAATCTTGATAAAAATATTTTTTTTTTACCTCTGTTAACCCCCCTTCACGTATCCCTGAAATGTTAAAAAATTTTAAATAGTTGAAAACTTTTGTTTAATTACTTCAACGCAAGACTCATTGGGAAATATAAATCACCTATTCTTTTTATCTTAAGTTTGCAATCACTATCCGAAAACCTTCTCCGAAGAGTAAAATAAAAAATGCAATAAAACTCCGACATTATCAAATTTCATAATCTGTTAATTACTGGAATAAACAACAACTACTGAGGACATTATATTCTGAAGAAGAAAATTTTTTTTCGATTAATAATAAAATTTTGAAATAATTATTTTAATTTTTTTAATTTTTTTATTATTAAAAAATTTAATAATATAAAAGCTTTTAAAAATATTTTTTAAATCTCCAAAAGAATTGATTGCAAGTTTTCTTTTTAGTTAAGAGCTGAGTATCATATTGCCTATGTAAAATTGAAAAGTATAATAAAAATCGTTTTGCAGAAATATTTTAAATTAATTTTTAAAAAAAAAATTTTGTGTGTAAATATGTTCATTTACATTCCCTTTTTGAATAAGTACAGTGTTCCATAAGAGTCATAACATGCAGTAATTCAGAAAGCATATTCAAATGCCTGGCTATAAATATAAACTAAAATTCTATTAAATATTATAAAATTGCTGACATCATTATTTTAAATTTTACTATTTAGTTAAAAACAAAAAAAAGAAATTAAAATTTTATGTTTTTTTGGCACGTATGGTCGCAATACTTTCCGTCTGACAACTTCCAGAGCTCGTAAATCTTTTAACACCCTACCATTGCGTAATCGAGGTGATGACAGGTAGGGCTACCACAGTTAAAAAGTTGTTGTTTTTTTCTAAATTTCTGGCAGTAAGGAATTATTACTTGATTGAAATCAGATAAAGGTAAGTTTCAATTTTAAAATTTGACTTAAATGACATGTCAGCAAGGTATATTTTATTTTTGCAAGATTTTTAAAACAGAAATTGGGCTACTGTTTACATAGTGTTGACAGAATGTGTCAATAAATCAAAAATGGTGGGAAATTTAACATTTTTTGATTTCAATAAAAATTAGATTAAAATCAATATAATTTCGGGTTAAATAATACCAGTGTATTTTTCTTTCAGGAATTAAAATTTAATCTCCTGGCTTTCAATTAAAGCTAATTTTAAAGTTGAAGATTATTTATTTTTAAAATTTAAATTTAGGTATCAAAAAATCAGTGGAAGTACCTACTTTAAATTAGCTAATTTTCCTCAAATAACATTTTAGAAAAATATATATAAATGTATTTTATTTTTGAAATAATAATTAAGATAATTATATTGTGTTTTGTCGATATGTATGAATTTAAAAATTGTAATTAGTAGAAAAAGAAAAGGCTTCAATTAATTTAAATTCGTTTTGAAATACACCAAAGTATTTTTCTTTTGAGGAATATTAAATTCACTATTAATTTAGAATTAAAACTAAAATGAAAGCTTCAAGAAAGATTTTTTAATTTTTTAAAATGAACTATGCTGAAATTTTGAAACAAATTCTAAAATTCTGAAACAATGAGTAACACTGGAAAGAGAGAGAATGTGTGTGTGTGAGAGAGAGAGAGAGAGAGAGAGCGCACTTCAATATTAACTACAAAGTTCAAAATGTGTTCAAGCCTAAATTATGGAAGGTATTGTGGTGTCATGCAGAAAAAGGAGAAGTGTTCTACGATGTTACCTATTACTTTTTAATAATTTTTAGGTGTCATGGTATTTCTGGATAAGAATACTTCTTTATTTCTATAACAAAATAACTTCTTTTGTAAATATTCCTTAATATCTACTATTTGAAAGAATGTAACTTTTAAGTTATTCTTGAGGAATTTTCATGAGTGATTGAAGGTGCTTTGGCTGCTCAGGAGCAGCCCTTGCATTTGTCCACCATATGTACAATATCTTGATCCATGTTTGGCCAGTACACATAACTTCACATTAAGGATTTCATCCTGTTCTTTCCTGGGTGGCCCCTGTGGAAATCCTTGAGAATTCTCCTTTGTAGCATTTTCGGGATTATTACTCTTTCCTTATATAGCAGAACATTATCACATAATGAAAAACTGTCTGGGATATGCTTATCTTTTCCTGCAATTTTTGTTTTCATTTCCTTTATAAATTCGTCATTCACTGCTTTGTTTCTTATTTCCTGTAATGTGACAGGGAGGTCCCGAATTTTACTGCATAATGATATTCTAATATCTCCCTCATATCATACAGCTGCAATTACAGAATCTTCTAATGGCTCCGTTTTCTTTGATACTAGTCTCATAAGACTGTCTGCATGCTCGATCTTGTTTGATGGAAGATACTCTAATTTGAAGTTATAAGTTAATAGAATCGTCCCCCATTTTACTAAATCTACTAGCAGTGTAGACTGGTAGGCTTTTTTTTGATCCAAATATTGTTAGTAACTGCTTGTGGTCCGTCTGTAAGGTAAAAAATCTGCCATAAATATATCTGTGGAATCTCATAACCGCAAAAATAATCCCTAGCGCTTCCTTTTCGATTTGCAAGTAATTTTTTTGGCTGATAGTTACGTTCTCGACAAATGCACAATGGGTTTTAGTGTCCTATCCGGCATTTTATGAAGTATACATGCCCTAACACCATAGGAACTCTCGTTACTTGTGACTATTATTTCTAATTTTGAATCATAATGAGTTAAAAATAAATCTGCTGTTAGAGTCTTAATGATTTTGTCGAACATTTTCTGACATTTGGATGACCATTCCCATACATTTTACTTCTTCAACAGTTTGTTTAGGGGTGCGCATAATTTGTGCATGTTTGGTATAAACTCTTGATAATAATTTACTAAGCCCAAGAAAGCTTTGTAACTCAGCTATATTTTTTGGAGCAGGATGTTTTTTTATTGCTGTGGCTTCTTCTGGGTCTGGTCTTCCTCCTTCTTTGTTAATAGTATGGCCCAGGTATTTTATCTCCTTCATAAAGAAGTCATATTTATTTTTCTTTACCTTAAAGCCATAATTTTGTATCCACATGATGACCTCTTGAACGTGTTTCCAGTGTTGTTCAATATTTTTGCTAGGATCATGGCTTCCCTGAAAGTCAACTCATTCGTTTTCTTCAGTAGGATGTAGTCTACAAATTTAGTGTGTTTGCTTGAACCTAGTTTCCTAATAGACACACTTTTTTTGCATCTGACCAATTTCCTCAATCAATCTCATATAAATCTTCATATCTTCTGAAGTAAGCTGCAAAGGTTTTGTCTTCGTCCGTTGCATAAGTGAAGTCTTCGATTGAGCTCCATATAGCATTTTGCAAAAATGCCAATTCATTTTCAGAATTTTGCCCTTTATTTGTCACTGCATGTAGTAGTAATTCTCGTAGTTCGAGTTGCTTTTCTTCGTTTTTCTGTTGAATTTCTAATTGTTTTCTTTGAGCCTAATCTGTCTTTCCTCATTTTTTTGTTGCTTCTCGAACTGCATTTTCATTAGTTCTAACATGGTTGTCTTAAAGTCCTCCATATTTACAAAGTAATTTAATTATAACACAAGCTATCTGTTACCACGAGGAGAGGAGAAAAGAAAACTCCCTTTTTTTTTTTTTTTTTTTTCACAATACGTTATTCACGTACATATGGTTTATAGTTACAGCGGTCAAAAAAAAAAATTTTCCCTTTCCTTGATAATGATTTTTTTTTTTTTTCTTTGCACAGGGAAGAAAAAAAATCACTTACAGATTTTTTTCCCTTTCTTACACTGATTACTCTCTGTTTTAGCTCCTCTGTGTTTTATGTTTACAGTTTTCGAAAACCACTGTTATGAGTACTGGTCGCTTTTATATGTTAAAAATCATTCCTTAAGAACTTTGTAGCTAGAGTTGTACTTGAGTATAAGACTTTTCCTTTTTTTCTCAGTGTAGAATTCAGGTCTTTGTCACCCGTTGTTCTGAAAACTTGGTGAGAAAAAATATTTTTTCCTGCATAGAATTCAATTACTGTTATGGTCGACAGGTAGAATCCATTTCTTTATATCTTCATCACCACTGTTAGGCTGGTGTTCAAAAAGGTATTTTTCTTTTATCTTTGTGTAGAATCTGTTTCTTCAGTATCTTAGTCACCACTGTTATGGGTAACCAATGGCCAAAAGGTTTTTTCTTTTATCCTCTGCGTAGAATCCGTTTCTTCAATATCTTCATTGCCACTGTTATGGACCAGGTTATGGTCCGAAAAGAACAACACAACCACAAGGGTAGAAATAACAAATATATATTAATAAGAAATAACAATACAAAATGTGGAAGGTGTTAGTATGACTGTCAGTCTGGTTTAGAGTGAACTACTATCAACTTAACCCTCTCTCTCTTGAGAGGCGTAGTATATATAGTGTTAGGAAGAGTTCATTCTGGAGTTACAGGTAAGCACTCATGACAGTTAATTTTAAATAATTTGCATTTTTGTTTGATAAAATCTTTGAAAAGTTGGCTTTGTGAAAAACATTAATAACTGGCTCTAAATAAACTGGAGTTTTTGAAAATGGTATTCTTTTAATCTTTGGTGATACCGACCGAGCAAAAGCAATGAACTGGATGTTGGCTCTATACCGACTAAAAAGCAAATGAATAAAACTCATCGTACGCATCCGAGTTCGCGCATATATTCCGGTTGAAAAATAAAACTTAATCAAATTTCCATTTCGCGAGCCTACACGAATTTTATTTACCAGCCAGTGGGAAGTCCGGAATCAAATACAAGTGTGAAATTCAAAACGAGCTGTTTGATCCAAAAGGTGGATATAAAAAATGGAGACAAAAAGCATCGTCAGACAGGCTAGAGTAACCAGTGTCTCCCCTTGATTTAAGTCGAGCGGCTACTTTGCTGGCCTCTTTCCTTCTCCCTGTCTCAGAAGTACTTACTGACCTCAGGAGTGACCTCTTCAAAGACATTCCTCACAAACCAACTTACTGACTTACATGGACCTTAGAAGTGGCAACTTCAAAATGAACATTCCACATTCCTAAGCCTTTTATCTCTTTCAGCGCATTATTATTCGCCATGCCACAAATTTTAATGGTCATTGTACCACACAATCTAAGCACTTTTGTCTTTGCCATAAACAAATTTTAAAGTTGTGTTCGGATCACGTCGGAATAACCCGCTATAAAGTGGCGACTACCCGACGTGAGATGAACACGCACAAAGGCATTTCCACCAAATAAATTGGTATTCCCGAACATTACACCAGATAAACTGGTAACCAATAAGTGGATTTTCAACACACATCAGGTGAAGGGGCTCATCCCTTGTTTCCTGTTTAGGATGCGGTTTCTGGTTTTCTCTTTTCTAATCATCTCACTTTGTTTTTTTTTTCTTTCAATTGGAGTAGATAGACTAAACTATCGCCCGGTTCACACTCCACCCACACCTATTGAACAGGTGAAGAAGCTCATCCCTTGTTTCCTGATTAGGATGCGGTTTCCAGTTTTCTCTTTTCTAATCTTCTCACTCTTATGTAGCCCCCTGCACATCAGTGGTGTTACCGCCTTGCTCCAGGTTATATGATTAAAAATATATATATATATATATATATATATATATATACACACACACACACACAAAGACATCTTCTCCAGGCCAACGCACCTACCCAGCTTTTCAATAATCATGGCAATAAAAACTTAACGTCCGTCAGCATCAAAATGAACAACAACTACTACATTGTCGAAGAGTAAATAGGCCCCCAGCGCAAACTATTAATAATGAAGGGGAAAAAAAGAGGAAAAATGAACAGAACAGAACAAAATGAATGATAAGAACAAACAGAATGAAAAGAACAAAATGAACAAAAAATAAACAGGAAAACAAAAAAACAACTGGAAAACATAAAAAAAGAGAAGAAAAAACCAGTCGGATAGTCACTTGTGAATTTAAAAGAACAAAAAAACCCACCATAAAAGTAGTGACTACCCGGCGTGAGTTCAACACCTATATATATGTACACATGAAAATTTTGTTTGGACTTTCAGTGAAATTTGAATATTTCTCTATAATACAAACTCAAAATGGCAACAAACGCTGAAGAAACTTCAACAAATCAGAATTAACCTACCCAGGGCTATTCCCACAAAAAAAAAAGAATTTAGACTTTCAGCAAAATATGAATATTTCCCTGCATCACAAATTCAAAATGACAACGAACGCAAAAATAAAAAAACAACTACAACAAACCAAACTAACCCATACCTAGTCCCACAAAAATTCACTACCAAGCCCTTTCAACAAGAACCGAAAACCAAAATATTCCTTCAAATAAAGACGGGATTCGAATACTCCCCTCTTATACCGAGGAAACAAAATTCGGTGAAACAGTTAAATGGAAGAAAGAAAACACATGTTTATTTCAAATGAAAAAGGAAAAAAAAAAACATACAGAAAATAAGAAAAAAGCAAAACAGAACAAAAGAACTATTTGGGGGGGGGGGTGACAACAGATACCAAAATACAACTCCGTTTTCTGGGGCGAATGTTATGTGGTGATACCAACCGAGCAAAGGCGATGAACCAGATGTTGGCTCTATACCAACTAAAAAGCAAATGAATAAAACTTCTTGTGCGCATCCGAGTTCACACACGTTCTGGTTGAAAAATAAAAATTAATCAAATTTCCATTTCGTGAGCCTACGCAAATTTTATTTACCAGCCAATGGGAAGCCCGGAATCAAATACAAGTGTGAAATTCAAAACGAGCTGTTTGATCCGAAAAGCGGAGACAAAAAGCTTTGTCAGACAGAAGGACAGACAGGCTAAAGTAACCAGTGTCTCCCCTTAAGTCGAGCTGCTACTTTGCTGGCCTCTTTCCTTCTCCCTGTCTCAGAAGTACTTACTGACCTCAGGAGTGACCTCTTAAGATATTCCTCACAAACCATTACATTTTTGTTGACATATTTTAAAAAAAAAAATAAGTGTTATTTCACTTAAGAAAATATGGAAAAACAAAAAACAGCATTTGTCTGTATTAGCTTTCATTAGATCTTCCTTCAGTTTATCAGGATTGAAAAAAAAAAATTATTGATTTATGGCAAGTGGGGTATTCATAATATGTCAAATCAATCACTGCCTTTTACAGATTTATCTAGATTTAATATTTTTAAGTTATGTAAATTTTTGTTAATTAAGAATGTATATATCCTTTTATTCTTAAAAGGAATTAGTTTTATTCTTTAATATAAAAAATGAAAAAAAAAGTATTTTACTAAAAAAAATTGCTATTGCTTGTTTAAAATATTTTAAAATGCATATATATATATATATATATATATATATCCATTAAAACAAATGAATATAAACATTTTTATGTGTTTTATTTTGAGAAAATCTTAAAAAGAAATCTTTTTGTAAAGTAAAAAAAGTATATCTGTATTCTGATGCAAATATCACTGTAACCACAGTTTCAAACTTTACATTTGTAAATGAAAAGCTAAAGTACTGCTAACTCAGCAAAAATTCAGGAATTGATTTTCCACTGTATTGATACTATGAATAGTACACTCTCCCACCCTTCTAAGATGATAAAAATCAATATATTTTTTATTATTCTAAGAAGTTTTTTTTTATTCTGAGAAGTATTGTGGCTTAAAGAAAAAGTGTTTTCAAAGATTCCCTAATTTTTTACAAGTCAATCAGTCAATTTTAAGTGCTAAAATTTTATATATTTTAAAAGATAACAGAAAAACATTTTATATATCTCTCATTCAGGTATATGTATATAGTATAAAATAAGTTATACATATTTAACTTCTAATATTAGTATTAACAGGATTTTATACAGATTTGAATATACTTATACTGTTGACAGTAAATGAAGAAAAAACTGTCAGCAAAATTTTTACTTAAAAAGTATTTTAGTAATCCCCCCTTCTTTTTTTTTTCTTTTTTTTTTCTTTTTTTTTTTCCATGCTTGTTTCTTTTTGTCAGCTTAAAATCTGCATCAAGTGGAGAATTGGGAACTGCCATAGCTAATACTTCCTCTAAATCACAATATGTCAAGCAGGAAATTCGCAACTTCTGCAATGCTCGCTCAGAAAAACAATCGCAGCAGCAGCAACAGCAGCAACAGGCAGATTTGCCACTACCACCACCACCACCACACCCACGGCAAGCTGCAGTGTCTTCTCAAGCACAACTCACCACTCAACTGCAAACACATGAGAATGATCTCAATGATCTTTTACAGAGTGAGTATTGATTTTAAAAAGATTTTTTTATATAGAGATTTAATCTTTGTAACATGAACACATTTTCTTTGTATTTGCAAGAGTTAGAATAAGGATTGAATCGAAAGTTAATGCCATCAGGTTACAGCTTGTTTCATTACTGTCTTTAAGATTGAACTTGCAAGTCTTCTTGAAGATACAAGTTTAAACCTAACTCCTTTCACCCTATACATGACCAGTAAAACACAAAGGTTTACTGAGTATGAAAGAATAAAAAGAAAAACATTAAAAAGTGAGAGAGAGAGAGAGCAGTTAAGACAAAAGATAACAATTGACATTGCATTTAAATTTTTGAAGGTTAATGTTGACTAGAAAGTAAAAAGTTAGAAGAGTTCTACAAGTGAGAAGGGCAAGAGAAGAAACTGTTAGCACAGAACTTATGTTTACATTTAGCCATTTTAACTGTAAAATGATGGGTCCTACTAGCTGTCAGTCTAGTACTATGCTTAAATTTGTAAAGTTGAGGTACTAAAGAGGAAAGCTCATCAGAATAATTACTATGGCAATATTTATAGAAAAGGCACATGGAGGCCTACATTATGGTAGTTGAAAAGTGGTTATGGTCAAGATACCATGTTAAGATCAATAACACACTTCATGTGATTTCTCTTCTTCTGCACATTTACATTTGTATTCCTTCAACTGTATATTCTGAGAAAATGAAGCTCCAGTAATGAGGCCCCCCTCTCATGTAAAGTATATGTTCATATTTTAATTTTTAAATAATGATTTAATGAAAATGCTTTATTACATATAGCTCTCTTAATTCTTTCATTGATACTTAAACAAAAAAACATTCATGCTTTACCAGATCTAATGCATTTAAATTTTCAATAGTTGAAGTTGTTACTGGTAGGAGAGTTCATTTGGAAATTGTTAGGGATAATGGATACTAATTGTTTGGAAGAAAAACTAGAGTAGTTACTGAAAGCATTATTGGCAGAAACTTCCCAGGCTGAAACTACTTTTAGATCAGTATCTTTAATTATCCTACTAATATTTCCAGTAACTAGATCTACAATTACCAGAAAGTAGTACTTACTCTAAATAGGCCCATTGCTTCAGATTTGTTGAATACTGATGGCATAGGAAGAAATCCAACTAGATTAGGAGAATCTTTTTTTTTTTTTTTTTTTGACATCAGTTTCATATGTATCAGTTACAGTATTTATTTCCTTTTCCAGGCCACTGTTAACCTATGCTTGCATCCCAGATTATTTTTACTAGCTTGTTTTTTTTTTTTTTTAATAAATCAGAAAATAAACTTTTTGAAAATTTTTGAACCAATAAATGAAATCACCAGCAACAGGAAGTTTTCTAATTCAAATGTCAAAAGTACAATATTCAGTTTTACAAGTGTGAATTTATGAATCAAAGCAGCATTTGGTTCACCAGGCAGATTACAGAAAAGGTTTTGCCCAGAAGAATCTATTCTCAAGGTGAACTTGGAAACTCTATTATACAAATGTTATTTGACAATAAAGATAAATTCATATGGAAAAAATAATTCTTAAGATTGAATAAGTAAAACAAAGATCAATTTACATTTTCAGATAAATTGTTTTATAATACAATTTTTTGCAAAAAAAAAAAATTAAATGTTCAAATGATCTGATTCAGTCCAAATCCAAGAAAATGCTGAATGCTAAAAATTCCACATTTGGAATATACCACTCATTTCACTCTTTAAAAAATAAATAAATGAAACAAGATTGGGGGAGGGGTGCTATATTTTGGTTGTTACTAACTGGATATATTTAGTAACAATAAACATAAACTGGAAAAATATTAAGTTTTTTAACAAATTTTTCCCTTAGATTAAAGTTGTTTTTTTAATTTTGCAATGACTTTTCTTTCAGTCATCAAAAATGATATGCCTCAAACTAGTGCCCCTCCACCACAGCCCATCAGTCAACAAACACCACAGCAACAGTCTCAATATAATACTATCAAGGAAGAAGTTGTACCTCCTCATCAAACCATGCAACTTTGTTCTAGATTTCGGGCCACTGTCGGACGTAAGTTGTCATATATTCAAGGCATTTTATTTATATAATACATATATGCATAAAAGAGTTCTTATCCTGAACCACTTTCAGATTATGGCAAAACATTTTTTTTTCCAAAGGACTTTTGTAAGCACACAGCTTTTCATTTCCTTTAGTTTGTGTGTGTGAGTGACTGATTATAATCTAACAGAGAACATTGATGATTATATTTGCACTTATATCATAAATAAGTGTAAACTGGAAGTGTTATTCATTGTTTCATATTATCAACACTACTGCACAGGCATTACCAAAGCATGACCATTTCATAATTTGAAAGAGGCTATCTGCACAGCTGTTGTTTAACTTTTCTTCTTTTTTCTTGTTTTCTTTTGCTTCTTTTCCCTCTTTTTTAGAATCATCTAGTTGCTTGAAAAGTGTAGCTTTCATGTAAAAGGAAATTGACACAAAGTAACCAGCCATTTTTAATATCTTCAGATATTTGTGTATCGGGCATATATGAATACTCTCTCAGAGGATTGCTTGGTTGGCACTGAAATACCATTGCTTGTGTATTTTATAACTACCACATCATGAATACACATTAAATTTTGCTTGAAATTTGGCTGTTCACCCACAGAAAATTAAATAAGGTTTTGAAGATGATTGAGTGAAGTCCTTACAAAAATTTAGTACCAATGATTCAATCCATTAAAAGGAATCAGTTCTGGAGAGCTCTAACAAGCAGAACTGTGGAAGTGTTGAATGCATACAGGTTGCAATCAAATTAGAAATTGACAATAAAAGAAAAAGAATTAGATCATCTGGGCATTGCCAGAAAGTATCCAGCCATTTACTTGGGCTATTGTTATTATTCATGTCATCATGGATGTGTTGTTGTTTTTTTTTTTGGGGGGGGGGGGGAGGCAACACCCTAATCTTTTGGTATTACTATTATCAAGATTTAGTTCTTTACAACTTTGAGCCTTTCCTAAAACTAAATTCACTATTGAAACAAGAATAAGGCAAATATAACAAATTGCTAATAGCAATCCTGAATCCTGAAAGTCTACTTTGCCAGTTTTTATGAACATTTAAATGAGGACTCAAAGGAAGTATTTCAAGAACACTAAAGTACTATTTTCTGGTTAGAACAGATAGATGCATATGCTAAAACTTCAGTAGACAATACACATTAGTTTGATTTAGAACTGTCCTTACTCTTTCTTCTGGACTCTAGTCTTCATGTTGATACTTGTAAACAAGAGAAGAAGAATGAAAGACAAGCTACTCGATTCTTATATAATGCATATACAAAACCATATCAAGAGTAAATAAATATCTTTAGTCTAAGCAAAAGCATTTATTCAATGATCTTAATTTAAGAATATTATACAAGTTGTTAAACTTCTCATTAGCAGAATTTTAACTTTTTACCCTTTCTAGCTTACCAAGATTATCAAATTTGCTAACTGAGATATTCAAAATATTTTTCCTAAAAGATTTTTTGGGTTTAACAGTTTAAAATATTTTATCAGTGAATATTCAGTATGAGTAATAGGGTTCAAATCAATATACTGACTTGAGTCACTTAATACTTTTTTTTTTTTTTTTTTTTTTACCTCTAATTCTTGAGTATTTTTCTCCGTGTTATGAAACTTTGTTTTGCTTAAATCCCTGTTTATTGGGAGAGGTCTGTCGTTGAATGGATATTCTTCTAACAATGTTTTCAAGCATTCCAGATTTGAACAACTTGTAAATTGATTCTATATTAAATAAAAATTTGAAATTTCTGATAATAGTCTAGAAACAAAACTTTTGGATGAACATATGAAGACTTGTTTGAAAAGTGTGCAAAAACTGTGTTCATTTGCTTTCCCTGTCAAATGCGGATGAGTTTAAGAAAGTAATAACCTGTGCAACATGCAAATACTGTACTCAGCCAGTTTGCAACAATTTTTTTAATAGTCCAAATTAACCTGAACTAGACACAATGGTTTTCTTTCCTTTGTTAGTGAACTTTGAAATTCTCAATTTTAATCCAATTTCACAATGGCTCATTTCATCATTAGATTGTCTAATGTTAGATTTAATTGTCTAAGACTGTTTACACTATTAGTATTAACTAATTTGTCCAACTTTTAAAATATATTAACATATGTGTAGCAACTTGTTTAGGAGATATTTTATTATACAAATAATTTTCGTGCCACATAGAATTTTATTTATGAATTAATCCAAAATCTGTTTGAAAAATATTCTTTCAGCCAATTTGGGTCAGCTGATCTAATTTGTTCAACCAAATTCTCTGGTTGATTATGCAACAATATCATTTTGCTGGTTAGTATTTTAAGTAAATAAATTTTAAGTTTTTCTGTTTAGCTATTTATAAGACTAAACATTTGGCCAGCTTCAGTTGGTGTTCCCAGCTCATTTAAGTAGTTGTAAGTTAGTTTGGGGGGGGGGGGGTTACTTAATTGATACTTAATCTATCTAGTTGAATTTGGGTTTTCTCTTTTCAGCAGATCAATTCATCAGAATCAATTAGCCTTCTTAATTAGTTCTTGGGTCATCCTTACACATAAAAACAGAGAAATGAGTATATCAACCTTAAGCTATATGCAGTTATGTCTATTATTTCTTTGAGGATCAATTCGTCTTCTATGACAAGGTGGAATTTTAACACAAAAATATTCTATAGATTAACACTTTGTTATCACTCAAAAATTAGAATAACTTTGTTCATTTATGGTGAAGCAACAGCAACTTAATAGGGATCTCTAATTCTACTACCAAGCCCAAAATATTACTCTGCTCTCCTCATTGTCTTTTAAGTCATTTTGATTGACTATTTCTGTGAAGGATCCAATCTCAAGCCCAACCATCAAGTCCATCCAATGAAGCTCTGTATTTATCATTAAAAATATACTGAGAAATTAGGTTTCATATACTACTTCACCTAACTTAGCTTTCTTTTTATTTTTACTTAAAGGTTGTTGACTATTTGCTTTCATATCTTTAGCCAGTGGTCTTAATATTCTGCATCTTTTTCACTCTGTTTACATTCATAACATCAGTTTCTTGAAATGTTTTCTTTTTCATCAAACCACTTTTTTTTTCAACTTCCAATGTTGTTCTCATCACTCAATATGTTTCTTGTTTCTCTTTTGAGGTTCATATCCTTACCATAATCTTTATACATCTAAAATTAAAATATAAATCAACTTTCCAACATATTGAATAACTCTAAAAAAGCAGTTCTTACTATGTTTAATCATTTAATTAAAAGATGTCTTTTCATTGTGCTGCTCATGTATATTTGAGATGTTAGATATTCATTATATCTAACTTAAACACTATTTTACTTTGAAGTTACCACACTCAAAGGCCAAATATTGAACAGGAACGATATTAAAAATAGACCACTTTTAAATCTTGTAAATACAGGATTAAATTATAGATGAGATGTAAGTATTTTGAATGTATTTCTTTATTTTTTTATACAATAATAGTCACCCTGTACAAAGCCTAAGAGCCACTCAAAGTAGAGGGTTACAGAATAAGAGGCACAATACCAAGTAAGGTGATAAGGCTACCAAGATGTAGGGACCCACCTTCTGGTGCAAAAGAAGAAAGAAAAAAAAACTTGAGTAACTGTTAACCAAATCCTAAACAGGAAACATGGGATAAAACTCTACTCCTGTTCAAAATATGAATGAGGAATGTGAACCAAACAATAGGCAAACCTATCTACTCCTATTGCAGAAAAAATAGTAAATAAAAGTTTAGAGTTTTAGATGAAGATGCTAGAAGGAGGGTTGAAATAGACTTCAGGCGGAATCAGAAACCTGAACCTATTTAAATTAGTAGAAGACTTGCTTTATATATTCAATAATCATTTGGTAAATTCTTTATGAATGCTCAGAAAAAAGTTCATTACTTTATCAAGTACTTTAAAATGCTTTATATAAAAATTGTTAATGCAATCATTTGTTCAAAAAGAATGGCTTTCTTATAGAAAATAGATTTTTGAGATTTTTGTTTTTTAATTTTTATATTAAATGCTTGTTCAAAACAGCACCCAGCTGTACAATTTCTTTTTTTCTTCATCTATTTTAATAATTTTTAGCATTTCAGATTACAGTTTATAGCTATTTGTCTATATGTAGAAAATTTTCACTCATCCACCATATTCAGCAGATTCAAATTACCATTTATTAGTTTTTACACAATTTGCTTATTGAAAAAAAAAATTAAATTCTCTGGAAAACTGCAAATGATACTTAGATGTTTTTTGCTTAAAAAGATCATTTTTGGGAGGACAGAATTATAACAGAAGTCTTTATCTTCATGTAGCTATGTTTTTTATTCCTTTAAGCCTATTACAATAATTCTACTTTTGTTTTGTTTTTTAATATACAGCAAATGAAGATAATAGTAAAGCAAATGCATTATTCCGTGCTCAGTTGATGAGTGGGAGTAGCAGCAACAGCCGAGGGGGTAGTCAATCCCCAGTCAAGCCAGGTGTTCCACCTCCACATTCTCCTAACGTTGTCAATGTTATACATGGTGAACATAGGGTATGTTTTTAATTTACACTTTAAAATATGAAAATTGTGTTGTTTTTTTTTCCTCAATACTCCTTTGTAAGGGAGAAGTTTGAGTTTGTTTCATGATTGTAGCATCTTTATTGGGCATTCACTCGTATTCAACTCACTTTTACTTTTGGAGGAAACATTAACATCTGCTGCTGTTGAGCTCAAACTAAGATGGAAGTCTTCGACATGGTAATGTATAATCACTTATGGGCTAACAATCCTGGTAACCTTTCTTTTGGGAAATTCAGGTGTGTATGTGTTGGGTGGCATTCTCACCTAAATTACATTCCCTAGCTTTCGTGAGATGTCAAAACTCATAGGTGGCAGAGGCAGTCATGTTTAGAGTTCTATATTTCATGATTGCATTGTACTAGTAAACAAGTTTTTGAAAAAAAAATTTCTTTACTCAATTCATTATACACTTCTGTTGCAACTTTCTGTTATCCAATTTTTGATATGGTATCTGTGTATTAAAAGTGCAAAATCCCCACCCCTTCAAGGAAACTTTAAAGTTTCTACTGCATAATGACATATAACTGTTTGTGAGGAATACTTCACTCACAAAATATGAATTTCAGCTATCTTATGACATGTGCAGAATCCAGGTAACCCAGTGGTTGCCACACACGCAACAAGTTGAACTACAAGCTACAAGGGTCATCTAGTGGGTGATATCTATCTTCAAATTATACAAACTAATTCTAACTTCACATTTTGTTGATGTATAGATGCCAGGTCTATAGACTAGCATTCCTCAAAGATCTTTACTATTGATTTATGGCTATTCTGGCTGTTGATTGGTTGACTTTCCTAAAAAGGTAAGTCATTCATTTGATTCCAGGGTCCTCACTGAACCTGTAAATGTCTATTATTCCATCTTCATCCAGAGTAGCAGTACAAATCTGCAGTGTTGGCTCAGTATCTTTCTTCGTTGCATCATATAACTTTGATGCTATTATAGTCAGTCCATCAGCTCTGTCTTTGACTTGACTTGACCAGAATCGTTTCCATTGTATATGTAACACATAATCTCAGCTTTTGCTGTTCCACACTTGCATGATTTTGGTGTGCAGTTGTTACTACAGATTCTGTGTTTGTTATCTCATCTATCATTATTGCAGCTGGTCAGTAGACATTGTATCATTCGAAAAGATGCTTCACATGCTCTGGTAATCCTACAAACTACCAGACAGAAACAATAACATTCACAGCTCTGCCAAATAGATGTCATCCAGCTTACCTGAACACAGATGCTTTACCATAGATTGTTTATAGACTGCAAAAAAATTTGTAGCAAAAACAGTATAAAGAATGCTTTTAATGCAGTCGATGTCATTCTTCTAATCTTCATATAACTTCTGATATACGGCAACTGTGTATTTTTAATCAATTCAGTGATTGATTGGCTACAATTAGAGCCACTGAACTCCAGTTTGAGCTTGAGTTCAAACTTAATATCCATCATGTTAGATGCCAAAAATAACTTATTGGAGAAGGAAACAAACTGTCAGCACCAACAGAAATTACTGATACTGGAAAATGTTAGCTTTATGTAACTATGGTCAAAATCACAGATTGGCTATGATTTGTTAACAACCAAGAATTGCCATTCTTGTGCAAATTAGCATAACAACTTCATGAAAAGTAATGATATCTTTATTGAAAGATTGCTTTCTCCAAATAGCCAACTACTCGGGAGAAAATCCTTATCAACATTAGAAACACCTTTGTCAAAGTCTTTTTTCATGTTGGTCTGGTTCTCGCCTACAACTTGCTTCTCAATGCAACTATACACACAGTAAATAGTAAATAGCTTATCCTTTATTTTCAATCTACATTGTTTACTAGAGGCTCAGACATTGTCACAAGATCCTGTTTTGGTGATTGGCCAGATGCTCAGCTGCAACAGCAACTCTACAACCACATCTGGTCATCGGACTGATGATGACTGATTGATGGTTAGAGTATTACTCACAATGGAAAGCAAGTAAATTTAAGATGAAACAAATGCTAGTCAAAAATGAATAATGGTTGACAAAATTTAGATATCAATTAAAAATATTCAGTTTTACATTTCTAAGGAATGTTTTACTTTAAATCACATACCATTTTTTAATCATTTGTTTTTATATTATCTAAATTTTTTAAAACTATATCTTGCTTTTATTTTATTTATTGTTTGAGCAAAAGTAGTTTAATTTTTTAAGTTAAACATTTTTAATCATAATCTTCACAGATTTTACTTTTATCTTTTTCAGCCATGTGAAGACCGTAAAGCAGATGTTAAAGGAGGAAGTCTTCTTGAGCAGTTATTATCAGATAAATGTTAACAAAAGTGACATGTTTATGTATAGAAATCAAAGTCAGTAATTAATAATGAACTAGTCTTTGCATTCACTCCCAGTTCGTGTTGAATGAACAAAAAAGGGAGTTCCCTGGGAGGCTGGCAATTTATGGTGTTATTAACAGCTGCTTTTCGAGCCGCGAGTATGCACCAGTGATGATCAGCTAGCCAACCTCCAGCTCTCAATGCTGACCAGGTTCATTGACTTCTCACAATGAACCATACATAATTTCTCAAATAGCAGTGTCAATAAAAATGACTCTGCTAACAGCAGCAAGGCTATTGTGTTTGCATCTGATATGCTCATTCCATCAGTGACTCTTAAAAGTTTTTCTTGTTTGTTCTCATCACAACCATGGATTACCGGTTTGGAAATTAAAATGAATGGGGGGGGGGAGAATAAATGAAGAAAAAAACTTGAAGCGCCTGCCCGCAGGATTTGTTGATTGTTGTATCGCAAAGTGCCTGCAGCTATAGTCTGCTTTGTGGACTGCCCAAAATCTCTGATGATATGCAACCATGACAGTTTGTTATAACCTAAATTGTTACATTCTCCGAGATGGAAACACAGCTTGCAGTTCACTCTTACCAGAGTATTGGAATACCAACTGTGGGTGGCATCACTAGAAGGAAGCAACAATATATAAACATGAACTCTTACAACACACACATATAATTTAAAAAAAAAAAAAAAAAAAAAAGAGAGAAAGAAAGAAGAAAAAAAGAAAAAGTAAAACAAAAAAAGGCTAGTAACTCTGCAGATTTCTTGGGTTTAATACCATCACAAACTAGCAGAGAAAATTCCCCTTTATTTATTTTTTTCTCCCTCCTTCCTAAAGTTATATGAATGTACAGGAAAGCAATGCTGTAATGAGCACAGTAAAGTGTTATTGTTAAAAATTTTATGGATTTTTACTATGCCTGAACATAACAACATTGCTGTTTTTGAAAGACATTTTAGGCATATATATATATATATATATATATATATATATATATATATATGTGTGTGTGTATATATATATATATATATATATATATATATATATACCCTGTATGAATTGTGAGGGTATGACACTTGTTGGTTGAATGTCAGTTATATTGAGCTGTAGATGTATGTGTCCTGGTAGTTTGCAAATTTTTTTTCTCTTCCACTGTCTCTCTCTCACTCTCTCTTTTCCTTTTTTTATATAACTATTGTTAATAAAGGGAAAAGAAAACTTTTTAACAACGAATTTTACTGTAAAATTAAAATTCCTTTTTTTTTTCCTCTCCCACCTCCTTTTCAACTGCCAGGACAATGGTAAAGTTATGTACAGACCAGACAAAAATTGGTTCATAAAGATAACACAGACAACGTTGTCATTTACCT
Organism: Ascarosepion bandense; assembly: GCA_037127315.1. NCBI lineage: Eukaryota > Metazoa > Mollusca > Cephalopoda > Sepiida > Sepiidae > Ascarosepion > Ascarosepion bandense. The sequence goes on along the minus strand of JBBBDQ010001527.1, from coordinate 6,756,903 downwards.
ATAAATATTTGTACATAGGTATTAGAACCAGAATTATCCTGATTTTTAATCTTGGCCTCTTCCCCTTCCTTCTTATTTTTTTTTCTTCCCATCCCTTACTCATATCAAGATTTTTCAACAAAAAATGAGAAGAGAAAAAAAAAGAGGTTTCAGCTGCTATACAGATTCCCAGAAATAAATAAAATCTGAATTTGCATTCAGAAGAATACATATAAATGTTGAGAAATCCTAAAATATATTTTGGAAGTTGTTTCTTGTACATACTGATGTTGCCTTTTTGTCTAAATTGTACAATATTTCTTGTGTGTGTATAGTTGTGAGTTGCTCACAGAGCCACACTTAGCTGCACAGATGGTTGGCCTGGAGAGTGGGACCATATATGCTGTTATAAAAGTGATGGATATAATCAATCATGTTTTTTTTTTTTTTTTTTTTTTCCCACTCTTTTCCAACTGTGCAAATGGATGTTTATTGTGCCAGACTAAGATGGTCTCTGCCAGAAACAATTACCCCATTCCCTCAGATGATGTTGACCTGCTTGCTGGACATCCACTGACCAGGGAAAAATAAACCCTTCTGCCATTTGACTCTTGTTTGATTCACTTTGATCCACAACTACTGACCACTACTCACCAACATTTTGTTGCTGTCAATGATAAAAACTGGTTAGATAGAATCTCTGCAGTGTGCATTTCTACACTCAACAATATAATGGATGTTATAACTGTAGAGAATGTTCAACATAAGAAAAAGTGGGAGAACTTGAGCAGTCAGTCGTGTTTGATATACAGGCAGCATGGTGCTGCCCCAAGTTTGCCTTCACTGCCCTCTCACCTGCCTTCGCTCATATTATACCAGGTTTCAAAAGGAAAATACCATTAAGCATTGAATTCTAAGATAATAAATTAAAGCTATCCACCCATTTCCTTTCTATTTTATTGTCCTTTGCTCTTTCAAAACAAATATCAGCTGGCTGTTCCCATTTGCATTGTGCTGCCCTGTTTAAATTTAGAACTTTGCTACTTGCCTAACAAAATCTTATACACACAAAATATAGCTTAGTGCTAATGCAGTTTATCCACATTCCACTGGCTCAAATGATTATCAAGTCTTTCTAGATAATAAAACCTATTTCCCATTTTTCTATCACATGACTTTAGTTTGCTAAATCTGTATTTGCCTCAGTAGAAATACTTCCATTCTTTTAATTTTGAAAAAAACATTTTGTTTTAATTTCTCTCAAGTTGCTCTTATAACACTGTTAGTTTGATAGTTTTATTTTTTTATTTAGCAAATTTTTATAAACTGAATATATAACACCACCTTTTCATTATTTTTAATGAAAGATTTTTGTTTTCATTCAAGTGGAAAATGTGTACATAAAACACTAATTTTCAGATTAATAGAGGCTATGAAAAATATTTTAACCAACCATTTGGAGAGCATATAACTGCTAAAACTAAATTTTTATAGTTTTTCTTTTAGTTTCCTAATTTTAGCATTTTTTTCACTGTCTAATGAGAATTATAATAATTTAGTTTAACTTTTATGCCTATCAAAATACATTGTAGTACTAAAACTTTTTTTTCTTTGTAAGAGACAATAATTTAATAAAAATTGATAATGCATTCCAATTACTTTATATGTTAAAATAGTGCTATTTCCTATGCTATTTAGAAAGAAGGGTTTTTTGTTTTGTCTTTTGTGTTAACAGCTTGCTGATTTATTCTCCATTCTTTAAGGCTCAGCACATTGCCCACAGGGATTGTCTCGTGTTAAGGCTTTTCATTTTTCATTCCACTTATAATACCACTTGACTTGCCTACTACAAATACTTGCACTATACCCTCTCTTGGCTGAATGATTGCACATTTGTAAAGATCTGCTTTCAGGACTTTCAGTGACACATTCAACTAAGTTTAATAGTACTTTCATACAGTACATTATTGTCTTCTATTCTCTGCTATGCATGATGCATTAGAAATTTATTATGTTGACATTTCTATTTTCCCTAATAGAAAAAACTCAAAATCAAATCTTTATTCCAGTATATTTAATTTTTTTAGCTAATATTACTCAACATGGCAGCAAGGTTGGTTGATTCCATCCTCTTAGTTATCCTTAGATAATATTTGGATAATAAATTTCTTTTTTTTTTTTTCTTTTTTTTTTTTAATGACACATTGACTACTTTTCTGCCTGTTAGTGTCTTTGATCTGGCTATGAGTGGAAATGCTGTACAAGTTTTCTATCTTATCCATCTCTTTGGATGATAGTAGATAAAGGCAGTCTGAACTAGCTTCAACTAAACGTCTATTTATTTATTATTATTATTGTGGCTATTGGACTGGCTGTTATTATTATTGTTGTTGTTATTATTAGTTAGCAACTAAACCTGACAAGTAGTCTAGTGTTGCACAAGAATATAACTGTTCTCTACTGGTACATGATTGCAATCAAGGTTGGCTTGGGCAGTGAAAGGAACCATGCTGACTATTAATCCTATCTCATACTATCATTACAAAGCAGCAGCAGCAGCAGTGCCTGTGATTCAAACTCTGCCTTTTGTCTCTTTCTCTTTCTCTCTCTCTCTTCCAGTCAGCACTTCCTATAGCCACACTTCACCATTGAAGCCAGACATCTTGACCAAGGCAGCTACATTTTTTTCTGAGGAAACCAAAACCCATTCAAAAGGCAATACAGATACTTTTTCTCTCTTTCTATTTTCCTCCATCTTCAAGCCTTTCTTCTTTCTCTTGTTGAAGACTGCAACTTGGCTTTAGAACACCAGCACAATTTGCCCCTCCTGCCAGGACACATTGGTTAAACTCAGGGATAACAGTGTCTTACTACAAGAAATCAGGTGCCTTCCTTTTTTTCATGTGAGCCTTACATCCATGGATATCTTCCCACCCAATTTTCACAGCTGCTGCTGCTGCTGCATGTATGAAGGTCACTGCCATATTTATGACAACAACAACATAACTTTAGCTTTTAAGTAACGCTCTTTTTGTTAATAGCATTTTACAGTTTTTAGATATCTGGTTCTTAATTTTCTTGGAAGAGGAAATTAAAACATTTTTCATTTTATCACACACAATTCAAACACTTCAGTAAATGTACATTTCTTTTAGATTATATTTTAGATTTTAGTTATTACTCAGCAAATCTATTAAGGATACATCACCATTTGTTGTAGTTTACTCATATTCTGTATACCTACAGGCTACTCCCAAACTATTGACACAGATGGTTCCTTTTCTGTGATTATTTCATATCAATTAGTTTTTTCTTTCTCTCATTTGTCTAACCTGATCATTTAATTTGTAATAAATCCTATTGATGCATTATGAACATGTAGAAGTGCAACTCTATTCCTTTAACTTTTTCTTTGTTGGCAGTGATCATCAGTCACAATATGACTGCAAATCTTACTACTTTAACTACTTTACTTAATTACTTTTATATTAACAGAAATATGCTTTAAAACTTTGATTTCTGATTAACTTTCTATTGAACTCCCTATTTTAGTCACTCTCACCTCACTGTATGATCATCATTTCAAATGGAAATCTTTAAATAACTATTCTTTCTACCTATCTAATAGATTAAAGTGAAAGGAAATAATTCATACAAAAGTGTGTTAATAACATTTTAATTCTATTTTCTATAAATTCAATAAATTAAAATTAAACATTATTTACATGATAAACTTGCCATCAAATGATTCTTTCCTTTTAGCTGAAATTTTGGGCTAAAAATAATTGTAGACATTTAATTGTCCTGCTCTTGTTGCTGCTCTATTAAATAAATGACAGTCCTTTTAAAATAATGGATAAGCAAATTTTAAAGTTTCAAATTTAGCAATGGCTTATCCATTTATATTCTACATGAATCTCTTGTAACCTGTAGGAGTATTTTTTAAAATCTGAACATTCTTATTTTCTTCACTCAACAATGTAGTCAACCACTACAACTCGTGTCTTTCACCCAGCTTGTGGCATCATGTAGTCCCCAGAGAAGGTGGCTACTACAACTACTGCTGCTGTTGTGTGATACTGCCATTGATCACTATTTCCATTCAAATGTCTCATATATTGCCATGCTGACTACTTGACTCACCTCATAATCTGCGAGTAAGAATCAACAGCTGTGTCTGATTTCTTTCTTTTGCTGCTATCTGTGCATTTGTGTATCAGACATATTTCTGAAGGAAAGCAAATGTTAAATTTGTTAAAATGTTGTGCAATTGTTACATAACTTTATGGTCTCATTACCTATTTTTCATTTTAACTCCTCATCATTTGTGTAAAGAATGGAGGCAAATATTATTTTACTAAACATTGGTAACATGACAGACAAAAAAGAACTGTAATAACTATACATAAACTTATGTAAATAGATTTTTTTAGTTACATTAAACTTGCATTAGCTGAATCAAAAATATGTATGCTCTTACATTTGCTGATTGGAGATGCTTAATTCCAAATTTCATCTATCCCAATATGCACCAGTTCTTTTTTTTTTTTTTTGTTTTTGTCCTAATTACTCCAATCCATTCTTTTCAGCAATTCTATACACTAGCTGTTGAATTCATATTATTGAATAGGAAGGGACCATGTATTTGTCAATCAGAACAATGGAACAGTAAATCTTTTTGTGATTTCTCTGCTAAAAACAATTTATGAATTAAGAAATTTTTCATATTAGTATAAAATATTTTTCTCTTGTTTTTTTTTTTCAACAACGTAAAATATTTCTGTGATGTTAGTTAAGGAAATGAAATCATTCCATGTTAATGGACTTAAAGCTGAGTCCTGTTTTGTATTAGCTGTGAAAATATTACTTGTGGTTCCATTTCTCTTCTTTCCATTACAAGTTCAAAATCACGCCATAGCTTGCCTCAATCATTCATGCATTCCTCATTGCTATTATTCTCTTCTTATAATGTAACCTTCCCACCAAACACTTGGTTAGCTAGTGTTTTTTTTTTTTTTTTTTTTTTTTTTTTGCTTGCTTTCTTCAAAGCTTATTATTTTTCTACTCTTGCCTCCTTAATTACTCATCAGCTATTGCTTTTATCATTTAGGATTTTCTTACTTGCCAAAGCCATGCATCAACAATTCCTTAATACTTGTAATTATTTTGCATGACTACCTTCTGTCATTTAATTTGCTTTGTTATTTGGTGGTGGTTATTTTGTTGTTGTTGTTGTTGTTGTTGTCAGTGGTAACCTCTGAATGTTGGGAGCCAGCACCAAAATACATTAACCCTTCAAAGCTTGTAGCTAGGACATCACTAACTTTGAATTTCTTTGACAATATCAACATCTAGCAAGCCTATGGATTTCCTTGCATTAAGATTAAGGCAGCAGGATGAAAATTGAAGATCATTTTGTTATTGGCTTGGATAGCCATATTCTTCACTTGGAGAAGTTTTGTAAATGTTCTGGACTCTTATCTGAGACTGGAAGTGGATCCTAGTATAGTCTCTGCCATCACTGAAATACTGCAACCCAAGTTCCTCTGGTCACTTTAATAAAACAATTTAATGTATTATCATTGTTATGTCCTAATTTTTATTTATTTATTTTTATTTATTTATATATATATATATATATATATATATATATATTTATTTATATATATATATATATTCTTTGATAATTTGGACAAGAAATTGCTTTTTTGTTCACAAACTTGACTTTGTATTTGATATCCTAGGATTTCTTCAGCACAACACAGGTTTGTCAGTGCAGAAAGTATAAGTCATAAACAATTTAGTTCTAAAACCATTTTATCATAAAAAGTTCATGTATGCATTATGAGAGTGTTAATCAAAAATAGTCTAAAATGTTGTTTATTAAATGGGTTTCTCTGATAAACTTTATGAATTTGTTCAATCTCTTTTTATGTGCATACATAGAATTAAACTTGGCTTCTATAGCCAAATAAAACAATACCAGAAAATAAATGAAAACTCTTAAATATGTTAACTTCAATTAATATTTTCATACCAAATTTAAGCATAATTTAATACAAGCTTACATTAGATTTAAGCCCAAAGTAAACATTGAAAATGTGTCATCGGGTTTGATAAAATTACTTTTTTTCATATAAATAGCCTCCAAAAGTCAAGTAATTTAATGTTATCAATTTTAAAATCATAAGTGTGTTATAAAACTTCACTATGTGCTACTTCTGATATTGTTAATTATCTCATTACAACTTAGCCTTTTTCTTTAGCAAGATATAAATTGGGACTTAATATTTAGTCTAAGTACAGATCTTTATGATTATCAGTATTACTAAATGAAAGACCAAAAGATATTTTTGAAAATATTTTTATATTAATCTATATAAATTTCTAAATTCACTGTTGCAAGTGAACTCATAAAGAGAGATGTTGGTCAATTTATGATTTCATGATAAAAGTGCAAATGTCTGATTTCATAATGTTAATCTGTTTTCTCCAACATTTGAAACATTCTTTCTATTAATGGTATTTTAATTTCATGTTAAACTTCAATCTGTTAAACAGAAAATTTAATAAGTATGAATTGGGACATTTATCTTGTATGACATCCCACTCAGACTTATATGCTCATCTTGGTTGTTATACTCCCAACTTTGTTGATTTATTTGTCATACCCTCTAACTTCCTCGGAATTTTGAACTCTTTAATATTTTTTTATGCTTTCTGAAGACAGCCGTTTGTATCACTTGTTCATTTCTTCTACCAAACTAGGTTATTTAACTTTTGTTTACTACTCAATCAAGAGATTGAATTCACAGCTGCCAAAAAAACAATTTATACTTTAACTGATGTTTAAATCTCCTGGACAATCCAGTGGTGTAATTTTGGAGCCTTAAAACTTAATATTTGTACTTACATAGTCACATTTTTGAGTGTCCTTTCTTGCTTAATCAAAGACTACCAGTGAGTGTTTGGATCTATGGTAGGCTCTAACAACCTTCTCAGTTGGCCTCATATGCACAGATTCTTTCTGTCGGCATCCTTCATTCTACAAGGGTTTTCTCTCTTGATCAACTATGCATGATTTTTAAAATCTCCTAGAAGTGTGTTTAGTCGAAAGAGTTGAATGGAATGTGAATACCATCCTAATGTATGAAGCACTTTCTGATGTTCCCTTACTCGCTTTTTTAAGGTGTAATCCTTGCCACAACTGGATACAATGGAATATGTATACTTTTTACTTGTTTTCTTTCAAAGACAGCTTGGCTTCAGAGAGACATTTCCCAAAAATTGAGCTGTGTGTGAATACTGTCTCAATCTTGTATGAACAACAGATCTTTTGACTTTTTTCTTATGTACTCCCTTATGTATGTTAGACATCTCATGGCAGATTTTCATTAATATTCTCAACTGTTCTGTCCTTGATCATAAAAGTTCATATTATTCTTGCAGGGTAGTTGTTACTCTGAAGAGAGTTTCTAATGCTGACCATCTGTTGTTAGCATGTTTGGGTGCACTGTTTATGTTGCAGTAGTGCTTGCATATCTTCCTGGTAAAAAATTGATTGGTTTTCTACAACTTATCAACCTTTTGTAGATTAGTTAAAGCCATAAAATATTTTTAGATTGTAAGAATGTTTTGTGTGTGTGTGTGTGTGTGTGTGTGTGTGTGTGTGTGTGTGTGTATTACTAATTAACTCACAGCTGAAGGTAGAAGTGAATTCATAGCTTTCTCAAGGGTTTTTGCACATAGGTGAATATAACGGACTGGAATTGAAACTCTGCTCTCCAATTACCAATTTCAAGCCAATATCCAAGCTTACAGCAGCAGGTATTCCCAAGATGTAACCCATCTAGGTACTGAAAAGGCTTTAAGTTGCTTAACTTTGATGATCCTACAGAATCCAATGTTTCAACATGATATGGCTATAAGCCTAGTTGAGTCAGAGTATGAAAGTGTTACCTATATATCAAGATCGTATGGTTGATTTTATTGGTGATGTTTTTAGCAATTTTCTTGAAGTATTCCATGTATATGTTTGTCATTACTGGAGATAAAGTCAGTCACATACCTCAGCCTGTCCATATATGCTGAAATCTAATTGGAAAAAGTTCTTATGCAATGTCATCAGGCCCCTGTTATTTTTACTTAGAGAGTGGCCCAATTCAAATTTGTCTCTAACTACTGTGGGAAACTTTAACAGGCTCAAAAATTACACCACTGGATCATCCAAAAAAGACATGACCAAATGTATTCAAGCATTGGTTAAAACACCTGGCAGTAGTAAGTTCAATTCCTCAGTGGAATAGTAAGGAAAAGTTAATATTCTCTCATGCAATGAAAGAAACAAAGCAATACAAATAGACTGGAGAGAATAAATTATCTTCTCTAAGTATGGAAAAATTGTTCAGTTCAAATTTCTAAGGTTATCAAGTACAACAGCTGAAAAAGGTTAGATGGTAAAATGTTAGCATAACAACCAAAATGTGCATTCTAATCTAAATCAAAAGGCATCTAATAATTCCTTATCTCAAAAATTTCATCATCAATAAAATTTAGTTTCATTCAAATACTATGATGTGATAAGTTGTTCTAGAAAGGTTCTTACTAAATTTCAGAAGCGCATAATACTACTGCATAAATAAAGATACATCTTGTTAGTGTTTAACAGCTAAAGGCACTGCAGATAAAAAAAAATCTAAATAACTACAAAACTAGGACTTATCACTTTTGATTTGATGCAGTGATATAGTATTGTATGGAGGTTTACAAATAGCCCACAAAACTTTAACAGCTGTAACTTCTCTTCTATTCCTAAAAAACAGTCTTAGACTGTTTTTAAGAATAGAAGTTATCAATATTTTCAATTTGATGTTGCTTCCAGAATTAGTGAGAGAGAGAGAGAGAGAGAATAATCACTCTATCCACTTTAAACTACAAAGAATGGAAACAGACTGATGTCGACACCTATCACCTTAATGATGAAAATTTTTTTAGCTTATTCCTAAAAATTATGAAATGTAATCTCAATTATTCATTTTTAGATTGAATATAATTCCTCTCTTGATGTTTGAGATGAGAAGTTATTTTATTAAGATATCTTCATATTATGATTATCACAATGTTTTGACTGTTGTACACTACAGCCTTCTGGTGACTGCTGATCTGAGTAACCTTCAGGTTTTAATTTGAAACTGAATCCTTTATTAATCTACATGAGTAGATTGTTTTTGTTCCACCATCCATATCTAGGGATGCATTGTCTTGTTCTTATTTAGTGCTGTTCAGTTATTGCTTTCAACATTGTAATTCACTAGGCTAGTAGATTAAAATGTTGGTTCATGAATTTGATGGCATAGTAACTGTGAGTTCAGTCCCAGGCCTGAGTAGTAGGGATAGTGGAAATAGGGTGTGCAATAACTGAATGGTACTTTAAAAAATAAAAAACAGGATGAGGTAAAACAAGAACTATCTACTCTCATAGATTAATTAAAGAATCTGTTCAAAATTCTCTGATCATGGATCAACAAAACCTGAAGAATGCTGGAAGGAACAATCACTGAAATGGGATAGTAAAGTGAGAGTTAAATGTCTTATCAACTTTAGTGGTAGATAATACAATTTCAATATTTTTTATTGCATAAAATTTGTCATAAAGTTTAGTACTTGTCAAGTTTACAATAAGAAACAAATACTTTTTAAAACAAAATAAAAGAAAGGTTATATTTTAATCTTCATTAACTTTATAGTAGAATAGCTAATCAGAAATTACTAACAGAATAAAGATATCTGGTTAAAATTAGTTTTTGAGACTAAAATTGAGTTTTATGTTTGCTAAAATAATTTGAGCTGACATCATTTAGCAAGCATAACGCTAAATAACAAAATAGTAAAAGAGAATGACAGTTCTTTTAAAAATTATAAAATAACTATCTCCACTAACAATATCGTGAATTGCAAAAATATAATTACATAAATATGAGAAAAAAAAAGTTTAATAATCAAATGTATATTCCCTAGTTATAAAATTTGGAGAAAAAAAAATTTCTTTCCAATCACTAGCTACACACAGAAATGATACTTAAGAATTAAATATAATTCTTTTTACTTCATTTAAAAAAAAAAAAGCCAGTGTTACTTTTGCCACAGTTTTGCATTCAGATTTTTCCTTCTGGAACGATTACCAACTAAAGCGAAAGATCCCAGCCTTGTCATTTAACCTATTGCTAAGTGTAGAAAAAAATGGAACTATGCACCAGACAACGCCAGAATTTGAATTCAGCTTACCAATTCCAATTTCCATTCTGATAACTTAAATAATCTGTACATCCAGCCGTCAAGAAAACTAGAAAATAAGATATTTAAAATAAATCTGATATAACATTGTTTATTTGCATTGATTTTTTTAAGATTCACAAAGAATTAGAATAATTGAAAATGCACTTAAATTCCTGTTTTTAAATTTGAAGGTTGAATATTTTTTTAATTATTGCCAAATATTCTCTGAAATTAGTTTGATTTTTTCTTTCTTTTTTTTTAAGAGCAAAGTTTTTAAATAAGTATTGAAACTGTTTTTTTTTTGTTTTTTTTCTTAATACCATTGAAAATATGTTTTGGCAGAAGACAATATTAATTTTTCTTTTCAATATTAATACTGTAAATGTTTTCATCATCCTGTCCATCATTTCTAATGCTCATTCTTCAGTAGATACTTTAGAACCTACATTCTCCCTGCCACCACTTTGGTCTTTGACCTGAGTATTGTCAAACAAAGAATATCAGACTTTATTTCCAGTCTTTTAGATCACTAAACTATTTTTATATGAAATAATGTTTTCTCTTGACTACAGCTTTAATTTTTGAAAATTTCTACAGAAATGTAACTATTTAATATCAGTAACAATCATAATATAACTGGCAACAGAATTTTTAGCATTAACTTCTTTTTTTAAAAAAAGAACTTCGTTCTGGTTAGAAATTATGAAAATGAATATTTGTAAAACAAGATTTTAAGTATTTTTCCAATAACAAAACAAAATGTCTTAAAATTATTGCAGTACTGAACTTATCTACCAATGAAGTTAACATCACAAAAAAACTTTGACATAAACAAATTTCTTTTTCAGTCAGTTCCCAGTTAAAACATGAAATTCTGACATTTGAAACAAATGTGTGTGTGTGTATATATATATATATATATATATATATATATATATATATATTCATCCTCTACCACGTGTGTACACTCCACCCACGTCTATTGAACAGGTTAAGAGGCTCGTCCCTTGTTCCCTGTTTAGGATGTGGTTTCCGGCTTTCTCTTTTCCAATCTTTTCACCATTACGTAGCCCCCTGCACATCAGTGGCGTTACCCCCTTGCTTGGGGTGATACGATTAAAAAAAAAATTTAAAAAAATATATATATATTCAGATACTTTAATCCAAGTGGAAAAAGCAGGAAGGTAAATTCCAAAAACCCGATCCTAATTAATATTAAAAATTTTATTTTAATATTAAAAAATGATACAGGAAGAGAGCACCATGTAATAAAATATTACAGAGCAAATATAAATTAAAATAGGATTAATTCAAGGATGTTGGATGACCATTTCGATATGAATATCCCCACGGGGGATAACACATCACCTCAGCAACAAAAAATCCTTTCAGAAACTGGAGAAAAATCAGTCTAATTTTCCTTTTTAAATACATTTGCAAAGAAATTAAAGAAAAAGAAAAGATAAAACAAAATAAAATCAAATAAACACGAAAAGAAAAATTGACATCGTCTGGGTTCGCAAAAAAGGAAAGAGAATTGTAACGTAAAAGGAACAGACGGCGTGTTGAATTGATATTAGGTTAAGCAAAACGGAAAAAAGGTGGGAGGTAAGAGAGATAAAGGAAGGGAGGGAAAAAAGAAAAAGAAAATTTTTTTTATATATTAACGACGCTGGACATATTCAAAAACCTAACTTCCCAAAAACGTTGAAGTATTAGAAAAAGGCCTTTACTTAAAAAGGTATAATTATTTTTAAAGGGAATAAAAAGATATAGGATTTAAATTTTTTTTTTTTAAATTAGGTCATTTGATTTAAACTAAAGACACCGCTAGGTATAAAAAAAAAATTTCATTTACAATTATACATACATATAGAAGTACACACAAACATACATACACATACACACACACAATTCTTCAATTATGAATACATACATACATACACACACACACATACATTCAATTCCATACACACTTATACGTATATACACATACATGCGCATACACACATATATGTACACACATACAAAAAATCTACACACAATATATATGTACACACACATATGTATACATATACACACACACACATACATTATACATATGCACGCACACACATACATATAAAAATATAAAAATTTAATGAATATTATAAAAAGAGCATTTATAACTAAAAAGAATTTTTACACACATAAATACATATATACACACATACATATATACACACAAATATACACATACACACACAAACACACATATACATAAAAATTATAAAAAGAAAAATTTTAAATTTAAAATCCGCCCTATGGCGGCACTTATTAATGAATTCCTTTCTAAGATTCAAAAGTAAGTCCTGATGAGGATATTTCAAAATCAGAATCTTCTCCAATAAACACAGACGGCACCAATCACGAAAATTTTTAGGGGTACAGGCTGAGCCTATTAATTTCCAGCTGATTATAGTGTCCTGCCCTTCCTCCTTCATTTTCCAGAATCTATGTGATAGTGCCGTCTGGAATCTTTGGTTAGGGTTCGAAAACTAGTACCTGTGGTTGTAAAGTTTATGTTTGAAAGGGGCCGCGGACATACCAGTATAAGTCCGGTAATTGTCTTTGTTGTTAGATGGAGAAATACGGGCTTCATAAATTACTTGGGTGGATTTACATTTGCCCTGCACCGGGCAGGTATCCACAGAATTACAATTACATTTATCAACAATTCCAGATTTAACGTCGGTATTATTTAAGTTCATTAAAATATGCCTATTATGGGAATTAATCATATCATCTATATTTGAGATGCAAGAGCAACTGATTTTTAGGGTGAATTTATTAAAAATTTTATTTAAGGGATTATTATTATTATTAAAATGTTATTCGATTAATCTGCGAAAATACTTACCAATATTTATATTAGTTTACAATAAACCAAATTATCTTCCTTTTTCTACATTTTCGGGTGTTTTTAGTTTTAGATGATTCTGGGTTTATAGCAGGCTTATTATACGTTAACTTGTTAATAAAACCGCTTTTCTGAAAGGCCTTATCGTAAATTTCTTTACTTGCGTTGAAAATTTTTTATATTAGATGATAATTGGTTAACCCTATTATTTACTATCTTGGGTATTTGTCTTATAATATTTTTGGGGTGGTTGGATAAACTATTTATATAGGTGGGAGAACTATTTTCTTGAGAAAGGGTTGGTAGGAACCATCATTTAAGTTAAGGGTGATATCTAGATAGTTTACAATTTTGAGATTGGAAGTAACCTCAACCTTAAAACCTAGAAAATTTAAGGCTCTGATAATTTTCTTATGTATTCTATTATTGTAAGGCCCATTGGAATTGGGAATACATATCAGTCCATCATCCCGATATAGGTCTATTAGTTTAGGGTCTATGTATGTATAATTGTAAATGAATTTTTTTTTTTTTTTTTTTTTTTTTATACCTAGCGGTGTCTTTATTTAGTTTAAATCAAATGACCTAATTTTAAAAAAAAATATTTTAAATCCTATATCTTTTTATTCCCTTTAAAAATAATTATACCTTTTTAAGTAAAGGCCTTTTTCTAATACTTCAACGTTTTTGGGAAGTTAGGTTTTTGAATATGTCCAGCGTCGTTAATATATAAAAAAAAATTTTCTTTCTTTTCTTTTTTCCCTCCCTTCCTTTATCTCTCTTACCTCCCACCTTTTTTCCGTTTTGCTTAACCTAATATCAATTCAACACGCCGTCTGTTCCTTTTACGTTACAATTCTCTTTCCTTTTTTGCGAACCCAGACGATGTCAATTTTTCTTTTCGTGTTTATTTGATTTTATTTTGTTTTATCTTTTCTTTTTCTTTAATTTCTTTGCAAATGTATTTAAAAAGGAAAATTAGACTGATTTTTCTCCAGTTTCTGAAAGGATTTTTTGTTGCTGAGGTGATGTGTTATCCCCCGTGGGGATATTCATATCGAAATGGTCATCCAACATCCTTGAATTAATCCTATTTTAATATATATATATATATATATGTATATATATATATATATATATATATATATAACACTTGTCTGTATGAATATGACACTATAAGTTTTTAAGATAGGCTGCCTTTGGAAAGGGGAGTTCTGCATATCAATTACCAAGCATATTTAAATATAAGGAGTGCGCCCAGGGATATCAACACTGAATGCCAACAGTGTTCATGATTAAGCACAATTGTCAGGCCATATAAATAAATATATTAAGTTAAAACGTCCAAAATCAAAAGTTTAAGCTACTCAGTGTCGCTAATATGTCAAACTTAAGTTTATTTACTGTAAGCATTTTTTGAGAGGAGAGAAACAAATTTAATTGGATGTTGATAAGATGTTTATGGCCCCAAGTCATTTATTGTTGGGGAATGAAGCTACTGATTTTATTATTAATAGAAACCATTCTGTGGGTGCGGTGAGGCCATAAAGAAAGTGAGAAATTTTTCTTCAAACAGCCTTTGAATTTTTATCTTTAAAAATATGTATATAAAATAAGAATTGTAGTAGCCATATGAATTTTTCGAGACTCATTCATGCAATTGAAAATTCCTTAAATGTTAAAAATACAAATTTGAATGTATTTTTTTATCCAAAATATACTGAAGAAAAATTTTTATCACATTTTTGTACATTTTCATGATTCGGAATTTTCACTCTGTATGTAATGAAAAAAATAAATTTATAACATTGATAAATTGATTTTAATTATATTTAAATTTAAAAAACAGTGTTTCATCAATCATTTAAATTTTCCGCCACAAACTAAACAATAAAAGTACCAATTGGCGGAGGAGGATAATTGTTGCATCTACAAATTAAGTCAACAGTTGAAAGGGACAAGACAGATATTTAATATAAATGAAACTAAAAACAAATGAATAAATAAAACAAAAAACAAATGAATGCCTATCACTTTAGATTTTCAATTCAGAATCATTAGAGAACAGATGATATCTTGGGAAAAAAAACACTTACTAATCAGAGAGACATTTCACACGTTGAGAACGTTAAAAGGTTCAGATGATACAGAGATAATTTTTTACCTTAATTGTGCATGTATTGAAATACTAGAAATATTTCAATTGGAGTAGATAGATCTATTTATCGCCCGGTTCACACTCCACCCACGTCTATTGAACAGATTAAGAAGCTCGTCCCTTGTTCCCTGTTTAGGATGTGGTTTCCGGCTTTCTCTTTTCCAATCTTTTCACTATTACGTAGCCCCCTGCACATCAGTGGCGTTACCGCCTTGCTCGGGGTGATACGATTAAAAAAAATAAATATGACTACTAAAGAGAAGTTGAAAATAAAAAATGCACACAGTATCAAAACAGTTAAAATAATGAGAATAAATATTCTCATGAAAAAAAATGTGTGCGTGTGTGCATTTTATGTAGTTGACTTGATGAAATCACATGCATGTTGAGTATAATACTATTTGTGCTTAATTTTACAAATTACGCATCTTCATCCTCTACCACGTGAATTTTTAAATTATATGAAATACTGCTTAAATATCTTTGAATATCATTTTCGGCTTTGAATTGTTCGTACCTCATTACGATCTCTCGTATTCTCGGTTGGTTTGTAAAATACCCCTGCCTTGTTCACTGGTTGTTTTTACACGTGTATGGCCTGCATGTAGTTGCAATATAATGATCTTTGCATCATTTTCTTCGGCTTTCAACAGTTCAATAAATCGCCAAATATTTGCGTGATGCGTTTTCAGAACTTTTTTGGAATTTCGAATGAAATCCCTCAACGACGTTGTGAGTACGAAATGTATCCGCAATTACCTGCAAGATAATGCAAATTTGGCGTAGTTGTGAAGATAAGTAACCTTTCTTCATCTTCTCTACCCGAGTCATACTTCAAAAATTCCTCTCCAGCAATAGTTAAATTGTATGGAGCCCGAATTTCAATGTCTCTCAACGTTCTTGGGTGGTGTGGTCTATTTCTATTCTGGTGTCTATATTCACCAAGCGGACGAGATCATTTCTCTCTGGCAGCACCTCTTCGTCTTCTACATTAAAAATAACTTCTCTCAATAGCTGCACAGGTGGTTCACTTGGATTTTCCGATGCATTTTGTTTCAATGTCGTCAATAATGACTTAATTTCCACTTCTTTGTTATCAGGTTAATGAAGATGAGCGTTACTTCCATTTTTTAACAAAGTTATATCATTCAAGTCACCTAATGTTATCATCCGGGCATTGCAGATTTGTCTCTTTGAGCATCTCCAATAAATCCGTTGGTTGCCGCCAGTCATGGAATGTTTAGAATAAGTAAACACCTCAAAAACAAGCAAATCTTTTCCTTTATTGGTTTTTTGGATTGAAGTCGTATTAAATTGATTATTCAAACGGAGATTTCTTGATAATGCCGTTCGAGCAAATGTATCATTTGTTGTGGCCCGGAATTGTTTATAAAGTTTTCCTGGAAATACCATCCAATGATTGGCAAACACATTTTAAGTAGTCGGCAGAAGAAAATTAATAAGATCACAGAAAATCTCACTTTTATTGTTTTAATGCATCATTTCACACCATGGGCCATAAACATCTTAGCGATATTTCTCCCATCTCAAAGACACCGAGTAGCCTTTTTATCTTTGGACCTTTTCGTCTTTGGCCATTGGACGTTTTAACTTGTAACCTATATATATATATATATATATATATATATATATATATATAGTCATCCGCAGCTCATCAGTACAATTAGACATCCGATTGCTTTTTACCCAGGATTGAAACCCGACCGAACCGGCGTAAGTCGGCGAATCTACCTCTGAGCTATGGGCGCTCGGTAGAAGGAGGCAGACTTTTTAGCGTGTATATTATCATTATACAGGCCCAATAGCCAGAGTGCTCTAATTCATTACTGAATGAGCGATGCGTATATGCTAGAGTAGCTACTGTTTTTCAAAGCCTACCATTTTTCCAGAGTGCTCAATTAGGCTGTGAGACCGTAAATAGTCATCCGCAGACAGATCTATTTCTCTGTATCACAGCTCATCAGTATGGTTAGACATCTAACTAATATATATATATATATATATATATATATATATATATATATATATATTTAAAATGACTGACAAGGAAGATTCTATTAGTTTATGATTTAATTTTTCCAGTATTCTTACATGTTTTCTTTTTACTAGAGATAAGGAATGTAAAAATGTTCCATTATTTTTTTTTAATTTCCAAGCGCTTTCAGCCACTTCACTGGCCATTTCTAAGGATGTTATTTTATCCTCATGGTTTGACTAACATGAATTTTGTGTTTTTGTAAAAGAGCTCTCTTTAATGTAGAAAGTCTTTTTACTAATGCCCAATCGAAGAAACATTAAATATAATTAGTGACTGCCTACAAACACCCATCAGTCCCTCCTCCAAAAATCCAACCAGTAATTCTTTGGAAACAACTCATCGGCTGTACCACAAGAACTTTGTATTACGACCATAATGTCCAAACGAATGGTGTCAGTATGGGAAACTCACGAGGTCCTACTTTCTCTAATTTTTACATGTCCTACATCAAAAACAAAGTGTTTAAAACAACAGATAAACAGAAGATTTATACAAGCTATGTTGATGAAATTTTTGTTTTGATAAAAATATAGGGAAAAAATTGTAAATCTGAAGTCAAATTTTGAAAATAACTCAAAACTAAAATTTACCTATGAATAAAATCCTGATTCTTGATCATATAGAACTAAAACCCAATGAATTTATCATTTACTTGTATTAAAAAAAACAACTTACAAAATAGTAATAACGAACTCCTTAAATAGGGTACATAAAAATTCCTTGTCTCAAAGAATATTTAAAACACAAAACAAACATTAGTCAACAATAATTTTCCCAACTATATCATTGATTAACAAAATTATTCTTACAAAAAATAATGACACCAGTCTTAAAAATAAGAAAGAATCAACACATTTTATGGCAATCAAATGCACAATAATTATAAACGGGACAAATTTGCTATACGAAAAATTATTAAACGTATTTATGCCATAAATCTTTAAAAAAAACATGTAAAATTTATAATATATTATAGAAAACTGAAGCCTGCAACCTTGTTTTTAATTTCTTCCGTTTTGGAAACCATTTACCTTTCGCTGGCCTTAAGTTTTTTGGGTTTTTTTATCTATTTATTTATTTATTTATTTTTTACACTGACTTGCGAAATTGATTTCGTCTTTTTTTTCTTCAAAATTGTTTTCGGCGATTTTGATTCAATTCTACAGGTCAAGTAGAATTTTGACTCATTCTACCGTAGATACCGCCACTACTAAATCGCTAAAAAAAAACAGCATAGTATGAAAAAAAAGGCCTCAAACATAATAAAAACGAGCTTCATCAAAGTGTTTATTATTATTATTATTATTATTATTATTATTATTATTATTATTATTAAGAGGAAAGATCAAAGTATTTTTTTCATCTTTTTTAAATTTTTAATCCCTTCTAACATGTTAGAAATTTTGGTAAAAAATCTTGTTTTGATTTGAGTTAGCACATTAATTTTGAAATTCTTGCAAAAAATCAAATAATTGTCAGATTTCAATGAAACTTTCAGGATTTATTCGGAAATGAATTAAATTAATTTTGAAATTATTTTTTAAAAAATCCTGGTAAAATATTTTTTTACTTCTGTTACCCCCACTCCACGTAAATTCATGAAATTTCAAAAAATTAAATTCTGTAAGTAAAAATGGTTTTATTAATTAAACGCAGGACACAATAAGGAATGTAAATTATGTATTATTTTTTAAAACCATTGAGCCATTTTAACGAAAATCTGCTCCGAACAGTAAAGTAAAAAATGCAATAAAACTATGTCATTATAAATTTAGGTAGATATGCTTTCAATTGCTTTAATAAGTAATATATATGTCAGACATTATAGTCTGAAAAAAAAAATCGATTACTAATGAAATTTTAAAAGAATTGTTTTCATTTTTGTTTTTATTATAAAAATAAAGTTTCAAAAATATTTTTAAAATGTTTCCAATTTTTGTAGACGTTAGGCTTGCAGGTTACATAGCGAAGACTATATATGACACTTCGCCGGGTCGGTCGCTGTTGGTTTCGATCCAGATAGCTGGTCGTAGATTTACTCTGTTCACTATGGTCTCCCTTGTCCCACCTTGTGTTGATTGATCACAAGGCAGTCACGTGAGTTTTCCACTAGCTGTCTCTCTGCCGAACTAAACCAAACCGGGAAGCGTGCACACAATTGGATAATATAAGAAAGAAACATGGTACCATAAAATAAATGGATCGACGTCTGAAGTGTTATAAAAGAAAATCTTTATATACAGAAAATAATTCACATAATAGTCATTCGGATATTTCCCAATCCCTGCTCCTATCAAGCTGGTAACGGAACGGAAGTCTCTTAAATAAATCAAAGTATCCTTCCAAGTAATAATCAAAGAATCTGGTTAGCCACAGCGTTTTGCTCTGAACGGAGTTCTAAGTTCGCAGCAAGTCTAGAATTTGAATTTAATGTGTCTGTGTGTGTGTGTCTTAGTTTCTTTTTTTTTTTTTTCATGATACTTTGGCTTGCATTTTGTCTTGCAAGGCTTGTATTGCTTTTTATAATTTTTTCTTCCTGCATCATGAGCGTGTCATAATCTGCATTTTGGTAGATACGCATTACTCTGAATTTACCTCCACTACAATCGTGCAAATGTTGAGAAACGTACAATTTTCTGTTATTGGCTAGTTTTTGCAGAGCTGTTCTTTTATTCAGGCCTTGTGTTGCTCCCACGTATTCGTCACATTTTAAAGCATAAATCACGTTTTTAGAGTTGTAACTCAGATTTGTTTATATTTCGAATGTATATGTGTTTTCTAATTTGAAGTGGTTTCCTTCTATTATTATGTTGCATACATATCTTTTTTGTTGCGTTTGTGTTGCTCGAATTTTGATGCGTTTAGAATGTTTTTTAAATTTTGGGATTGGCGCTTGCTTTTAATTATTTTAGCTTATTTTTAGTTAATGATGACCGTAGAATGAACCAAATTTCTACTTGATGACCTGTGGAATTGAATCAAAATTGCTCGAAATAATTTTGAAGTTAAAAAAAGAGGAAATCAAATTTCGCAAATCAGTGTTAAAAACAAACAAACTTATGGCCAGTGAAAGGTGAATGATTCCCAAAGCGGATTAGATTTAACGAGCGAGTTTAAAAAAATAACAAACAAACACGGACGCATATGAACTTTCTAATATGCTTACCGACAACTTTATATATACACAGTATTTTCATCAGAAAGATAAACGAATTTCGAAAAGTAAAGTCACAAGTTTATTCGCCTGAAGAGAGTCAATTTTGGACTCGAAACACGTGTAGCGACACAAATACCATTATGTAATATATTATAAAAAAACAAGTAATAATAATAATAATAATAAATCTACGCTTTGAACAAAACCTTCACGGCTTCTCGCACTTTTTTCTTATATATATATATATATATATATATATATATATACATTTTATATACACATATATTATATATATATACACATATATACACATTTGATATATATTTGTATAGATGTTTAATATGTGTGTGTGTGTGTGTGTGTGTGTGTGTGTGTGTGTGTGTGTGTGTGTGTGTGTGTGTGTGCATATATAAATAAACAAATGTTTACAACGTTGGCATACATTTTAAAAATAAGGAATTTATTGATAGTCTCAAAGGCTCTTTCGTCCAACATCTCATCAAGAGAAAAATCGTCGGAAAATGAATTAAACGAAAAGAACAGTGACAGAATAGCAAAAAGAGGGAATCACGGTAATATATATATATATATATACTTATTGTAAAGTCTCTAAATTTGTTGGAGGATTTTAATTGTTCCTTGCTAATTATTTATACGTGAATTCCCCTCCCTCGATATATATATATTAATTGTCCCGAGAGGAGGGGAATTCACCTATAAATAAGTAGCAAGGGACAATTAAAATGAAATATCCCCCAACAAATTTAGAGACTTCACAAAATCTATCTGACGTCAGAGTGAAAGTTTCCGTAATGATATAGAGACTGATTGCAAAATTTTGAAATGTTTATTGGAACCAGCCCTAGGTATAATTTTAAACCACTCCTTCTTATAGAACTTGGCACATGCTATATTACTCTCTAGTATATGTTGAGCAATAGCCGATTCCATATTTTGTAGAGGGCAGACATGTTACTTATCTTGCCACGCTTTGTTTTCGAAGGCACATGCTGATTAATTCATCAGACTTGTTTCTGATGAAGGACCGATGGCGGTCTGAAATATAAAATACAATAACAAAAATAAACAAATACTGTCCAAAAATACATTTTTAAATTCAAAACTTTTTAATATCCTTTCCGATATATATATATATATATATATATATATATATATATATATATATATATATAAGAACAATAATGCAGAGGAAGGCAGTAAACAATATATATATAGTAGTCACCAGTACAGTTAGACATCCGATTGCTTTTAGCCAGGATTGAAACCCGACCGAATTGACATCAATCGGCGATTCTAGTAAAAACTTCTTGATGATGGTGTTTTAACACCAAAATATTATAGTTAAGTTTCAGTAAGCTATTATAATAATAATTACTATATATATATATATATATTGTTAAATTTAACAGACCATGAATGTCTATTATTCCCAACCAAACAGACAAATTAAAAACAATGATAGAAAACGAAACATTATCTGGTTCAACCGACCATTTATTTAACTTAGTAGTAAAAATCAAAATAGGACAACTATTTTTTAAACTGATCAATAAACACTTTCCAAAAAGCTCTGTACTAAAGAAAATGTTTAATAGGAATACAATCAAGCTAAGTTATAGCTGTACTAGTTATTTAGAAAATTTCATAAAGAAACAAAACGCCAGAAATTTAAATAGCATTGTAAAAAACAAGATCATTAATAAAGAATGTAACTGCAGGGACAAAAATAAATGCCCACTTCAAAGACTTTGTGATACAAAAGAAGTTATTTACAAAGCAAAAGTACATGACTTAAATGGTCAAAACAAAACATATTTTAGATCAACCAAAGACACCTTTAAAACCAGGTGGTTCAATCACAGGTCTACATTTAAAATAGAAAACTTACGAAATTGTACAAAATTGGTAAGCTACGTGTGGAAATTGAAATTAAAATATGAAAAAGACCCCCCCCCACACACACACACACACACATACACAAGCACAGCTACAATTAATAACAGCAGCAGAAGCAGCAGCAGCCAGGAATGATCATTCCTTGAAAAGCACGGACTCACTCGGATAGACATACGCTCCTCTGCCATTCTGAAGATGAGATTTTGATCTCGAAATATTAATGTATAATAAATAGGTAATACCCAACAACTTCTTTACCTTCCTTTATTTTACTAAACGAATTGTGACAGACCTAACCATACATTTATGGTGTATATATATAAGTGTGTGTGGGGGGGATTTACAGTTGGGACCTTTTTCTGGTCTGATGATATGTCTGCTTTAATGTGTGGTTTTATCTAAGTATATGTGACCTGACCGTTAGTTTGACTTTTGCCAGGGTTGAAGAGGATTTGTTTTATTATTGTTGTTTTTCTATCTGCTTTATCTCGTGGAGTGTGCTTGTCCGTAACTGTATCATGTGTGCGTGTTCATGCGCGTGTAATTCTTGTAATTTATTTTACTTTATTTTGTGTGTGTGTGTGTGTGTGTGTGTGTGTGTGTGTGTGTGTGTGTGTGTGTGTGTTCCGGTGTATAGTGTGTTTTAGGCACCTCCACTACTTACATAGCGTAATGAAAACGGCCACAAACTTAATAAAAATTAATTATTTTTTATCGAATTATTATTATTATCATTTTGTTGTTTGTTTTTTTTTTTTTAATCCTTTCTAACACCGGAACTCCTTTCTCTGTCCATCATTCATTAGCTCATTAATTACACTGATTTCAATTCTAAGCCGTTTTTCTTTAACCGGTTCGAATGATTTTACAGCCTCAAAGAGAGATTTGCAGTCTGTGTAGTTTATGTGGATTTGGCTTACCTGTTGTGAGTTCAGAAAACAGTGTGGAAATGAAAACTGCCATGTCAATTGTTTCAGACATTGAGATAATTTCAGTAGCCAAAGTGCTATGCATAATGCGCCGGATCTTATTTGAGCTCCACCAAATCGGAGAGAATCTACCAGATTCACCCACAAATAGGATTATATAGCCTCCCTGACTACTACCATCAGGAAGATTTCCCATAGAAGCATCACTAAATACCATCAGGTGTAGTTCCTCATCTTTTCCAAGGTGTTCAAATTTCAGTGACAGCTTAGATAATTTGGTTCTGGCAATAACTTTGTTTACCTGTAGTTGATCTTGCACCGTGCAATTTTTAATGCTTGTCGCTAATACACAGGCATCGAATAGTAGGTCTGGACGACTCTGATGTGCTAACCATAATAGTTGTCCCACCTTCGATCTCAATGACTGCTTTTCATTTTTTTGAGGGTTGTGAGTCTTTTTGCATAGCCCTCATAGGGTCCACAACAACTGGTGATATTTCGTCAGTGTATTTATCCGGGTTGAGTTGTATTGTATCATTGTTACAGACGAGACCAATTCCACAATACTTGAAGATTTTGCTGTCCTCTTTTCCCACTTTAAATGCCTTCCGTATGTTTTTGATAAAGTCATCAAATTGTTGGTCTCCTGACCAAATGAAGTCATCGACATGGCAAGCTAGTATGCCTATCAGCCTTAGAGATCCAGTAGAAAACTGTAGGGTCTATTTTTGACTTTATTATACCAGTAACGAGATGCATCCCTCAGCCCATAGACACATTTGTTCAGCCGCCATATTTCATCACATTTCGCTTCCTTAGGTGGTTCTATGTAGACTTCCCTATTCATCTTTTGTCCCTGGAAAAACGTAGTCTTAATATCCATGGAATGTAGCTTCCATTGATATTGAGCTGATACTGCCATTATCAGTCTCAGAGACTCATGGGCACAAGTGGGGGAATCTTTTTGGATATCCTGTATTTCTTCAAATCCCCTAGCAACTAATCTCACTTTAGGTATAATGCCATCCATAGTTGATTTCCAGCTACAAACCCAGTGAGTGGATAGGCATTTCTGTCCACTATCTTTTACCTCCGTGTAGACATTGTTCTGTCTCCAGCTGTCAAGTTCTTTCATTTTTGCTTCGTAGAATTGCGTATTATCCACAATCATGACACTGTCATCATCAGCAGACACTCTGGTGGTTTCATTTTTATTAAGGTCACTGACTTGGCCCAGGTCTACAGATAATTCCTCACCTGCCAAGTTAGCTGGTTCCTTAATTTTGATGTTGTACCACTTTATTTTTTCCGTTAGCCTTTACTGCTCGGCCGATTACCTTAGCCTGGATTTGTTGTTGGCTTTCCTTGTGTGTATAACTTATGATGTGGCCTAGTTTTATGTAGATTTTGTCATTTGGTGTTTTATTGTTATGGCTTGGAGCCTGTGAGGTTTGTGGAGATTGCTCATCATCAGAATTTTCAGATAATTTCCAATTTGATAGGGTCTAGTTGCTTCTCAGCCCTGTGGTTGTTTGATGTATCAGATAATGAGCCGGAGTTTCCTTTTACATTTGATGGGTGCGCTAAACGTAGTCTACACTTATGCACTCTCACTAGTACCCCTCCATTTTGAGCAAATACAACAGGCCCATCCTGGCCAATTACCTCGCCAGGTCCTTTCCATTCTTTATTATCTGGTCTCTTATATTAGACCTTGTCACCAGGTGTACAGATGTCAGGTGTGGGTTGTAATTGTTTACGCAGGGCTCTTCTGATTTTTTCAGATGATTTGGCTTTAGTGAAGGCCTGTCTTGCTGTGTGTAATGCATTTATGTGGTTTCTCACCACTTCACTGGTTGTGGTACCCTCCAGAGATGGTGGCTGATCAGTGAGGACAGATGGAATATTTGGATTCCTCCCAAAAACCAGTTGATATGGACTATATCCATATACATTATGTAGTGAGTTTTTGGCCATTAGTGCCCAGTTCAGGGCTGTTTTCCCAGTCAACATTTTGGTCATGCTTGACTTTCATCAAAATCTCTGTTAGTGTTTGATTGTGTCTTTCAAGTAGACCGTTGCTCCAGAGAGAATAACCAGCAGTAGTGATTATGCCATGTCTCGTACTTCGGCACTGTCAAATTCACCACCAAGATCACTGAGAATCCGCCGCGGTGCCCCATAAATGCTTATCTAATACGTTATAAAGTTCTGAACAAACATAAATGACTGTTTGGTGTTTGTGATGCTGTAATTCTATGGGTTTTCCAAACATCACAGCTTTGTCGGAATTCAAGTCCAGAATAGTTCCTGACTTTTTCAATGAAGTCTTGCTTAACAGAAGTGGGATGTCTGCATCGACCACTTCAGCCTCTATTTTACATCTTGTGTTGCCTATTTTGGCTGGCAAAATAACTTTTTGGAATGAATTTATAATTTTTCCGTCACCAAAACGAAAAGGTTTGTGACTTTTTCTAGGTGTAACATCACTATTTATAGCTTTTTTTTTTACATAGTGTCTTAGCCATCTCAGTCCACAGACTGTCCTGGTACAAGCTGTGTCGATCACTGCTGAATTTAGAGATTCTACAACAAAAATTTCATTCTTGGAGACGTTATTCTGCGTAATAAGTGTGATATTACATTCTTCTATCGGTGAATCAGTGTTATCAGAATGAAAATCTTCCGCAAGCTTAACTGAATCATTTCTATGTGGACATTCTTTCCACCAATGGAGCACACTTTGGCAAATTCTGCATCTACTTGCTTTACCGTATCTGTTAGGCAGTTTGGTTTCAATGTTAGTCCCTTCCGATTGGTTTTGTTTATTAGAATGCGTCGGAAAATTCTTTTCATAGCTGACTTCATTCTATCATAACATAGCTCACTTGATGCACATGCTGTCAGGATTAATTGTTTTTGTTGGTCGGATAAATTAGTATTACCCAGAAGCTTGCATGCTAGTACAGCATCTGGCAGACTCATTTTATATTTTTTACTTCTCTGGTATCGCTGGTCGAATTCTATGATGCAGTCTGAAATCGCCACGTGTCCAGGTCTCCGGAATCCGTCGAAGTTCCTGTGTGCTTCGTAAAGGCTGTGTCGATGGTTTCACGCAAAAATAACCGATCCAGTACAGTAATTAAAGTTTCCATACCCTCTTCTTGGTGTAAATATTCTCTGTTACAGTTTAAAGCTGCCTTTTTTGCTTTTCCGGTTAGAGACAACGTTACCACTAAGGTTTGTTTCCGCTTGTCAATGTCTGTCATTAGTTGCCAGATAGATAGCTCGTTCTTCCATTCTTCATAACTTTGCTCATCAAATTTGGGTGGATTTTTGTAGTTTGAAGCCATTGTCTTAATGCTCTGCTACCATGAAATAAATAGATGAACAGGATTCAATGGATTTGACAGATACTTATTTGTAAAAGGGGTTACCTTGCCTCACGTGTCAATACTCCCGTAATGGCCGTGTAGGGATTGAATAAAAATACGAAAAAAAAAAAAAATAAAAGCACTAAATAAAATAAAAATACAAAATAAAATAAAAACTACGAAATAAAATATAAATACAAAATAAAATAAAAGTACAAAATAAAATAAACATAAAAATCTCCCAGGAGTCCTCTGACAGGAAAGACAATTTACGCATATGCAAAAAAGAGAGGCTTCCTGACGCCAAAAATAAACTCTATCTTTTTTTTTCTGTTGGACTTTGACTGGTAAAGACGTGCCGACTGTCCGTAAGGAATTTCCCCATCAAGAGGTCGTTGGAATCAAAAAAATAAAATCAGTGTCAAAACTGTCCTTCTAGTGTCTCTGTATCTTTCCTTTTCTCTTTGCTTATTTATTTCAGCGACGAAAGCTATTCAACAAGTCTTGGATGTTTAGTTGAAAGAACCAACCCAGTAGCAATAGCCATAGCATCCATAGCCGTTCGCCTACAGCCGGTCACGCGCAAGCCACGGATAATAAGGTGAACCCTCGCATGCTGGGTACAATCACAACACAAGAGAAGGTCAAAGGGAGAATACCCTTACTAAAGTGTAACACATGCCAACGGATTCTATTAATATTAAATATTAACACTGATACAGCCACATGACTCAATGTAATTAAATTTATTTATTTACAGAGCTAATATTTATTACATATTAAAAAAGTTCAAATTTTCTTAAGACGGGTGGCCATTTCGACGAGTAAATTTGTCACTCATCTTATCAGCCAGACTAAAACATTATGAGAAAATAAATTTGTTTGCGTGTATATAAAAAATGGAAAGTGTAGAGAAAAAGAATTGGAAAAAAAGAAAAAGGAACACATCATCCCTACAAGAACATGTTAGATCTGCCACGTGGGTGACAGTAATGAAAAGAAACACAATAAAATAAATTAAAAATAAAAATAAGGGAGAAATAGGTCAGATTGAATTATAGCTTTTCAAGGCCACTGTTAAAGGGCCACAAATAATCTTAATGCCAAAACAAAATGATTAAATATAACTTAAGTTAAAAATAGTCTCCTGCATCTAATGGTGGTTCGTTAAAAACAGGAAGAACAACAATAATACCAATGGACACCAGAAATTGTATGTAGAGGATCGGATCAAACTCAACATTTGTATCTGGAACACCAGAACCCTCTTGGACAGAAACTCGTCTGAACATCTATAACGTAGACCCGCTCTCGTTACAAAGCAACTTCAGCAACTGAATATAGATATAGCAGCTCTGACAGAGACACGATTGGCAGGAGAGGATCAGCTAACTGAG
Organism: Ascarosepion bandense; assembly: GCA_037127315.1. NCBI lineage: Eukaryota > Metazoa > Mollusca > Cephalopoda > Sepiida > Sepiidae > Ascarosepion > Ascarosepion bandense. The sequence continues at coordinate 6,728,759 of JBBBDQ010001527.1, read as the reverse complement.
GTATCGTCAGGCTTCATGATTTTCTGGGTAGGCAAACCAAAAAACGAACGGAGGGAGGGTAGTGTTGACTTTACCCTCAGAACATCTTTTCTTGATCACATCAAATTTTCATCTAGTGTGAATGATCAAATTATGAAGATGCGGGTGCCACTGACGCATGATCGACATGCAACACTTTTGCCCATCTATGCACCAACCCTACAGGCCAGCGAGGAAGTCCTCAATTCATTCTACGAGTGTCTACGAGCAACCACGCATGCTGATGATAAATTACTGATCCTTGGAGATTTTAATGCCCGTCAAGGCAAAGATTGCTAAACTTGAGGCGCTATTGACCCTTTTAGCATTGTTAAAATGAATGCAAGCGGATTAAGGTTGCTCCAACTTTGTACAGAACTTGATTTAAACATATGCAACCCATTTTTCCGTCAAAAGATTAAGCACAACGCTACCAAGATCCAAGCATAATAAACTACATCATCACTCGTAAATAAGATTTAGGTGACGTGTGTTCGGTGCGTGTAAAACATAGCGCAGAGAGTGTGGAATTGACTTCAAATTAGTGCGTGGAAAGTTCAAGCTACATATTTGTAAGAGAATTCATATGGATGAGTGAAACGCAGAAACGAATTGATGTGACCAAATTAAAGTGAGCAGTTTTATGTGCAACCGTGATGGAAAAACATTTTAGCCTCAATTTCAATGGTACCTGGGAGAACTTTAGAGACCACATATATTCAGTAGGGAGCGATAAAAACTAGGAAACATCTAAAAACAAAATTCAAATAATCTTCAATTATCAGAAAGAAATTCTTTTTACGGATCCTTTTCGCAAGCCGACGCGATCTTTGTTCGTCGTCCAATGGAAAGGCAAGAATCACATCCGGTAGTAAATTCCCAAATGACCTTTCCAAGCCTCACAAAAAAAAAACAAAAAAAAAAAACTGAAAGCTCTTGGAAAGTAAAACATTAGGGAACATTTTTACATTCCTTATCTCCAAAAATTAATAAAAATCTTCCTTGTCGGTATTTTTTATCGAAACATGTTTAAATGTATATATATATATATATATATATATATATATATATGAGAAAATATATACGTGTATATGTATGTGTAGCGGACGAAGGGTCCACTTACTAATTTAGATTTATGAGTCGACTCGACGCAACCTTGGTCATATCTTAAAGCAGGTTTTAAGAAAGAACAAAAAGGCGAAAGTAACCAGAGAAACAATGTATTGGCAAAGGTTACATGGGGTTGAGAGAGCATGCATAAGAAAGTGAAAAGGAAAGAGTCATTCCCCTTCGTCTGTTCGTAGAAACAAAATAAAATGTATGAAGTTTTTTCTCTAGCTGAAAGAAAGGTTTGTAACAATTGTTAAGATTATCGTAAAGAGTTCAAAGTTCAAATCCTTGATGAAGAAAATCAGACAGAAGACAAAGTTCTGTGTCTGTGTGTGCGTTGAGTAGAGAGAGAGACTTACATGCGAATGTAGCAGTCGGTGGATTTCTACTGACGAAGATTGGAAAAATTGTGGAATTATGTGTAGGAAGTTATTTTAGGTAAAGTCCTGTTTGAATGAAAGTTAATGTGCATAGTGTTAATGTAGGAGAAGAAAAGTAAAAGAAATTTTGCGCCACTAATTGCTACACGCAATTAGTGCGCGTGTGTTTGTGTGAGTTAGGAAGACATTGCTCTTGTCTTGGGACGAAATCCTAACTGGTGTACCACGTGCTGTTTTCCGTTTTTATTAGCATCGTTTTTGACGTGAACCAGTCATCACGTGGAACGCCGAGTGACCATGCGTGTGTGTGTGTGTGTGTGTGTGTGTGTGTGTGTGTGTCAATGTATGAAACCCTACATATGTATGTATGTATGTATGTATGTATGTATGTATGTATGTGTGTGTTTATAGATATATGTATATACATATATATATATATATATGTCAGATTAAATGAATTGCAAACATTGTGCCCGTTTATTTTTAATAAAATCCGTTCATACTCATGAAATAAGCTGTAACGTTGACAGATGTTATTATCATTCGTTTCTCAATGTTCCCAAGTACTTTCAATCTTTATCCGAGATTATGCATATATGTATGTATATTTAAAGATGTTTTTGAATGTACATAACTTGATAATAGAAATGAAAGCGAATACTATTAGGCATGCTAAAAACGAAGTAACCGGTTTCACTTCCGCTCTTCCGGCCTTATCGGGAGATTAACTTAAATTAAAATAAATTATGGAATGAATGAAGGAAAGGGAAGAAAGAGGGTAAGAAAAATAATGTGAAAGAAAAAGAAGTGCTAGAGGCTAACAATAGCAAGTTGTGGCAAACATTCACGATGTTTACAGAAAGAAGGTTTGCGCGACCTGATTTACAAAGACCCTAGCACTCTTAGATGAAATTGTGTGACCGAGACACGATTGTGAACCAGTTAACACTAAAATCAGCAGCACGCTTTCTATTATTAATAAGCCGCTTATATATTGAGGAACCATAGGTATTTGGGACAGGTTCATATTTGAAAGCATGATTCCTGATCTTACTAGGAACGTGCTATTTAATTCTCATGTCTAGACGTTGAGTGGTTCTCCTTATGTAGTTGGCACCGTAACTACAATTGATAAATTACAGAATTTACATGATGAAGAGGGAGAACATCCTTACGACTAGAACAGAAAATAGGTCAGGTTTGAAAAACCACTTGAACCTCAGCCGAGAAATAACAGACAAACACACTAGATAAAATCTGTTTAGTTAAGCATTCACAGTCAGCTCCAATCCAGGGAAGTCTCAGATAAACAAGACATTTTTAACTATAATCAGTTTGACTTTTCTGTACTCTGCAATCTTGTCGCGGATAACAGAATAAACAGTATTGGAGAGGGGAGATACACACACTGCATAAAGTTTCTGCAACAAAATTGATTACATCGTCTAGAAAAGGCTCCGAACAAATCATTAACACCCTATGAATAATGGTTTATCTTACGCTTCCTCAGACAACAAGGAATCCCAATGCGCATATAACATCGCAAATGTAGGTGTAAAAATTGTTGGTGTCCGATGTACCAAGACATCCAAAAAAGCCAGTTGAGAATTAGACTCTTTCACAACTGTAAACCTCAGAGCTGGATGAAGACAGTTAAGGAAAGAGAGAAACTGATCAGCCTCAACTTCATTATTAATTTTTTTTCCTTTCCCTTCATTGATTCCATAATTTATTTTAAGTTACTCTCCCGATGAAGAGCGGGAGCGAAACTGGTTGCTTCATTTTTAACATACCTAATAGCTTTACACTTTCATATATATATATATATATAGAAAACTGTAAATTTATCTTTAAACACTTCTCGAAAAATCCACCGAGTATAAACGCGGGGGGGGGGGGATGGAAACAAAAAAAGAAACGAGCTAAGCACTTGAACTTTAGTCAAAGTACTAGTCGAAAGAAAAAAAAACCCGACACGAGGAACCTAACACGTAAAGTGCAGAAATTTTTTATGTCGTAAGAAAAATTTCTGCTGTGAACAAAAGGGGAAAGGTAATAAAAAAAAAAATCAATGCAACACAAGGGTTCAAATTAAAGGAAATTTAGTGCTTTATTTAAAAAAGAGAGGAGTTGTGCGCTGACTACAAAACAGGTCCGTTAGCAAAGGCTAGGTTATAGCCTTGGTACCACAAGAAGAAGAAAAAATTAAAGTCTTTCTCAGTTTACCTTGTTAGATACAGTGTTCGTAGTTCGTTTCTTGTCTCGAGCCTGGAAAAAAGTGTTTGCTTTTTTTTTTTTTTTTTTGTTAAGTCTCTTCAACCCTTGTTGGTTGTGGGCCGTGTTGGTTGTGGGAAACTGTATCCCTTTTCCGGAAAGTAAAATTTCTTTCTTCTTCTGGAAGAAGTATCTTTTCGTACAATAAATTTCTTTCTTCCTCTGGAACAAGTGTCTTTTCTTAAAATAAATTTTCTTTCTTCCTCTGGAAGAAGTGACGTTTAAACATTTTTTTTCTTACGCCACGTGGGTTAATGACAAACAGGGGAAACGATCCTTTTTAGAGAAATGTACTCTTTCTTCCTCTGGAAGTAGTATCTTGAATCTTGTTTCTTCTCTGTTCGTCAGGAGGAAATTCTTTCTTTTCTTCTTTTGCGAGCTTCTCTAGCCCACAAATAAATTCAAACTTCTTTTTACGTCTTTGTTCTGACGGAGCTAAAATTTTCAGGGCTGCTCAAGTCGACGAAAATCAAAAAACTGAGAATTCCCGCTCCTTGAGATTCTATAAGAAGGAGCTAACCAATCAGAGGCGGGATACGCGACACGTGGTACCGCAAAGACATTTCAATTTCCCAACGGCCCTAACAAATTCTATGGATCATCGACTTCTTCAAGTAATTTCAAAACAGGAAAAACACATTCCCTATAAATTTGTTTAAAATTGTGCCTTTGTTTGTATTTGTGTATTTGTTTAATTATCTTATTCATTAGCTTCTTTTGGTCATAAATATTCACGTGCAACATTAGTAAATGTTTTGTTTGCTCAATCTGGGAATTTTACTAAACCTTTCTAATAATTTGGCACGCTCAAATCACCGTGCTGATAAAAAATATGGCGCCAGTATATATATATATATATATATATACAAATGATTGCAACGTTCAAAACATCAATTTAAAACACTACTCAATATAGAAATAGAGCAATGAATATTTATTATAAATTATACTTTAGAACATGTATAAACTACAATCTACTACAAAATTGTACATCTTGTTTCGACATTGAAAGAACAATGTAATAAACGTTATTTTTTAAAAGAAAATTTATGAAAATTCACTTCCTTTTATTGGCAAAATTTTTCATACGAGGTAAAGAGGATAGGAAAGATGAGAAAACAAAAGAGAAATAAAAAGGGGAAAAAGAAGAACACAGAGGAAATAAAAAACAAAAAGGAAACAGAAAGAAAGAAAGAAAGAAAGAAAGAAAGAAAGAAAGAAGAGGAAAGAGCCAATGAGAAACGGCTCAAGAAGAAATAGACCCCAAATACGGACATCTTAACAAAGAGGAAAAAAGTGAGAAAATTCACAGAGGGGGAAGAAAGTGAGAAAAAGTGAGAGTCGTGGAGTGGAGGGTGACAACAGGAGCTGCAAAGAAATAGAAATTTCAATCTTTAGCCGGAAATGAATTGTATAGATACATTTGTCCATAACATTGTATAAAACTAAATCCTTTAGCATTTAAAAAAAAATGAGAACATCACATACACAAACATAGGAATTATTCAAAAAGCGCAGATCAGAGGACATTTAAAAATACAAGACGAAAATATACATTCATTAATGCTAATATGATAGATTGAGGAAAAAAAAATTAAATTTAAATTTAAAAATGATAAAAATTAAAGGAAAAATTAATGTTAAAAATAAAAAATAAATTCAAATTTAAAACATTAAATAGATCACAATTTGTAATAGAAAATAAAGACATTCCAGCTCCAACCCCGTTTCCCTACTGTTTCTCTGTTGTTTTTGAACAGGCCTTTAGGAACTGCAACTTACATTCGCTATGATTCAACAGGAAAACTGTTTAACATTAAGAAGTTTAATACAATGTCGGAAGTTAACTTGCCGCTGATCAGGGATTTGCTATAGATGACTGCGATCTTATAGCTCACTCGGATAAGGACATGCAACATATTATGGATACTTTTTCTAATGCATGCACTGCAATGGGATTGACTATTTGTTTGAAAAAGACAGTAGTCATGTACCAGCCATCTCCAGGGAAGATATATTGTGAACCAAACATATTTGTCTATGGTGAAAGGTTAAATGTTGTTTGGGAGCACATTGAGCATGTCCTGTGATCTTAATGTGGAAATATCAAACCACATACAGAAAGCTAGTGACACATTTGGTAAACTGTATAAACGTCCAAGGGCAGGGAATTTCGGTGAGTATATAGTGGGGTATCTTATCTATTCCTTTTGTAGTGAAGGGTAATTGTATACCGTTGCAGGGTAACGGAATTTGGCCTTGTGGTAGATAGCCCACTATAATTCATAAAATGATTCTAAATCAAGAAAGGCAATTTGGGTATAAAATAGCATTTATATATATACACATATCAATTAATGTTTTACAATTAAAGCAATACTTGAAATAAAGGTCCAACAGAGGTTAGAATGTTCATGGCAAATAATGAGCTGAAAGAGATAAAAGGCTTAGGAATGTGGGGAGCGGAGGTATGTGAGGAATGTCTTTGAAGTAGTCGCTCCTGAGGTCAGTAAGTACTTTTGAGACAGTGGAGAAGCTAAGAGATAAGGGAGGCGAACATAGTAGCTGCTCGACTTACGTGAAGGGGATATTAATTACCTTCGTCTCTCTGGGTCTCTGCGTTAGTCTGTCTGCTGGGTGCTTTTTGTCTTGGCTTTTTATATCTGCTTTTTGGATCAAAACAGCTCATTTTGAATTTCATACTTGTATTTGATTCTGGGCTTCCCATTGGCTGGTAAATAAAATTTGCATAGGCTCGCGAAATGGAAATTTGATATTTGATTAATTTTTATTTTTCAACTGGAACATCTGCGCGAATACACCTGCGCAGAGACGACTTTTGTTTATTTGCTTTCTGGTCGTTATAGAGCAAACATCCAGTCCCCAAACATCCAGTGGTCTACCATAGACATATGAAAAATCTTGAGAGATTCGACTAGTACTGCTTACATCATATCTTCATCATTACCTGGTAAATATTTGTTAGTGATGTAGAGATGCTAGAGAGGAGTACTGTGATAGTGTTGCATTCCTAATACTAAAATATCATCTTTGGTGGGCAGGTCACCTTGTCAGAATGGATGACAGCTGCATGCCAAAGCAACTGCTTTAAGGTGAGCTGCAAACAGTGAAGAGGAATGCTGGCAAACCTAAGATGCTGTTTAAGGAGTGCATTAAGTGCGCTGAAGAAGAGCATCATTACTTGTAAGCACTGAGAGAATGTGTATTTAATCGCAATAATTGGAAGAAAGCAGTCAGTATTGGAAGGCATCACTTTGAAGATGAGAGAAGGAGGCACATAAAAGAGATGTATGCAAGCGCAGCCCTTCGTTGGGCTTCCTGAAGGCATTCGTAGGCAGCTCGATCTGACGTGTAAACAATGTGGTGGAGTGTGTTTGTCAATGGTTGATCTAAAGAGTCACTTGAGAGTGCATCAACACAGGGTGGCAATTGATTATGGAATTGTAAACGTCCACCAGTTGAAATGTGATTTTTGTGATAAAATATGCATGTCCAGAAGTGGTTTCACAGAACTCAAATAGCATGAAAATGTAGCTCCGACAGTGCGTGCTGTTGGACCTAATGCTTGTACCAGAATATGTAGTGTGCTTGCTGGGCTGAAGAGACACATTTATTTGGCCCATCAGTAGATATTCTTAAAAAAGATATGAAGTAATGGTCATACTCAAACATGAGTTGGCAACTGCCATATATATACACTACCGGTAATAATTATTAGGCCACCCCAGTTTTTTAAAGAAAATGATGTATTTCATACTATTTGTTGTATTTATTTCCAAGTAGATAATTCTAAATGAAAATAGAATGGTCCTTTTGTTATTATTAATTTGTAAAATTTTACAAGGCAAGGAAGCAAAGATGAACTCGTCCGAATCACTCTAAATTTTCTTCATTCTTTCATTAATGAAACTGCAATATAGGTAATTATTAAATACTTATAAATTCATTTGATGCACATGTTATTGTGCAGTATTAACAAAAGAACCATTCTTTTTTCACTTGGCAATAAATACTAAAAAATAGTATGAAATATGCCATTTTTTTAAAACACTGGGGTGGCCTAATGATCATAACATTTTCATTTTAGCTAAAATACTGATCAAATTAGACAACTCAAAAACAAATTTGAAAGTCACTCCATCCTCAAATTGACATTAGAACCTAATATTAATAATAAAATTCCATTCCTTGATGTATTTATGATTCCAGCACACATAGATTTACAACTTCTCTGTATAGGAAACCAAATAGCATAAACTAGTGTCTTCTTAATTATAATAGTGAATGCCCCTGACGATATAAGATAACTGTTATAAAAAACTTAATTCAACGCACACAAATGATATCTTCTTCCAAAGTCATATTCTATAAAGAATATAAATTAAACAAACACTTGTTGACAATGGATTTTCTACTTCTAACAATATTGATATTAATAATAATAGTGTACATCAAACTAAACATAACTTATAAGATTGCAACCAAATGCATAATAATTACAAACATGATGAAATAACACTCAAAAACATAATAGATAGAAATGTTAAACCAGTTGATAATAATGAACAAGTTAAGCTCATCATACATTATAAAAAATTTAAAACTGGCCTCATAGTCTCTGATAACCTTACAAATATTGTTTTTACTAGAACCACTCGTAGACTTACCTGCCACCTTTCTGATCATAGTTCAATTACACCTTTCTCAGAAAAACATAGCTATGTATGTAATATTAGACAGATTTTAGTAGATAACACAATAATACTCACACATACACACAGTAAAAAGAACCTTCAGATATTGGAAGCCATCTACATTAAATCAAAGCAACTCACACTCAATAAAATCACATTTCAATCTAGTTACAACACATTACATTGCATTTCGACATATGATTCTGTTGTTAACATTTCAGTCTCTCACATGGTGAGATGTCATAGAACTGCATTACTAATTTATTACCTGTGTCTGCTATTTAGTAATTGTTATCGTTGCATAGCAATATTTTATGTCAGCACAAGATAATATTGTCTTTGATGGTAGATGTCTTTATGTTTACATCCCTGTAACCACTCTGAAGATGGCACATGCAAGTCAAAAGCTTAGAACCAGTGTAATAAAAACAGATCCAAATGTCAGACAATTTTTGTCTTTATTTTCACCTGAAATTAAAGCTAAAATACGATGCTTAGAAAGGCTCATGATTAAACATAATAGACATTTATTGTGTTATATTTAACAATATGTTTAGATAATTATCTGATGCCTCGATACACTATATATCTATATACACACACATATTTATGTATAAGTTTATACTAGTATATGTTTACATTCTAACAAGTATATTATTTAATGCAAACAATTCAGGAATACTTTATCATAAAAATAAATAATTCAGAGGTGTTATGCTATGAAAAAAATTGGGAAGTTAACTCTTTCAGTTATCAAATATACAAAGAAATATACAAAAATTGCCATCTTTTATAGTTTTTCTGGATATATTTTATTACACAATTCATATTGTTCCCAACAAGGATGATTTATATCAAATTACAAGACTAAACTAACTTTGAATCTACCAGTTTTGTATACACATTAATATATATATATACATGTATATGTATTCTGAATTCAAAATTTGTTCAAACAAGCATTTTAGTGAGTAAAAACAACTGTGAAATGGTAACTAAGTGTTCTTAAGCCCTTTACATGCTTTCAAATGACAACTTGTCTAAAAATATTGGTGCCAAAATCCCAAGAATTTTCTTTTATTGAGCCTCTCCATAGCTTATGATTTACTGTACTGAATACTGACAAGTTTAAGAAATTACTTTTGGTTGTTCTGTTGTTATGATAACTCATGTAATGAAGATAACATTCTTAAATATGCTCTATGACCTTGCAATAACCATTTTTTGTTTTAAATACACTCTACCATGTTGAAACAATAAGTATTTCTTGTCTTGCACATGCTTTACCCCCTTGTAAAGTGTATTTCCTGTACTGAATATGCTCTGCCAACTTGCAATAAGCATTCCCTGTCTGAAACATGCTCTTCCACCTTGATGGAATGAGTAATTCCTATCAGTGAATTTTTCAATCATGCAATTCAATTTCATGCAATGAAAGTGAAATACCTAATTTTAATACAATCTGAAACTGGCTGATTCTACCATTAGACAGTCTAATAATATACTCCAATTTAAAAACTAACAATTCCTATATTGTTAAAGTATTGACGCAGTGGGAAGTGATCATTTTACTTGCATTTTATTAGACGAAGGGATTTTTTAAATTGTTGCTTAAATATTTAGTGAGAAGTGAATCCTTTCAGCAACCCCCTGTAGTAAATAACGTAATTATCATTAATGTTGAATAGACATAATGATATCATTGATGTTGAATAAGCTTGATGATATCATTAATGATGAACAAACTTGTCAATATAGTAAATGTTAATAGATTTGATATCATTAATGTAGAATAGAACTGAGTGTATCATTAATACTGGATAGTCTTCATGCTATCATTGATGAGATTGTTAATATTAAATAGAATTTACATCTATCCTTAGTGTTGAATAGACTTGATGCTTTAACTAATGTTGTATAGACTTCATGCAATCATTGATGTTAAATGAATTTGATGATATCATTAACGTTAAATACAATTGATGATATCTGTTAATTCATGTTGAGTAGATTCAATGCTATTGTTAATGTTGAATAGACTTGATGATATCATTTATGTTGAATATATTGGGTTGTCCAGAAAGTTTGAGCCAATTTTTAAGGGAAATTAGAACACAAAACAAAATTATGCCAGTAAATATTTTTCAGCTAAATATGAACCATTTCATTGCACAACTTTTTCTCTAATTTTCATTCAACTTAAAGATTTTATCTTTCCAGAATTTCAGTGGTTTCTCAGCAAATAACTATTTAAGGTATTTTTTTTTTCATCCAAAGAATTAAAATTTTTACCATTGAGATTATTTTACAACGATCTGAATAAATGAAAATCCAAAGGTGTAATGTCTGGTGAATACGGAGATGCAACAATTTTAAAAAAAAACATGAAGTCTGGCATTATCCTGATGGAAAACATCACCTTTCCTGTTCACTAATTCTGGTTATTTTTCTTGAATTTCTGCCTTTAAATTGCCAAGTTGCAAGCAGTATTTTTCAGAATCAATTGACAGGTTAATTGGCAGAAGCTCATAGTACAGGCTTCCTTTCCAATGCCATCAGATGCACAGCATGACTTTCTTAGGATGAAGACCTAATTTTGGGATGGCTAAAGTTGGCTCATGTCACTTACACCAGGATCTTTTTCATTGAACATTGTTGTAATTGATTAATTTCTCATCACCTGTCACAATTTGCTTAAAAAAAAGAGTGTATTTTCATTGCATTTATACAGCAAATCAAAGATAGAAATGTGATCCAAAATTATGTTACCCAAACATCATTGCAATTTGAGTACCCAAGCTTCACTAAGTGCTCATGGATGGTGGATTTTGATAAACTTAGTGTTTCTGCCGATTCCTGTATTGTGTAATACCAGGTATTCTCAATCAATTTCTTGATTTGGTCATTGTCTTTAGCAGGTGAATGGGGGGTGGGAGTCTGTCTTCACATTCTTCATTAATACAGCTACAATTATTAATGCTAAACTTTGTGAATCACTTCTGTACAGTTCAGTCAGCTAAAGCACCTTCACTATACACAGCACATATCTTTTTTTGGTGCTAGTGAAGCATTTTTACCTTTACGGTAATAAAAAAAGCATCAAGTGACTAAAATGCACCTTATAAGCTTCCATTTTATAGGGATGCAAAATTGACATGAATTAAGTAATTTTAAAACTTTTTCTCAAGTAATAGTTTGAAATAGGCTCTAATTGGAAATATAAATTTAACACATTCTAGCATGAACAACTAAAAATCAGATATTTCCAAACAACCCAATACTTAGATATAAATGTTAAATAGACTTAAGGATATCATAACTTTTAATAGATTTCATGTCATTAATGTGGAATAGACTCCATGCTATCATTGATGGTGAATGGACTTAATATTTAGTCTAAGTACAGATCTTTATGATTATCAGTATTACTAAATGAAAGACCAAAAGATATTTTTGAAAATATTTTTATATTAATCTATATAAATTTCTAAATTCACTGTTGCAAGTGAACTCATAAAGAGAGATGTTGGTCAATTTATGATTTTATGATAAAAATGCAAATGTCTGATTTCATAATGTTAATCTGTTTTCTCCAACATTTGAAACATTCTTTCTATTAATGGTATTTTAATTTCATGTTAAACTTCAATCTGTTAAACAGAAAATTTAATAAGTATGAATTGGGACATTTATCTTGTATGACATCCCACTCAGACTTATATGCTCATCTTGGTTGTTATACTCCCAACTTTGTTGATTTATTTGTCATACCCTCTAACTTCCTCGGAATTTTGAACTCTTTATTCAGTTCACATGAGTAGATTTTTCTTGTACTTCCTGAAGACAGCCGTTTATTTACCTTTGTATTACTTGTCCATTTTCAGAAAAAGCATGCTGAATTTTAATTTTGTCATACCTTGTAAATAGAAAAAAATATGTGACTTTTTTGATGAAATTGAACAATAGAAACTGCAACCAGAAGTAATCTTTTTTTTTCCAAAATTATTTTTCATATTAATGCAGATTAAGCATTCCAGATCACGAATATTAAAATAAGGATTTTATAAGCATTAATAGAGGGTTCAGTTTGCAGGGTAAATTTATTGTAAATTGATCCCCTTATGGAAGCTGAAACAAATATATTCACATGACATGCTTTTTTAAAATCTAATAAAATAAAAACTTAAATTCAATAGTGATATATGAAAAAAGAACTCCAAATTATGAATTTCATATGTTTTTTACATTTTAAGAAATCACATGCTTTGAGCTTATTTTGTTTTGACTTATGTAAGGGGGTCAATTTACAATGAATTTACATAGGAAACTAGACCTTCATCCTTGTTAACTTGTATAGAATTTAATAAAAGAAAATCTTCATTTGTGATCTGGAGTGCTGAGTAGTTTTGTTGAAAATTCTAAATGATTAGCAAAAATAATATTAGGCATCATGGTAAACATGTTTAAATGGTAAATTTCTATGTAAGATGATCCAAGTTACCTAATTAGACACAATTTCTTTATATGAAAAAGCTTCATATATCATTGATGCAAAAACAAAATAACATATGTGATAACAACAGGACTAATCAATCTTTTTTCAAACAATTTGACACTATTTCTAATAATCCTTGGAAAAGTAAAACTGTCTTATCCTTACTTTTTGATTATGTTCCCTTATTTAAAAATATTCCAAAATAATTGAATTATTGAAGTTTTTTTCCCAACTGTCATTTCTTTTAGCCTTTAGAGCAAAAAATGACTACAAAATGGGAAATTGTAAAGTCTTTTAAAGTATGAAAAACTAAATTTGTCGTCAAAATTAACTGATATAGTAGTTTTCCTGAAACCAGCTGAGATAAAGTGCTTCTCATAGTTTAAAAGGGTTTGTGATTAGACTGTAGCTACAATTAAAACTCATCCATTATTAAATGAATACAATAATGCAGGAACAGTTTATTTCATTGACAAAGTGTTGCAATTTTAGATAATTGAAGATTTAGATGATAAACATCTGATGTCTCTTTCTATTTTTGAAAAAATGTCAAAAATAATAGGAGCAAAGCAAATGAATTTGAAAAATTAAGGTTCTGGGAGTGCAAATTTTATAACAGTAAATCAAAAGTTTTCACATTTATTTTTTACCAAATAAATATTTAATACTAATATAACTTTCAATAACAGGAAAATGTTTTGAAAGAAATAGATTATGGTAATTTAAAATTACAGTATGCTACAGTTCAGTGGGTATTTTGCTGTTTTAAATTGTTTGGTTTTGCAAAATTGGAAACTTGCAGAAATTCTTTGACAAAAATCTTGATATTAATCTCTGAAATGCATCATTGGATTATATTTTCAAATATTTTTTTTTATTCATTTCGTTTCTCCTAAGTCAATTCAAGAATCAATACTGAAAACTTTGAAATTATCTATAATTTTATTTATTTCTTATTAAAACTTAATATTTAAAATGAGTAGTTTTTCAAGTAGTAAATATATTTTTTATGAAGTTACATAAAAAAATGACACCCATTCAGAGAATAAATATAGCAGGTAATTTTTATTTTCTACCTTTAATATATACTGAATTGGTTAACTCACCAAATTAAACAGTTTTGTGCTGTTAATGTAAACTGATTTTAATCATTATTAAATTGATTTGTTTTCAACTTTTTGTGGCTAATTTAATGTCAGGACATATTTTTGGATTGTAAGAATAATTCTTTTTTTCAACTTTTGTCAGAAAAACAGGAAATTTTTTTCAGGTATAAGTCCTACTATTTAACCCCTTAACTGGGAGAGGAGTTTGATTCATACCTTTCTTAATTTATATTGTGCATAAGTGAATGTAAAGAATTTGACCGAAATTAAAACTCACCTCTCTAAATTCTCATTCTGACCCACTATCCATTACACCACCCACACATCTAAATTGTTATTAAAACTATATATATTGATAATAACTATTATCACAAGCATTTTCCTCATCTGTAAAACAAAAACAGAGACTTGTAGAAGTGTTAAAAAATCACAGAATAAAATTCACAAAAGTCATTGCTTGTCTGAAATTCAGTCTTTTTTCCTTAAGTATTTTCAGACTTTGTTGATAAAAAAATTTTGTAAAATGTTTTACTTGCTTTCTGATTGCATTATACAATTATATTTTCTATACTTTTATTCAATTAGTATAAATAAAGTGACACATTATTTCTGCAATATCATCTAAAATGTTACTAATTTGTGGGGAGTAAAGTTATTTTTGTGCATTTATTAGATGAGGTTTTGTTCTTTGTACATTTTCATTTATAGAAATAAGTCAATAATTGTTATAGTTGTAAAGTATGTCCCAATAATATATATAGTTGCTAATTATCTAATTACTGGATATTACTAACAAGTTTCTTGCTAAAAAATGTTCTCTGTAATTGTTTAGTAATAATATAGGTTTCTACATGTCTGCCCCAGTTAACCTCAATTGTATAGCTATCAGGCCTGTTATAGATTTTTGTCTTGGTCAGAACCTATTTGGAAATATATTTGCACACAAAATGTCAACATTTCTGTCAGGTGATCCATTCATATGCTCTCCTAAAAACAATTACAGTTCTGCTTTGTCTTAAATCACCAATAGAGCAGTAACACTTGGTAAACAGGCACACAACATTCAAATTCACCTTCTGGTTGGTATGAAGCAGGCATAGGAGATGGTCTCTACTAAGTGAGCAGAGTTCCTCATATAGGATAAAGATTTATATGTTACTGAGTTGATTATATCCAAGGAGTCTGCTCAACTGAGCCTTGACAACTGACTTCAGTCAGTGTCTTTGTGAATTTTAGGAAGGCAATATCTGTATGGCAGATTACTTTGATATTGAGTCAGCTTTCTTTTTATTCACTGTAATCCTTGTTCTTTTTCAGAATCTGTAATAGTCTCCTCTTAATTATTAGGGTAAACAAAATGAGAACAATTCTACCTCTGTGGTTCAAAATTATAAAATGTTGAGTCTACGACCAAAGATGAGGATACTCATCTAAATGTAAAGGTATATAGTAATTCACATTACAGATACTTACACTTTGTCACTTGAAAAATCTCACAAATACTTAACAGTATGTCACCGGCAGAATTGATGTTCACAAGAAAAATTAGTGTTCAAGAAGTTAACAAGTCAAAAAAAAAAAAATGGATAACAAAAAGGACAAAGTTTTTTAAAATTGGTGAAAAAGTGTTTTTCAGAGTATAAAAATGAAAAAGGAATGTGGAAAGACAGTGTAATATGGTCAGGAATTGGAAAAATTATTTATATTGTGAAAGGAAAAAAATGAGAAAACAAAAGGCATTGGAATCAGTAAAAGAAAAGGTTTACTGCAAGTTCTGTATGATATCTTTGATTTACTAACACCCCAAGAAATCATTGAATGTACAAGAAAAAGGAAACCTATGGAAAAAATAGTGTTGGACCCAAAATGAAAGAAATACAAAGTTCAGTATATGGCAAACTTGCCAGAAAGAGGAGGGATGAATACTAAAAAAATGAAATAAAATATACAAGAAAATAAATAATCTCAAAAGGTGGGGATATTGTGGAGTAAATAAGGTAGCCCCAGTAATACAAAGGAACTAGGCAAGACACCTTAAATAAAAAACTCAGAGTTCAGAGACAGAATCCCACTGCAAACTCACCTTGTCGGAATCTTTGTCTCTTGGTGGGGAGGAACCCAGATGAGGCTCAGCCAAAGAGCAGAATCTTGACTGGGGAAACAACTCTACCTTGTGCAGGGTATAGAGGAAATTTTTGCTTAAGTTTAAGGGCTCGGAGTTTCCACAGTGAAATAGCCTCAGTGAGGATGCCAGTAGATACCCAGTTGTGCCTTTTTTATATAAATTTTTAACTACCGAATAATTTTTAAAATTTAGGAAAATATTCCCTATAATCCAATGTTTTATTGAATTTTAAGTACTTTTGCTTTAAATTTACTATAGTTATTACTCTTATTTTTGATAGTGTTTTGTATGGATGTCTATATTTACAAAAGTCAGTATGTTTATACACACTCAAACAAAAAATTCAAAATTTTTTTAAATATTCAAGGTTGATGAATTGTTGTAAGCTTTTCTATTGATGATTATTAAATATAGTAGTTACTTAACAATATCAGACTATTACAAATTAATACAGAAATTTAAAACTTTACAAATTACTTTAATTAAAATTAAAAGCTAAAATAATTCTTGTAAAAATTCATTATTTATCCCCAAGAATTTTTTTCTTAATATCCATAATATATGTTATTCATAAAAGCAATTAAAAGCTTTTCTAATTAAATAATGTCTTAGTTTTATTGCATTTCTTATTTTACAATTCAGGGTAGATTTTTGGTAACTGAAGACCTCATTTCACAAATAACATTGATTTAAATTCTCCAAGCATATAATATAAATATTAAGCAAGCTACAAAAATTAATTTCTTGAAACTTCATAAAATGAAATGTGTGTAGCAGCGGGGAAGGGGGAATAAAAAATTAACATTTCTAAAGTAATTTCATACATTTACAAATAAGTCTTGAAAGTTTCAATAAAATTTGACAATTACTTGATTTTTGCAAGAATTTCTCAAAAAAAAACAAAAAACAAACAAACAAACACACACACACTAAAATTTTCTATACTAATCTTTGTTCCCCTGCAAGGAAAAACAAGATTTTTAACAAAAATTTCAAATTTCTAAAAATGATAAAAAATAATTTAATAATCAAAAAATCCTTTTGGCTTTCCAACCAAAGTATTTTTTTTTATTAAATTTATTAATACTTTCTAGCATGTTCAAAATGTTGGTTAAAAATCTTTTGTTTTTTTGCATCAGTAGTCAATGTATTTTTAGTGTTTTAGCACCTTTTTTTCAAGTGAAAAACACATTGAATTGGAATTGTCAAATCTTAATGAAACTTTCAGAACTTATTTACAAAAACATGTAAATATTTTTAAAAAAATTTGTTTGTTATAAAATTTTGCTTATAGATATATAACATGCTACCCCACCCAACTTACTTAATTTCATGAAATTTCGAAAAATTAAATTTTCATCTGAAATTCTATTTCAAATTACTACTCATTTCCTGAAAATCTGCTTCAAACTGTAAAATAAAAATGCAATATAACTATAAAATTATTTAATAAGAAAAACTTAATTGTATTCATAAAGAATACTATTATTTAAAAAAAAAAATCATATATATATATATATATATAAATAAAATACAAATACTTTTGAACCAAGATTTTTAAAATTATTTTGAATGTTTTTATGTATATAAAAATAAAATATGTCCATTTATGAAAGTATGGTTAACCATACATGACATTATAAAAAAATAAGAGCAATGACTAATACTATATAGTTAATTTAGTCAACATTCCTAAATTTAGTTATGGAGAATAATTTTCAACATGTTTACCGAGTACTTAAAAAAGAAAAAAAGAAAAAAGAAATTCACCCATCATTTTTTTAATTTATGTTTTAACAGATAAAGTTTGCATTAGTAGATAGACTAAACTATCGCCCGGTTGACACTCCACCCACGTCTATTGAACAGGTGAAGAGGCTCATCCCTTGTTTCCTGTTTAGGATGTGGTTTCCAGTTTTCTCTTTTCCAATCTTTTCACTCATATGTAGCCCCCTGCACATCAGTGGCGTTACCGCCTTGCTCGGGGTAATATGATTAAAAAAGAAAAGAACAACTGATTTTTTTAGTATTGTTTTTTTTTTGTTTAAGTATTACCCATGTGTCTATCTGGGGACTAAGATTTATTCAATTCCAATGATAGGGTAATTTTCCCCAGGATAACAAAATAGCACCGTCGTCCACTAATAATGTGACTATCACGAAATTTCAAAATTGAACAAATAAAATTATTCTATATCAAAATTTTGGGGTGATTACTTAACTAAAGTTTAAAGGAAAATTTATAGACTTCATGCAAATTGACTAAGAATAAAAATAAGATTGCAAAAGCAGAAGACTTCATAAACTAAACAGCTGCTATAACATTGATCTATTTTTAGTGTAACAGTTGTGAATGACTTGTTACAGTCTAAAAAAACAAAAAACAAAAAAACAACACACACTTGTCACCATAGAAATTCTTGGAGGTTTTTTTGGGGAGTTGATTCAATCTGCATCTTTCCGAGCGATGTATTGCAGTGAATTTTCAAGTATCGCGTACAAGAAAAAATTATTCAAAATGTAATAAATTATTGGTAAAAATCAGAAATATACATTTTTATTCACAAATTATTCATTAAAAAATTTGAATTTCATTGAGGCGCAAAATAACTGCCAAAATGCAAATCGATTTTGAAATTGAAGCAGTTAAATTTTGTATAACTACTCAACTCGTACCTCAATATTCTTTTTAATTTTCAATAACACTATTTTTAGAAAGTTAAAAAATATTTATAACAGGGAGTCGATTTTTTCATGTCTATATTTATTATTATTATTATTTTGACACCTCTGAGTCTGAGTAGAACGTCGCAATTATTTTATTATTTTAAACTTTATTGTTGTTAGCAGGTAGCCAATCCCAAATTTTATGAAAAGAGAAGGCACAAAGAGAAATTTGAATTTGTACATAAACACTTACACACACAAAATAAAAACTTTAAAAAATAAATAATCAAATATGCAAAGCAAACCTGGTTAAAATTTAAAAATAATGACGTTCTAAGTAAAATAATGACGTTCTAAGTCTTATATTTTTCTAAAAACTTTTTTCCACCTAAAATTTTCAATAATAATTAAAAAAAAACAAAAAAAAATTGTTACTTCACTTATCATTGGTCAGTTTATTTAAGAAAAAAAAAGACGATCTGTAATATTTAGTCATTTAATTTTAAACTTATAATTTAACTTAATTCATAGGACAAGGACAAGAAGAATGACAAGAAGACGATGTTTGAATTATGTCATCAAAATAAAGTAGGAAATAAAAAAAATGCATTAAAAAATCGGCAACAATTTTACTTTTTGGGGGCACTATTCTTGATTTATTTGCATTCTTTTAAACGTGTCATTCAGCTGATTGGATTTTCCCACCTCTTTTTTCCTCATTCTTTGAGTTTGATGCATCAACTGATTAGGGATGAAGCTTAGTCCCTTTTTTTTTTTTTTTTTTTTTTTTTTTGAACTGGGTGGGGTCATGTAGGTACTTTCAAAAACATGTGAAAAAACTACACCCAACCAGTATTGTGTCCTCCGCCAATAAAAGCGGTCATCATCACCATTCATCATACTTGGTTAAACGCTAACGGGAACATGTGAAAGTCGAAAACACAAAATTCTTGTTAGCGCCGTCTTCAAATTTGGACGTTTTACTTTTTTAAAATTAAAAGTTTTATTTTTCGTAGAAGAGACTAACTTTTCTTAACCCGACAGAGTTTTTAACATGTGTTTACAATTCAATTATGGAATGTACTTTTTCTCTTGAGCATGCACGTTGGTCAGCAATCAAGACAAACTTTAAATTGAACCATGCAAAAAAAAAAAAAAGGTCTGTGGCAGATCTTTTTAAGCCATTTTTTGAAGGACGGGAGTCCAAATGGTGTGATCCAAAAATATTTTGTATTTTCCAGGAACAATACAGAATTGTTGTGTGGCTGCTGTAATCAATAATTCTTTAAATTAATGTTTGAAGAATAAGAAAACATTTTGCCATACAAAAGCGAAATTTCGCATCCGTTATTGTTGTTGTGGAAGTAAGGGACATGCCGCTTTTGTATGTATGATGTGCGTATGAATTTCACTGTTAGTATCATACAGCAAAAAGGCCATATGTAATGTCTATAATGACTCCAATAATAAGGGCCCAAAACGGAATCAAGACATAATAAAGAGTCAAATTATAGTACTGCAGTTTTAAGCAAACGAGAATCTGAAAAATAATCTTAAGTAATGCGGTTACTATGAACCATATCTTCCTTTTCATTGACATCCCGGCTTCGTTTCGATCGTAATCATTTTTGCAGTGCATAATCATATTGATAACAATGTAGATAATGCAAACGCCGTCAAATACCCACAGAGGTATGAAAATAAGAAACCAGTTCCAACTAACTCTTTCGTCAAGGCGTAGAACAAGTAATACCAAAAACACTAGAACCATAAACCAAGTAAATAACGCTTTGTGAAGCAGCGCCATTTTAGCTCAATTTCACTTTCAAACTCTGAAGAGTTCACTCATTAAAGGGAAACTATTCATTGCTTTTTTTAAAAAAAAGACAACAGGAAACCACTCCACTATTTTTCCCAAGAATGTATGGCAATTCACAGATAATAGAAAAAAGGAGTCTACAGTCATGACCAACTATGTTCATGAATTGACATAATATTTAATGAAGAATGATTGCTTTAATGATTGCTTTTTCAATGTTCATAGTGTATTTTTGAAAGATAAAATTGTGGTTTTGAAACAAATTTTCTCTTCTCTTTCTTTAAATGTTTGAAGAAATAGGAAACATATCAACAGATCATCACCGGTAAATGAAGGAAATAACAGCAGAAAAAGAAAGAAAAAAGGAAACAATAACACGTTTCATTTTCTCACATGATTGAAAACTGGTGCATTGGAATTGAAGTGCAAAGAGGGATCAATAAATATGTAACCTGATGTATAATTATGAGTTAAATTTTAAAACTTTTACTGTGTAATATTTGATCTATATGAATAGTATTCTCATATTATGTGCACTGACAAGAAAGGATATTTTTTTTTATAAGAAATAAAATAAAAAATGTAAAATAATTAAAAGGTGAATATAAAATAATAAAAAATAATCCAATAAACTAAGTTTGTTTACTGCTCTTTCTCTTGAGAGGATAATATAAAAATTTATATAAAAAATGTAAATTTAATAAATGATTAATAAAAAAGAGTAGGTAAAAATATAAATATAACAGGTTTGTTTATTATACTTGCTTTTAAGAGAAGTATTTTTTTAAAAAAATAATAAAAGAAATTTGATGTGAAACATTTAAAACTTTGAATAAAATTAAAATGGCTTAAAAAAAGAACTATAAAAAAATAAGTTGGTCAAAGGCAGACAGTTTATGATTTAATTTTCAAATTTCAAAAAGATTTGGATTTTTGACCATTCAAAAGAATAACTCCCACCCATGCAGATTTAAAATTTGAAACCATTTGGAGCCTATGTCGGGATTACATAAGAAATTGAATTGAACGTAAATTTTCACAAGGTAATAAAAGGCACAAAAAATCAAAGGTACCATAATCCTACATGAATGCAGAAAGTTGCAACAAATTCTAAGGATTTCCAGAAAAATAGGTGTAGGAAGCATCGCCTATACTTGCAAAATAGCTTTGTATTATTCTCAACTATTACTTCCTTTTCTGCTGCATTCTTTTTCTGGCCACTTGTATTGCAGTAGCACCCACCCTCATATTGTTAATTTCCATCAAAGTCATTTAAACTTTAAATCAGTTGAGGATGCAAAATGTAACTGAAGAGAAAATAGTTGATGTAAATAATGCAAAGTGCTAAAAGTAAAAACATATTGAACATATTGCTTTGTGGACACTAATATTTATCTTCAACAACATTCTGGAAATTATATCATTATATAGATGTTTCTTAAGATGTGTTGAAAGGCTGAAAAAGTTAACATTTGTTTTGCATTTTTGAGTTCTTTGGATTATGAATATTTCAGCTTAAATTTTGATTTTGTGAAATAGAAATCCATGGAGCAGAAACTTACAAAAGACAGATATACATTTAAACAAACAAATATATAATAAAATAATAACAGAAATGAGTAAAAATGACTTATTAAATATATTATATATATATTATTAAATACATTAAATATTTCCATTACAGGGCATAAATCTCTTCTGTCTGAAAAGGACAATGGGCACCATGAAAAAAAAATGACAAGAGATACTCAGTGAGATATAAAATCAAGATAATTTTATTAAAATAAAATAAAAGCAAATTCTACTAAATGCACAAATTTATTGGTTTGTATACCCAAAAAAGTGGGTAATAAATTCCTGGACAATTGTGCAAAATAAGGCTCAATGGTAGTTGTGAGAAAAAGATTCAGTTTACAATCAATATCAATCAAATAGTGTGAAATATCACAAGAAAAATGCCAGTGTATACAAAACAATGCAAATTACAAGAAATAAGCTCCAGTAAAGGGGCTTCAGTGAGGTTGAACCCAGTTAAAAGGGTAGATTTACCTTGAAGGTATAAACTGTGAATGTTTTTATTAGTTGTTCTGCTTTGATGTGAGTTGTTGAAGTTTATGACAGAAACCGCCTGTACCTTCTGAGTTCAGAATCTTCAATGTAGAGCATTGTTTTCAGAACAGTACTTGTTCTTTGTTGTGGAAATAACTTTTTTCAATTTCCCAAAGAAAAAAGCTGCTATATTAAGGTGTTTTCTCATTAACATCAAACTATTCCTTTTGGAAATATGAGCTTTGCTTTATTAAAACCTGATTGAAAAACAGTTTTATAAGGATTATAAGTAGTAGAATATTTTTGCTGGGTTTAGGTACCTCCATGGAAATGTAATACCTAAAGTTTAATATGAATTTTTAAAAATAAAAAAAAATTCTTGAATTTTTATTATAGTTTAAGTTTCAAGTTAAATACAATATTAGCAAAAAGCAAAATACTTTGCTGTATTTCAAAGCTAATTTGAATTGACTGGAAGTAGTTTTTGCTAGTAGTAGAAATCATTGATTTTAGTGCCATTTTTAGCCATCTGTCATCAAAATTTAATTGTCTTTATTAAAAAAAAATCTTTCAAAAATGAAATATACTTTTATGAAACTTTATTTGAAGAATATAAACTGAGTTAAAGTTTAATTAATCCGATTTATAACAAATATTACTTTCAGTATAAAATATTGCAGAAATGCATTTTTCAACATGGAGGTAGGTGTTTATTTAAGGTTTTGACACCTTGATTGACAGACAGATGTTTATCTAATTTTTTTCTATGGTAAACATATCTGTAAAAATTACTCAAGGAATATAACATGAGCACATTTTTTATATAATTTTAACTACTCACTAATCTTAAAAATTTATTAAAATATTCTCTGTATGATTAATTGAAAATTGTTTTTCTGACTATTGGTAACAGTTGTGATATTTTGTTTAGCCAAAATCTTAGTCACTGACCCTTGCTTAAGTCACTAAAAGTAGAAATATTCATGCTGCAGGTGCATTTGATTTGGATATTGAGATAAAATCAATTCATATTCTAATTTAGAAAAATGAGGATACTTCTCAACTCCAGTCAAAATGCCCTTCAGTATGATTTATGTGAGGATCACACAAAAAATGTTCTTGGGATTTTATTTTAAATACAATAAAACTCTTGTAATTAACATTTTAAATTTCCAACAACAGTTTTATTTATAGTATCTATATTTGGGATTTGAGTATATTGGGTGGAAAACTATGTTGCCCTTAAATTTGTTTGTATTTGATTGACGGGTGTTGTACATATTTATTTATTACAAGTCTCCCTGTGATGTATTCAGAAATTGCATTCATTCAGAAATGGAAAATCAGATATGCCTTATTTCTACAAAATATCCTTGACAGGTACTGAACTCTCAAAACTACTCAAATTCATTCTCTCTGCCTCCTTTTATATGCTTTCATAGATACTGTATGGATTTGAATAGATGATATGTTTTAAGTTAAATCAATCATATATTTTGATGGGCCTTATTTTTTTAATCATTTAATTCTGTTTTACTGAGTATTAGAGAATATGAGAAAAAAGAAAACATTAATAAGGAAAGAGAATAATAGAAGTACAGAAAGATAGGAGTAACAACTGACACTGCTTTTAAATTTTTAAGATCAAAGTTGACTGGAAAGCAATAAGTTGGAAGAGAATTATACAAGTGAGAAGTGCAATATAAGAAACCATTGGCAAAGAACTTACAGTTACATCTAGCAATTTCAACTGTAAAACAATGAAACCTTGCTGCCAAACTAATCAGTTAGTTAAGTGCCATATGTGATACATGCTTGGGCAATCATATTTGAAAGAGACATGACTGACTGAGCAGAATATTTTCTTGCAGTAGGTTGCCATTTCTTTCTGCAGTAAACTGGTTGCCAATCTGTCCTGCTATTGGAGGGAGAAGAGATGAATTGATACCTTTCCAAAAGTATTTATGCATAAGTGAATGCAACAAATTCAACTGGAATTTGAAATTGGCTTTCCAATTTTTCATTCCAAACCAATATCCACTGCACCACAAACGCACATGCAAGCCAGTCAGTTATGTTTCTTTCGAAACATAATTGCCCAAGTGTGTATCACTTAACTGACTGCCAATCTAATACTGTGCTTAAATTCATAAAATCTAGGTACCAAAGAGGAAAGTTAATCAGAACAATTGCCATGAAAATATTTATAGAAAAGGCACAGGAAATTTATGTTACAGTGGTGGAAAAATAATTGAAGCTGAGATTCAGGTCAGGACCAATAACACTGCAGATTCTTCTTTGTATTTTATCAAGAACATCTAAATACAAACACTAGACATTGCATCAATATTCAATTAATGGATAAATAGTAGACTTGTAAATATGTAAGATAGATTCTGGTGAGAAAAATTGTCTAGTATAACACAGTGAGCCAACTTTCCAAGCACCAAAAGACACAATAAATCACTCTTCTGAAGCTTAGCAAAAAAGGTTTTCATAAATTAATAAAAAAGAGCAGTTTCACTTTGGAAGTTGTTTAATATTAATAAGCAATTTCTTGTCCTGGACAATAATAAATTGAAGATCATCTCTGAGATCAACTGACAAGACAGGAGTAAATTGTTGTGTCATCAGCATGGATACCGAGTTCCAAACTGACGACTTCAGAAAGGTCATTGATGAAAATTAAAAACACAATAGTTCAAAGGATAGAAACCTGGTAGATACCCACATTAAAGCAAATAGATCTAGAAGAGTGACCTTTCCAGACAACATTCATTTCCACTTCACTATTCTTACCTGAAGCTTGATAAACTTTTTCAGCAATAACCATAAACACATCAGCAGTTGACCTAGAGAAGTGAAAGTTTGTTTGAAAAAATACCCGATGATGTGAGATGCTTAATCAATTCTAAGTTGATTAGAGTAACTAGGTAATAGCTTGATAGATAGAAGGATCAGATGGTTTACATGAATTCTTAAAGTTTTGAATCAAGCTAATACTTCTAATCTATATTATAGGTATTGCCTTATTCAGAATTAATTTTTAGAAAACAAGATGTCTATTTGTTGACAGCCAAGAGATTTGCTTGTAAAATTTTCTGGTCAGATTAATTTTTAAAAGGAAATAAGTAATTTTGAATGAATTATAATGTAAACATGACTCCCTCTCTCTAGTGTCAAAATTGAAGTTATTCAAGTTCTATTCATCATGTAAATCCATTTAGACAAAAGTAGGGATGAAGCAGGTGAGGTCAGGGATTTACTTTTGTTGTAAATGGTTTAATATATTTTATCAAATTAACCAACAGTTCAAACTTCACTGTGGCCTTCAGCCTACTTATGGCTGATTTTGTTTATTTTAATTATGATTTATAATTGATTTATTTTTATTCCTTTATTTGCAACTTACTTCAACCCATATCCAAATTTAATCAGTTTTTTATTTTTCTCTTACTTTTGCATCCTAAAATAAGATATTATTTCATTTATCCACTTGTTGCCTCAAACCTCTTTAGAGGAGCATACATGCCTAAACAGGTAGAGGGCTCCCTAAATTTTTGTAAATCTTAAATTAAATATGGTCAAAGTAAATTAGAAAAAGCACAGAAATACTTCATTCAAGTTTTAAAATGAAAAATATAAAAACCTGTGATTTCACATTTTTAGCTAATCAAGAGTATTTCTTTTAGATTCAAAAGTAATTATGCTTGTTGTGAGCTAAGAAGAAAGCATTTAGAACATTGCTAGGTTGTTAATTGAACTATTCTATGATTAGACTACAGTTTTTATAGGTTGTGTTAGAAGTAGTATCAGTGAGAGTAAAGTAATATTCTCACCCACTGACTAAGAACAGTGCTTATTAAGATTAGGTTAAATTTTTTATTCAAAATAATCTTATAAGTAGTGGAGTCTTCATTTGATATGCGTAGAACGATGTACAGCTGGAGAAGAAGACTGGTTTATGTCTTTGCTTTCTTCAGGCAAAGCGTTCCCTTGAACTTTTGAAGGTATTTTCACAATTGGGTGCATCTGATCTGCATCAGCATTCTGCTTGTCTTGTTTGGGCACCTGATTGAAGCTGTCAGTATAATTTTGATCTGTTAAACTGTCACCTTGAGACTTGGGTCTCTTAGTAAAACTAGTTTCACATCCATTTTGTAGGTGTACATGTGCATAATTAGGGTTAGCTTCAAGTAGCATATTTGGTGCATATGATGCATATATTTGGTGCATATGATGTCTCATCAAAAAACTTCTAGATTGAGAAAGCCATGAAGGGAGAAAATGCCAATCTGCTGATGTGAGGTTTCATTAGTAGCAGACCATACATGTTATTCTAGATTGACACAAGGAATCATGAATTTATTAAGATTAGTGGCTGAGCAGTGTGAACTAGATAATGTATCAGCAGCATAGTTTTGCTTCCCTGAACAATAAATGATATGATAAGAATAGTAAGACAGTTTGAGTCACCATCTTGCAATCTTTTCATTTTTTTTATTATTTTTCTTGCTCAAATATAAATGATGCAGATATTTGATCTGTTGTTATT
Source organism: Ascarosepion bandense (assembly GCA_037127315.1). Lineage (NCBI taxonomy): Eukaryota > Metazoa > Mollusca > Cephalopoda > Sepiida > Sepiidae > Ascarosepion > Ascarosepion bandense. Next base: position 6,701,446 of record JBBBDQ010001527.1, on the reverse strand, counting down.
AGAAAATGCTTTCCTGGCAAATAATGTTGCCACTTACACAAAGACTATGATAACATTCGCTTCTTTTTTGATAGATGAATGTTTACATTCAGTGACCATTCATTTTCCTAGAAAAAAGGCTATGGGCCTGCCATTTTGACTGGGTGTTGTGGCAGTGGTTTGTTCTGAGGTACCAGTTTCAACAAAAATCAACCGCTCTCTGCAACTGCCGAAATCCAACAAACAGTTACCACTAAAAATTCAACTGACTTCCAAATCTTCCAAGCTTGATGTCACTTCCACTCTGCTGACAGCTGTGATTTCTGATGCATTTTTCCTCAGGTGCTGACCCCTCTTTGGCCATACCAATCAAAACAAACTTTAGATCCGCACGTGCATTTTTGCACTTATTTACATTTTAAAATAATACCCATTTTTTTCAAATCTTAAAACAACATCTGCATTGCTCTGCACCCAGAGAGACATCTTGGTGCAAAATAAACCTCATGGCAAAATTGTGCACTAACCAAGATATAATAGCAATGAATCTATAATAAAGGTGTTTGGTAACTTTCATAAATTTACATAAATTTTCATCATACTCAGGTTTAGTTCTGCCACATATAGTTATATTGTCAATGTAAGCATAAGTGTCTTTAATATTGTTATCTCTAATTATTTAGTCAATAATCTTTTGAAATGCCACAACCCCATTTGTAAACCTGAAAAGGATCTGGCAGAACTAATAAAGTCTGCCATTTGCTTCAAAAGCTGTAAAAGTTTTATCTTGTTCTTTTATCCAGATTAAGTAGTAGGGGCTGTACAGATCAATTGAACTAAATACTCAGTATTTGGATATCTTTTCTATTAAATCATTGATGTTAGGTAGAGGATAAGCATCTAGCATAGTAAATCTATTAATGGTTTGAGAATAGTCCACCACTAGGCATTTCTTGTGATTTTGACCACCAGTAACTAATACTTGTGCTCTTCACAGAGATAAACTAAGTTCTACAATCCCTTCAGCAAACATCCATTTTAATTTAGAGTTAATGAATTTAGTATTCGCTTCAGAATATTTCCTTGATTTGATAGGATTACAATTGGGAGAAAGATTATCAAAAAGCACAGGATAGGGAGCCTTCATTGTCGTCAAAATGTATACATTTGCACCAAAATAAATCTTCACTTTAGAATATAGGCTCAGAATTTCATGCCTGATTATTACATTGGTGCTTAAGTCATCAAGAATAATTAGTTGTACTTTCTTATGTGTGATCGTCAAGGATAACATCTACTATGTAGCATCTTACTACTTTAGACTGTAAATTGGTAGCTGCCATAGAGATAACTTCATTATAGGACAAAGGTTTCCATCAATACCTTTTCAGTAATGAATGACTTACAAAACTCTAGGAGCTGCCAGTATCAAGTAGTGCATTCACTGCTTTGCCATTTATTTTAGCCAGTAGAACAGTTTTCAACAAATTGAGGAGTATGGTTGCATGTAGTTGCCGAAGAAGTAAACCTAGAAAACTTGGGTTAGGCCTACAGACTTTTGCATAGTATCTGACCTTACTTCAGAATTTGTATATAAGCCTCCCTAGCTGGGCACTGTGTGTATGGGGTATTTTCCAAACCCACAGAAGAAACACTTAGCTCTTAAAGAGGCCGCAACAATTTGGTTAGAAGAGATGCTGTTAGTAATAGTATTGTAGATAGCTGCATTAATGGTGTAGTTGAACTTTGTATAAGTATCAGACCTTTTTAGCTATCTCTAAGGAATACACCTGTTCAAATACTATGTTCAAGCCTAAGGTTTTGTTCTTCTATAGATGAATGTAACTGGAATATATCCTATTATTAAAGGCATCTCTCAGGTGCTTGTTTTTTGCACTCCTTGGCAGTATGAGACCAAATATTGTAGTCCTGTGTCAAATGCCTTAGATTTGTGAGGTACTGATTTAAGATTTTGTTTGGATCTTGTTTGCAGTTGGAGAGAAAATGTACAATTACCTCATCCTTAAGCTTAAAGTAGAGTTTTCTGAGTGTTTTCACAGCTGTCTTGTAAAAGGTTGATTCTTTAATATGTTTGTAAATCACCTGGGACAAAAAGTTAATAAGTGCATATAAACTGGTTGTATCTTCAGGGTTAATAGTGTCAATAAAGTTACTGAATGTTTTAAACCAATGGTGCCATTGATTTGTAGTGTCAATCACATTAGGGCCTGCTTTGAAATGACAGTGTCTCAGATATCATTCCATATTTTGTGGTGAATAAATTGTTGTGAGCTAAGAAGACAGTATTTATTCAACATAGAACATTGTTAGGTTGTTAACAGAACTCTTCTATGATTAGACTACAGCTTTTATAGGTTGTGTTAGGAGTAGTGTCAGTAAACAGAGGTGGTGGTGAATGTAGAATAGTAGTCATGATAACAGTGCTCCTTTTCTTTCTTGAATTTTTCCAATTAGGTTCATCTGTTTGCACTTGCCAGATTCCACATATCTCTAAAATGGAATGTTTTACTCTACTGCATTGCACATATTCATTATGAAAGTTTTCATCATGTAAAACTTTTACCAAAATCAAACATAAAACCTTTCTAAATATGTCTGATTTAACATTTGATACATTTTATTTTTTATCAGAAGTATGTTGACAGCATTTTGTAAAAATAATTTTCCTTTTTCTATTTTTAAAAAATACGATTCATTCAACCATTTCTATTAATTATTGCACTATATTTTCATTCCAAACAATTGTATGCTGACTCCACTCAATCATTTTTTTTTTTTAATCATCTCACCCCAAGCAAGGCATTCCACTGCCACTATTGCGCATGGGGCTACATAGTGGAAGATAAAGAGAAGGAGTGGTTAGACATAGGGAATGTCAGGAGGAAGGTGACAGATGAGTAAGGATAGCGAGGATGAGGGTTGGGCAGATGGGAAGAGTGTTTGATAGAATAGGAGCAGGTTAGTGTGTTAGGAGGTGTCTATTGACCTTACATTTAAACTCCTGGAGATTGTAGTCGTCGGGGAAGCAATCGTGTGGAAGAGAATTCCACAGTCGGGAAGTGCGAGGAAAGAAACTGTTGGAGTAGAAGTTACGGCTGCATTTTATCGGTTTCACTGTAAAAGGGTGGGATCTAGTTGCTAATCTAGTATCTCATGCAAATTCGTATTTAGGGGGCACCAGTGATCTAAGTTCATCAGAGCAGAAGCCGTGAAAGTATTTATAGAAGAGACACAGGGAAGCCACGTCTCGCCGGTGGGAGAGAGACTGCGGGTGGTCTGCCAAGTCGGTATCTATCACATTACAGACCCTCCTCCGAACCTTATCGAGAAGCCCGAGGAGAACAGCAGGGGCACCCGACCAGATATGGCAGCAGTATTCAATGCACGGGCGGATGGTAGATTTGTAAATGTGCAGGATAGATTTAGACGGAAAAAACTTCCGGGCCCTACACAGAGAACCGACTTTCATAGCAGCGGATTTAGCAATGGATTCGATATAGTCATTCCATTTGAGGTCCGCTGAAAGTGTGAGACCAAGGAGGCGTAGTGTTTTACTCTCTGGGAGGCAAGCCTGGTCCATGCTAATGGGAGGTAGGTGAGATTGTCGATGATGGTTAATTGACAGTAGCTTCGTTTTAGAAGCATTAAAATTTACTAGCCATTTCTTACCCCAGTCCAATATGGATTGGAGGTCTTTTTCAATCTCGGCTGTAAGGTTAGCTTTGATGCCTACACCAGATTTTTGTTGGAGGCGAGAGTAAACTGTGGTGTCATCGGCGTGCAAACCTATTTGGGTTCTTATGGAATCAGGGAGATCATTAATATATATCAGGAAGAGTGTAGGACCTAAGATGGAGCCTTGGGGGACACCTGCGTTTGTATGGTAGTTCTGAGAGGCATGTTCGTTTAATACCACCTTCATTGTGCGGTTAGAGAGGAATGACTGGATTAGTTGAAACAAATGTCCAGTTATACCATAGCTCCGCAGTTTACATAGAAGGCCAGCATGCCAAACTCTGTCGAACGCCTTAGATATATCCAATGCAACGGTTCGAGCTTTGCCATTCCTGTCGAGTGCCTGGTATATGTACTCGGTGATGGTCGTTAGCATATCAGCAGTAGACCTGGTGAAACGGAAACCATATTGCTTGTCCGAGAGGAGCCTGTGTGCTGTGAGATGCTGAACAACCTTGGCGTTGATAATGGAGGAATGAATCTACGCTGAGGAAGTTGGTGCAGATGCCGCGTATGTTAGTGAAAGAGATGCAGACAGGTTTGGGCGTTTTCAAATGAGCTGGTTTAGTTTTGCTATTATGTTTGATTTTTTCCATAGTGATTCAGTTAAGGAGAGGTCTTAGAATAGAATCAGTCGGTCAATCATTTGCAACTTGTGAAGGATGGAGACTGGCGCGGCCTACAACATAATGTGGCCTCGGGGTTGCCCACCGAATGTTCATGCAGGGACGCCCGTCCATGTGCGATATGGCACTACAAGAACCCCGGTATTATTCAACTGTTGATCAGAGCAGCCTCTCAAGATGCTACGCAAGAGTTCGGGCTCCTAACTACCAGTCGGAAGCAGCAACCAGGAAACTGCCAACCCGGTACCCTCAGAATGTAAAGACATTGCCACCATACTCCGTAACTGCAAAGAGCTTCCAGCTGAACTAACACTAAGACCGGAGAAGGGGGATGAACCGGGAACCCCTTCCTAAACAAGAAACAAGGCGATCACCTCTAAACTCATTCAAAAGAAGGGGGTGGAGTGTGAGACCGGGCGATAGTAGGAACTATCTACTCCAATTACATGAAAACAGTAAAAATGAGTGGATATGATTGACATATGTTCATTGTGACAAGTAGCAAAAATAGCCAGTAGCATTCTGTAGTGTCTGTCAACCGAGAGAAAACACAGTTTCTTTTAGTCTGTCAACCTGATATAAAACCTGGTTTATTTTGTCACTGATAAGAATGACACTTGCTGAGTTTTTTTTTTCTATTTCATTCCAAACAAAACAAGTTAAGATACTGAATCAGTTCCGGGTTAATTAGAGCCTCTAGTATGTTATCAAAAAGAGGTAGAAAGGCTAATCCTTAAAACAATCAGACAGTTCACCTGAGTTCTTAAAGACTGAAATGATAAAAGAGGATTTCCAACAAGCAGGAAAGCAAGAAACAGCAAAGCATTTATGGTAGAGTTTAGCGAGAACAGGAGTCAATTCAGTTCTAAGTGGAAAGCCAAGCAAAGATACTCCAGATGAGGCAAGTGTAGAATTTGAAGAGAATTTATGAGCAAAACATTTCTGCTTTATCAGCAGATGTTAAAACCTCAAATTGAATGAAGAGAAGAGGAATAGAAGACTTCTTCTTGTTTAAAGCACTATTACAGAACTGCCAGTAGTCATGAGAACCAAACTTGTTAGAGGCTAATTGATGCCATATGTTCTATCATCAAACAAAGATTTAGCCTCTTTTAGGATATACAACTATTATGAGCAGACATGAATAGGTTTCTGTTGTGATCAGAACTATCATGCTGAGACACCTGGAAAAAGTGATTCCTGTGGGATATTGTGGTTGAACAGGCCAGTGTAAATCAAGGAGAAGATTATGGTTTTGCCTGATATTTATAAGAAGGTACAAAAGCATTAATGCTGGCTTTCACCCAAGAAGAAATATCAGTGGCACAATTCTCAATATTATGAATATCAATCCAAAGGACGTTTTAAATACAGTTACAAAATGATCCCAATCAGTAACAGAAATAAGTCTTGTGAATAGGATGTTTCTTTCTAACAGACAACTTTAAAGAAATAACAGATACTACAATGTGATCCAAATTTTCAAGAAGACTAATTTGTGATGCTCTACAAGAGTTAAAAGAGAAGGTAAGTAAAGAAAAATGTTGATCAAATTTATTAAGGAAATGCATAGGGAAATCCACTATTTGATTAAGGGACTGAAAACTGAAAGTCTGAATACTGACAACATTGGTAACATTAGAGTTCGTAAGCCACTTTTAAATCTTCAAGCACAAAAAGTTCAAAGATGCTTGTAGATAGTGAGTCATTTCTATATTATCAAAAATTTTATTTAATATATTGCAGTCTAGAGAAGAAGGAGAGCAATAAAAGAAAGTGAGATAGATAACAGAGTGCAATAACAAAAGTTGAAAACACAAGAAAGAATCATCTGGGAACTTAAGATGCAATTGGGAGATTTTTCAGAATATAAGTACCAAGGAAGGCCGTGCATATGCATTCTAAAATCTTTTTGACTAAAAGGAAGGTAGACTGGAACACAGATAGCATTGGTAGCAATAGAAGAATTTAAATTAGTTTTTGTTATGGTGACTTACCCATATGACACATGAACTCTTCTAAACTATATATAAGTAGCAGCTCTGCTTTGTAGAGAGCAGAAAGTGAGAGTGGAATCTATTCTAGCAGATAACTCTGACAGTCAGACTAACAGGCATGTTACTAATCTCTCATTGGTATATGTTTGTATTACTGTCTTTGTTGGATATATTTGTTTCCTCTATTCCTTCTTCATGTCTTTATTTTTGGCCCAACAAGGCCACAACAAGTTGGAGACCAGGATTCTTAAGGACCCTTGAGGATCCCAAAAGGGCTGCATGGAAATTGTCAATATCGGTTCAGCATTGTACACATGGAATTCTATTTTTTCATCACACTTTGTTTTATACAACAGTATTTGGCAATCCAGAAAAAGAAACTGAACAAAAAAAAAGTGTAACTAACTTACAATGGACTGGAATGTGAGCCACTAAACTATGAGAATTCATGTTTTTTGAGAAAAAAAAGCACTTGTGATTCTCCGAGTAAGAAATTAAAGTTAGCAAATTTCAGTTAATTGTTATTTTGTTACTAAGTGAGTAAGAAACTAAAGTTTTTTGTTATTCAACATAAAGAAAAGTTTTCATTTGAATTTAATTTGTATTCAGGTAATCCTAAAAGAAAAAGACAAAAATAAACATGGATGAATTTAAATCCACCATGCTTAATATTCTTAAGTTCCAAATTATACAGTAAAACCAATGGGAGTTTAAATGGCAAGAGAAGCAAAACTAATGGGAACTTAAATGGAAAGAAAAGCAACTTGAGCAACAAAAAAGAATAGAGCAACTCCAGTTGGATATACAAAAAGAATGACTTGAAAATCAAAAGAAACTCGAAAGAACAACTTGAAATTCAAAAGTAACCTGAAAAAGAACAGCTTGAATTTCAAAAACAAACTGAAGTCAGACATCAAAAACTCAAAGTAATTCTACTTCAAGCTCAACAAGAAACTTACTTAAACTTGCAAACTGGGCACAAATTAGTGAAAACAAAAATGTGTTCTCACAAAACACGATCTGGGGCACAATAGACACTTTTACATATTCTCTGGATGAGGATATAACCTTTGCCTTCTATTTTAGAAGATCCAAGGATTTATACACCACAGATTGCATAAATTGGTCAGACTCTAAGAAAGTTTGCCTTCTTCTTCAAAAACTGGGCACCACAGGGCACATCAAATTTTTTTTAACTATATTCTACCTTATAAAACAAGCAAATTGACATTCACTGAAGTGGTAAAACTTCTTACTGAACTTTTTAGTCTTTCATAAAAGATGGAATTGCATGAATTCAACCAGAAAGGATAGTAAAGATTTCACTATTTTCGTGTCAGTCATGAACAAGTATTGCAACGATTTCAAACTGTAAGAGTTGAGTGCAAATAATTTCAAGTGTCTGATATTTGTTCAGGGACTCATTTCAGCTAAAGACACTGAAATTAGATGTAGAGTTCTAAATAAATTGGAAAATAAGCCAAACCTTACTCTTTAACAAATAGCAGAGGACTGTCAGAGATTCATAAGCATACACCAAAATTAAAAAAAATATTAAGGAATCTGGCATAGCTCACATAAGAAAAGTACGCAAAAATAAAAATAATTTATTTCTTCCTCTAAATCAAGCCAATCAAAAAAGAAACAAGACAATTTGATTCCTAACCCATGTTTCGATTGTGGATTATTACATTGGTATAAAACCTGCCCTTACCAGAATAAAAAATGCACATTGTTAAGTGAGAAAAAAGCACTAATAGCTATGTAAAAAACACAAAAACAGACGGGTTAAACTTTAGGAAGTACGTGCAAGTACAAGTCCTAAATAAGAATATTAATCTGCAGTTGAATTCTGATTCTACACACTTGGAACAAGTTGGGAAAACCAACCTTGCTAAGAACTAATAAAATGGCCAGGTCCATAACAAGAGAAAATCAAGTTTACAGGAAAACTTATCACAAATGTATCTTTTCAAGGAAGGCGGTTTGTATTAAAGAATACAGAAAATTTATTTGGCTTTGACTTAATGGAGAAATTTAAGTTGTGGGACATGCCAATTAATCCTTTTTGCCCAAAATTCGAAAACCTAACCACTGAGGCAAATAATATAATAAAAGACTTAAAAGAAACTTTTCCAGAATTCTCTCTGAAGGCCTTGGTCACTGTAATAAAATGGCGGCAAAATTTGAGCTAAAAGATGACATCCAGCCAGTGTTTTGCCTCTTTATCAAAAATAAATGAAGAACTCGACAGACTAGAAAGATGCTGACAGTGGAGTGTAACACCCCAGTGGAGGTCCTAACAATTTCTCCAGCGGACGTTCTCCACGCTGTGATGTTGCCGGGGGTTTGTTGAAAAAATCGGAGTCTCAAGCTGGGGGTACAAGATTAAACTATAAGGAACGAACTTCCACAACTTGGATGAGTTAAAACGATGCTTTATTTCATTTAGAGTTAGTCTTTCGGTTGGGGCAGGCGATGTGACATTCAGCTCTAACTCTAATTAATGGAAAACAAATGCTGAACTGACCGACTCAAGACGAACGGAGTTTCTACTTCAAGCACACGCCCGGCTGAACTAACTAACTCAACTGAAACTAACTAACTGATCAGCTCGGAAAAATCACCTGTATTTATTTAAAACAATCCGGAAGTGACTAGACCACCGGGTGATAAGCATTGGCGACTGTAAGTCCCAAATTTCAAGGTACTTAAATTTTCCTTCTTTTGATGTGTAAACATCTTGCAGACATCTGTCTTCACTTAGCCTTAGTATTTTCCAGGATTTTGTTTATCTTTTTATCTTAGTAAAGCTTCCGCCGGATATTTTTATAGTCCTGACACTTTACCCGTGACCAGGCGTTTTTTTATTGCCTGGAGAAAGGAAAAATTCTATTATCTTTTCTTAATGTGTAGTCAAGATACAGTAAAGACAGTTTTTGACCTGGTTACTCAAAAAATTTATTTCCTAAAATTTATCTTTTATCACATCAAGTCACTTAGTCAAATATTTACCAGAAGACTAGTAGGATTTAACAGTAATCTGATACCCTTTTCTCTTCCACAAATTTCCTTATAAAAGAAAAAGCATTTATTTATTTTTTCTCTTCTTTTTCACTTTTGTTAAACGAAACACATGTTTTTAAACTGTTTTCTATTCTTAACCATTTTCTATTTTAATCTATTATAATAAAATACATATTTTACAAATCCACCTTAATATATGCCTAGTTATTGTGTCACAGGAGCTCCTGAAGAAAAAGAATTAATGGATGTCATTTATGATACTTTTGACATGCCAATTTTGCAAGTGGCCTCGAAATAGTGCCATTTACAGAGGAAAAGAAAAATGATGGATTTTCTCATCATGAATACAAAAAGAAAATTATTAAGAATCCTGTGGAGTTGATATTTAGAAGGGGAGATTATGGTGACTTACTCATACAACACATGAACTCCTCCAAACTCCTCCAAACTATATATAAGTATTGTTAATTTTAACGTATTGCTAATTTTGATGTATTTTTAAAGTTAAAAAAAAATTTTTCAGGTGTAGAAAATACTAATACGAACAGCCTCCCTTGGCAAGAGTGCATTATAGAAGAGGCTTTGTTAATGTCTCAGTCACCAATTCCCTCTACCTCGATCTGGAGTGGGAAGGAAGGGGAGTGGCATGTAACAAGTGCAGAAACTCGAGGATCGACAATTCCAGCCAGCTCAGCGGGGAATTCTGAAAATAATGCCAGTTCACAGGCCTCAAAAAAGCCAGAATTGCCCTTCCCTTCTACTTCTGGGTAGAAAAGCAGCAATGTGAGAAAGGGCGAGGCATATTACAAAGGACTACAAGAGAAATACGCCAACTACATTTCTGGAACCAAACTACTGTCAGTGCCAGAAACAATGCAGTCTATTGAGCCGAGGATTATCTCCCTGCTGACAAAAGACCCTAAAACAGTGGGAGTCAGCAGGAAGACCATCAAGGAAGCAATTAAAATGCTTAACATCAGAGCAAAGGTCGTCGCTAGAAGAAGCTATGCCATGTGGGATGTCCTGCTTGGAACAACTGAGGAGACAAAACAACTGGCTGGAATATCACTAGCAACAAAAGCACTAAAACTGCAGACTGAATACATGGGAACCCGTAAAACATGTGTGACGCTGCACAGGGTTCCCATGGATATTAGTGAAGGCCATGTGGGAGCATTTTTTGTGAAATATGGAAGAGTGGCGGAGGTGAATTCTGTCATTTCAAAAGCTGAATTCGCAACTGGCGACATTTACCTGCATGTGTCGGTAATACGTAAACAGTTCACCGACGTCCATAATATCCTCACCTGCAGGGATCACTCAGTCTTTGTGGTGGTGGAGGGCAGAAGGCCGTGTTGTTGGATTTGTGGAGGCACAGATCACATTGCCAAAGCGTGTCCAACCAAGGATCCGGCCCCGAAATCTCAGCCAGCTCAGCAACCAGTAGCAGCAAAGGAAAACATCAAAAGAGGCAGTAGCAACTTCGAAGGACAGTGAATGGCAAACCGCTGCCAGAAAAAAATCCAAAATGCCTCCACCACCTCTGCTACCCAAGTCGACTCCCAAGCAGGATTTCCCACAGAGGAGGAGCAAAAAATTTCTACAAAAGGCTACACCTGCAACGGAGAAACCAGTGGCAGATAAACCAGTGGCAGACAAGCCAGTGGGTAATAAACCATTGGCAGACAAACCTGTGGCAGATGAACCAACAGAGACAGTGGAGAAGATGGAGGTGGAAACAACAGACAAATGATCACCCTCTTTGATGCGAAACAGGGAAGAAGAGGAAACTACAAAAAAACCCAAGATGCTTCGAAAGAGCAGAAACACCATGAAGGTGAAACAAAAATGTTCATCTCTACCAGTGTCTTACACTCAGAAGGCAAGGAGCCTTCCCTCTTCCCCCTGAAAAATCTCACTGACCTTAGTTTCACAGCTTACCCCACTCACTCCAATCAAATCCCCCTCTATCACACCTTTTACCACTTCCACCAAACCCCCTTCCAAAAAAAAATCCCTCCAGAAGGGAGAAGCCCTTTGTCAAATAGACATAAAAGAAGTGTCCATAGATTGGTTGGCTCAAAGGAAGAGCCTTTTAAAACCGCTATTGAAGCTGACCTCCATGGATAGAAAATCAACTGACAACCCAAAGAACTTTCCCAAGGCCACAGGTGTCATCACCCTTATCTGTAGTACGGGAGGGAACCTGAGGGTCTGGGACCACTTGGCTGCGGCCAAAGATTTTTACAAGAACATTGACATAACGCACACCGGTACGCCAGAGCTGTATAAAATAACCAAATTATGTACAGGGAGGGTCCCTATTTTGCTCCACCCCTGTATATATAGGGTTTTAAAACTAAACTATCCCACGGATGTTGGCGGGATTGTCCTAGATGGACGGATTACGTCCGATGTAGGAACTGATTCCCTAGGACAGTCTGTTGAGGTCCCTATTGCCAGAGACTTTTTACCCCGTATGTGATTAGAAGTAATTTTTTTTTTCTACTTTCAGATCTAACAGATGTCAATCAAGTTAGCTAGTTAGAATGCGAAGGGCTTGAGGGATTGGAGTAAGGTGGCCCACCTGCTTCGGGAACTCTTGTCTTTCAGCATGGATGTGGCTGCAATCCAAGAGACTCACTTTGTTTACAACGTCAATGCCTGTGTGCTGTCTAATGACTTTGTCATCTACTCAGCATATGGGAACCAATTGGCCAGAGGAGTTTCTTTGCTGGTCAAATGCAGCTCGAATGGTGATATGGACGACACAACTGGAGGAAGTCTTGCAGGGTGACCAACTTTCACATCAGGATCTGATCCGATATTTTGAGCATTTTCATGATTTATTTTTAAATATATTTTTGTACTTATTGTTCACAATAAAGTTTTTATGCTCATTTGAGTTTTTTTTTAGGCCCCTGGTATGTTTGAGGTATTTTGGTATATGAAGGATTGAATGCTGATGGACAAGTTCTTGTGGTGGATGAGAAAATTGTAAAGTATATTTGGGTCATGAGTCGGATTAGCTAGGTATAGGATAAGTACTGAAGACCAACCTGAGTTTTTTGCCCCCTCCTCAACCGACCTTGTGTCACAATTGTATTATATACAATAAATAAAGTAAGTGAGAGTGGAATCTATTCCAGCAGATAACTCTGACAGTCAGACTAACAGTCATGCTAATAATCTCTCATTGGCATATGTTTGTACTACGAACATATACCAATGCAAACTGCAAAGATACTTGGAGAACATTTCAAGAGAAAAGATATAGGCAAAAGCAGGAATGAATTCATGAATATTGAAAAAAAGAAATGCTGAGAGGGCATTGGTGATTTCTTTTGTCTATTGATATTTTTTCATTGTATGTTATAAGATGATTTTGTTTAAAGAAGAAAAAGACTCAAATAATTATCACAATTATCAGTGGCAATATATGGCAAGAAGTTGGTTAAGTCTAAAGTATCATGTGGCTTCAGGGTTGCCCACTGGAAATACATACAAAGTCTCCAATATCTACCAAAAAGTTCAGGCTCCTTACTACCAGTTAGAAACAACAACCCAAAAACTGCCAGCCTGGTACTCCTCAAAATAAAAAGTTTCAGCCACTGATTAGTCAGATCACCAAAAGGTTAAGGCAGTTAAATCATTTTAGCCATAGAAAAAAGAACTAGTAAATCATATCATAAATAGGAAACAAAGGATAAATCTCTACTCCTGTTCAATAAACATTGAAGGAATACTGGCTAGATGATAGGAAAAGATTCCTATTAACCTGTTCACAGCACAGGAGGCTGGGTGCATTTATCGAGACACCATCTCTAGGAAGGTTGCCAAATAAGGCTCTAGACACCTTCCAGGCCAAGTGGGGTGGGGAATTACTAAATTTTTAAAACCTCTCATAGCTTGTGAGCCTTTGGAGGTTTGTACTTGACAGTCATTGGTGACTCTTATTGTGTTAAGAAGTATACAATAATTCTACAATTTCAACACAAATGTTCTTGAATATGAACCAACAATCCTTCATTTCACAAGTAAAATTCAACTTAAATAAGGGGCGTTGAAAAGTTTATAGGAATTAAACCATATATATATTTATCAATCAATAAAATCCCAACAGAAAGTTTGTTAGATAAACAATAATTACTAGGGCAAATACTGCCAAAATACTTACAAATGTAGTTGCAAAACTACCACATTATTTTTGGATCATTTAGAAAATAATAACTCCTTTCACTGCTCCTGAAAATTCGAGAAAAAGATTTTAGAGAACCATTTTGAAAATATTTTTGATCTAGTGAAAACCTTGTATTCAAAATTTTCACACCTCTATTTGACATTAGATTTTGAATCCCCTTATGGGTATAAAAAAAGAAGCATACTTCTAGAGGTTCAAAATAAATTCAGATGCCAGTTTGATCTACACAGGCATACACACACATGCACACAATGGAAGAGACAACAGGCAGCACCTGCTGTCTATGAACTCACAAACACATTAGGCTGACTGTCATAAAGTAAGTCTATCCATACATCGCAGCACTATTAATGCTTAATTACTTTATAAAACAAACTTAACTGCAAGAAAAATTGAACATTTTGCTATTTTAATAAAATAGCAATAAAATGTTCAATTTTTCTTGCAGTTATAATATAAAATAGTATTTTATATTATATTTCTGAAAAGAATAAATGTTATTTTAACTGAAGGTTCTGCTTCTTCTTTTCTTTCAGAAAATAACATTTTTATTTCTCATTTAAAAAATTTGTTGTTAAATGTTTAGAGAATTCCAACACTCAGATAGCAACAAATTAAATACCTTAGCATTGGTAGACGGATCCCAACAAGTTCTTACGCCAAACCAAGAAGCCATTCCAATCAAACAATCAATCAATCAATATTCAATATGTATGTATGCACGATAAATTATGGAAGAGAAAGAAAAAACAAAATTGATTAACAAACAACTTCTCATTAAAATGGAAACGAAATGTTGACAATCTTTCCTTCAAAAATTAAAAAAGGTGTCAAAAAGGAAGAATTACAATACATTCTTTAACAAGTCAACAGCTGCCAAGCAAAATCCTTTAACAAACTTAAATCGTAGCGTGAGTAAGTTTTACAATCTGATGTTCCACAAGCCAACTCAGTGACAGCCTTTTTCTACTTATCGCTTGCAAAATCAATGGAAAATTTTCGTTTGATCACTGATGGACATTTAATACTTGTCCAAATATTTCTTGCAATATTGCGGCCGTTCGTCATTGCTACAAATTTTTAGTAGTTTCAGAGTAATTTCCTCTTTTCATTGACTGAAATAAATCTGATTGAATAAGAAATAGCACTGGCAAGGATTAAAAAAGACAAATATTTAATTATTTTTACTTCGATTTCTATGAAAACTTAAAAAAAAGGTCAGTCAGTTAAGTGCCGTACGTGATAAACGCTTAGGCGATCATGTCTCGAAAGAGACATGACTAACTGGGTAGATGATTATCCCGCAGTAGGTTGCCATTGCTTTCTGCGGTAGACTGGTTGCCGACCAAGGCTATAGAACCCAATCTGTCCTGTTATTTAACCCATAACTGGAAGGAAGAGACGGATTAATACCTTTCCCAAGGGTATTTGCGCGTAAGTGAATGCGCAATGAATTCAACTGGAATTTGAACTCGGCTCCCCGATTTCTCGTTCCGAGCCGATATCCACTGCACCACAACGCACATCAAAAAAAGGTAAGTGGCGATAACTCGAACGTACTAATTTGAGAGTAACTCTTCTACATAATGCTGAAATTCTGAAAAACGCCATTTCCTTTTATGTATTCCATATGTAGACAACAACAATGAATTACTTAGCAAAAAATATTAACACATCTGTGGGCACTATGTAAGTACAAAATGCTTTAACCAAAAGCGCCATGTCATTATTAATGGGTTGACGAACTTGTTTGGTTAATGAATGTTTAAAAAAATTAATTCTGGCTCGAATGAGTTGATTTGTTTGTAAAATTCTTTTAAAAAAAATCTAGAAAAAAATAAATTTAAAAGGTATATTCAAATAATTTTGTAAAAGACTGGCCTTTTTATGTTTGTTGCACGCCAAAACGTAAAAATTACAATAACTTCGTTGGCAAAACGTTTGTATTGTGTCTTTTTAATAAAAAAAAAAAGTAAAAAAAACTAAAGCAGAAAAAGCTTTTTGTTTTTTTGAAAATTTTAAAAATTATATTCAAACCAAAAGATCAATTTTTTAAGAAATTTACTTTGAAAAAGATCATCGGAGTTTATTAAATTTTACACATAAAATTAAAAAAAAATGAAAATATTGATTGAGTAATTGACTTTTTTCAAGTTGTTACAGACATTGAAGCTGCGACCATGTGCGTTTCGAAACGAATCCATAAATATATTTTTTTAATTTTATAATAAATTTAGTTAGAATCACACTAAGTGACTAATGTTAAAAATTGAAGAAAGACAAAAGCAGCTTGGGAATACGTTTTGTCGGATTTAAATTATAAATTTGTTCTTTTTATGATTGTGTGCGATCTTTAAAAAGATCACCTTCCTTGTGTGAGACATTTCATTTTGTTTTCTGATATAAAAAAAATACTCATTGAAGATTGTGATTTTTTGCTTGACACGTAAGTTCCGTATGTCAAACAAAAATCACATGTTTCTAAAATCTCTGACTTTATTAAATATTCGTATTTTTTTTTAAATGAAAAGCGTACATCCACTTTTTCGCTGAAAAAATAAATAGTAGTAGTTAAGTAGTATCTGTTAAAAAAAAAAAAAAGAGACCTCTAAACTTAAAAACAATGTTTTATTGTTAAAAATGTGGTAAATTTTTTATTTGTTCCCCGAAGGCCTTTATCCCTTCAAATTAAAAAAAATACACGCAATAACCCTAACCCTAACACAATCACTTATTTTCATAGATTTGAAAGTTAACTTTCTTCTCAAATTAAGTACATGCAACTTTCTTAAATTCATTACCAAGGAAAAAAAAAAGGAAAAAAAAACAAAAACAAACACGCAATAACCCAAAAAAGCATCCTACGCCTAAAGTCATTCTGCACTAAATCAGATATGAGAACGGTGGTAAGGGGTGAGATATAGTTCGATTTTTTTTTCTGGTCGTTAATATCAGTAAAGGTAGGTTTCTTCAATAAACAATAATCGATTTGAGCTCAGCATTACATTTTCACAGAAATAAAGATGTTTGGAAAGATTTGAAGGAGAACAAATCAAAAATTTACCAAAAATGTTTGTTATTACTAAGAGAAAAAAACCAAAGTATTTTTTTTAATTCTCTTTTATGTTCGAAATTTTCATTAATTTTTTGTGTGTCAACGTATACCAGAGCTGACTAGTACCTGGTTGTTTTTTTTTTCTCTCTCTCTCGGTGGAAAACACATTAATTATTGTCTGATTTTAATGAAACTTTTAGGACATATTCATAAATAAATGAAATTATTATTTTTATAATAAAATCTTGGTAAAAAAAATTTTTTTTTTTTTACATTTGTTGCCCCCCCCCCACTTTGAAATTTCTAGAAATTAAATTGGGCACTAACTTTATTCATCACTTAAACATTTGGCAATTGACAATGAACAACAAGAGATAAAAATAATAAACAAAGAATTTCCTGATATTTGGTAACAAAAACAGATAAAATTTATATCATGAAAATGAAATATACAAGATGTGAAATTGATAGATGTGGAGAGAGGGAATGAAAATGTGTCTTATAGATAAAATATGAAAAATTATAGATATTAAAAATAAAATGAGTAAATACCATAACGTTTCATAAATTATTGAGTTACTTCTGCCATTATATAATTTCATTTTTATTAAATTGGAAATTTTTTTTAAAAGAAAGTTTTATATTATTTTAATTTTTATTTTTCATAAGACATCTTCAAACGTAAAGCTATAAAGCTAAACTAACTAAAATTCTATGAAATATTGGATAATTACTGAAAATATTGTGCTAAATTTTTAATTTTAACATAAGTAAAAAAAACAATGAAATATACAAATAAGAAAGATTATAACAAAATCATCTACTTAGCACTTTTTTTGATGGTTACTGTATGTCATGTCAATTATCACCTCTGATAAGGTGATGATAACCCCGATAATAAGGATACTGTAATTAAGAAACGCTTTTATAGTACATTTCAGGCAGTAAGCAAGTAATTCTTGTTTCAAGTTAGATTAAGGTAAATTTAAATTCGATAATTTGAATAAAGTTGTATTTTATTTTTGCAAAATTTTTCAAAACTGAGAATTGGCTTCTGTTTACAAAATGTGTTGACCAATGAAAAATGGCGAAAAATTGAAATTTTTTTTTTTAAACCAAAAAATTTTAGATTCCAATCAATATAATTTCGGTTTGAAATACACCAAAGTATTTCATGTCCTATAGATAGTAAATTTAATGTATTGGCTTTCAATTAAGGTTAAAATTAAAGCTTCAAGAAAACTCTTTCATTTTTAAAAATTCAATTTAAATTTAGGTATCGAAAATGTGTGGAGGTACCTACATAAATACAAAGTTCATATAAATATGTATAAATAAATTCTCTCCCTTTTGCTGTTAAGCAAAAAAACATGTAAACAAAACAGTTTGTTGAAAAAGTTGTTTTTAAATGAGTTCAAAAAGTATGTCTGGAAAAAAGCTTAAATATTTTGTTCCTTTGAGTGAATATAATATTGAGTGCGTGAGTGAATATATAAGTAAGTTGTAATTTTGTGTTCGTGTTAACAGGTCCTTTTAACTTCATAAAATTCATCTGTTAACAGTCATGTAGACATCAGTGACACTTGGTTGAAGTAATAATTTTCACTAAAGATACAGACGAAAGTCTCTTCCTTATATATATGTTTATATATAATAGGATCAAGAGCACTTGTTCCAATTTCTGGTGGGATACATAATTAAACATGTTCTGTCATGCTTCATATTTTCTGACCAATCAGTGATGACTAGCGTGAAATTCAAATTTAAAATTTTTCGATCCAGCATCTGTGTTTAAGAAACATGAGTTATCATTCTGGAGTAAATATAATACCACTGCAATTTTTTTATCTGGACTCACATGTATGATAGGTAAATTGTTATAAATGCTTTTTATTTATTTAATATTGCGAATCCACACTAACCCACTGGAAGTTCCTAAAAAGCTTTTTGTTAGGAAATTATACTAAGTTTTAAATCCTGCTGCAATTTAGCAGGCTAGTGCACACACCTGCTGGCTCTAGTCATAGTAGTTACTTGTTGCTGTTTTTCTTGTGTGATTTGCTTAGGGTTTGGATCAGTTGTGTTATCCTCTGTAATATCCAGAAAACAGGTTTTAGTTGATCAATACTGATCATTATCTCGTTTCCATTTACAAGTAAAGTAAAATATTTTGGTTGTTGTGCAATTACTTTTAATGGGCCAGAATAAGTGAGTGAGAGTCACTTTTTAACATTTTTTTTTTTTAAACAGTATATTTGCAATTCTGTAATGTTTTGGGTGTATAAATGTTTTTATCTTGTATGCATGTGGGTGTATGCACAAAGTCTTAAGTCTTGCACAAAGTGCCTGGTGGGTCTAGTCCGTATGTTATTTTCAATGAACTAACCAGGTAGCATTAATGAGCTACCAAAAACTAATTCAGCAGTTGAGCACTGAAGGTCCTCCTTCATTACATTGGGTATCGAAATCATGATAAGGGGTAGTTTCTTAATCCATGACTGAATTGTCAGTAGCTATTAATGAAGTTTTTAGTTGTCTGTGTAGTCTTTCGCACAGGGATAGTGTGCTATCATTGATATGTGTTTGGCACCAAGTAAGTTTAAAAATTCCATGAACTGGGTACCATGATCTGTAGTGATGTTTGGCAGACATCGGAAGATGGATATCCATTCCCATAATATGGCTTGTGCTATAACCTCTGTAGTGGTTGTTTTTAATTGCACGGCTACTGGTCATTGCGTAAAGCGATCAATAATAGTGAGTATATACTGGTAACTGTCCACCTCAGTGAGTGGTCCAACCAGGTCAACATGGATATGTTTGAAATGACCATCAGGCTGTGAAAACTTATCAACTGGAGATTTAGTATGACGTTAGATCTTAGTCCTTTGACATTTGATACATAACTGCATTCAGTTTTTAATATCTGCAGACATGTTAGGTCAAAGAAATTTTCAAGCTAATAGTTTGGTTGTAGCTTTAAATCCTGGGTGTGAGAAATGCTGAAAAATACTTCCGTGCATAGAAGCAGGGACATAAGGATGAGAATGACCAGTGCTGACGTCACGATATATCTTCATTGTGTTAAAAGGTAGATGTCTCTGTACCATTTTTACTTACGAGTCTTGCTGAAGTTGAAGTAAAATTTTGTCATTTTCTTGTTCCTTGGCTAGACTCTCTAGGTCCAAAAATTTTTAAACGCACAAAAATCAGTAAATCTTGATAAGGTGTCTGCTACAACATTGTCGTTGCTGGGCATATGCCTCATGTCAGATATAAACAAGGAGATGTAATCAAATTGCCTGATATCTTTGGGGTTGTATTTGTCAGACTTAGAATGGAATGCATAAACTAATGATTTGGGATCTGTAAATATAATAAAAAATGTTGGAAATATCTGACAGATAAATTGCTAGTAACTCTCTCAAAAATGCACTATATTTTTGCTGAGCAGAATTTAGTTTCACTGAAAAGAAAGATAGTGGTTGTTTAATATTGTTGAGAGTCTGATGAAGAACTGCTCCGATGATGTGTCCGTAGTTAAAGTCAATATGGTATCTACATTACTAGAGATGCATGCTAATTTTGTATAATTAACTAGGGCATCATTAGCTTAAAAGATTTGTCAGAGTGGTCAAAATCTCTGAACACTTTGGTATGAAGTGTCTATAATAATTAATTAATCCTAGGAAACGTCAAGGTAGTCAGAGTGTACTGGGCTGTGGGAAATCTTTAATTGCTCTGACTTTTTCTGGGATAGGAGTTATTTCGCTTTCATCAATTTTGTGTCCAAGGAAGGTTATTTTTGAAAGAACAAAAAGGCATTTCTCTGGATTAATTTTTAACCAAAAATATTTCAGCCATTAAAAAACTTGCTTGACATGGTTTTTATGCTCATACTTCCACTTGCTATTAAGATGTCACCTATATATGGGTGCCTGACTGAGTGGTTAGAACATTTACTTTCTGACCATGAAGCCTGGGTTTGAATCTCACCATGATCAAATTTTCAGGAAGGTGTTTTCTTGTTGTTATCAGTCTGGAGAAGGTGATCCCAGTGTGTGGCACACTTGGGAAGTGCCTGAGAGCCATACCATGGGTTGACCCGAGCCTTGTGAGTAAAATTGGTAGGATGGCTCCCTTTGTGGAGTTGTCGATGGTTGTGCTAGCTCAAAGTCATCATGACTGAAGGTTTGAGTGTCCTGGCCTTGTTCAAACTGTTGTTCACGCTAGATAACACACCCTCTTCCAGAAAATGTAATTAAGGTCTGCTCAGCATAGTTGCAGTATAAACCACAGGTGAGCTCTGTTGGTGTTGAACAAACACAAGTGTGTCTGAGAAGGCGTCAACAATGGGGATTAAGCTTGCCACCCTGGTAGGCAGGTATCCTTGAATACGGGTGGCCAGCCATTATTATATGTGGATGAAAAATGCAGTCTGCAGAAAACTTTGTCAACTAAATAATCTGTGCTGTATTGCATAGATGAAAAGACATCCTGACAAATTCAAAGAGACCAAAAGGTGTAATAATTGTTGTCTTTGGGATGTCGTCCTTTGATACAGGAATCTGATTGAACACTTTCTGAAGATCTCATTTTGTAAAAATATTTGCTCCTTGTAATGATGTTGCAAAGTCTTGTATATGAGGGATTGGGTATTTGTCAGGGACTGTTTGTGCATTTAGTCACCTGAAATTGCCACATTGCATTGTTTCATTGATCAGATACCTGGAAGCTAAATTTACACAGGAGATGGAGATGGAGAAAGAAAGTCTGCCTCTATTATAGGCATCTTAACTTGGGCAATAGTAAAGATCCAAGAGAACTTTCTCCTTAAACCAAGGTTCAGTGTCATTGAAGTTTCACCATAAGTATCTATTTTGGAGCCATTTGCTGTTTGTTGAGTTTGTTTGTTTCACTGTTACTCCTGGTTTAGGTGAGATTATGCTAATCTGTATGACAGTATCTATTAAAAATTAGTATCCATAAAGCTTATTGCATATGTAGAATAGACAGTTTTTTTTCACCCCTGGCAGCTTGTGCCATCTTTAAGTGTTGCTGGGAAAATCATTTCTCTATTACTGGCTGTTATGATATTTCGATGAGTTTGTTTAAGACATTTTCTAGCATATGGTCCATAGATGTGATGGTACCAGCAAGTATTGTAATGACGATTATTTCTTGATTTAGATCCGTGTTTCTGCT
This sequence comes from Ascarosepion bandense, assembly GCA_037127315.1. NCBI lineage: Eukaryota > Metazoa > Mollusca > Cephalopoda > Sepiida > Sepiidae > Ascarosepion > Ascarosepion bandense. The sequence goes on along the minus strand of JBBBDQ010001527.1, from coordinate 6,679,600 downwards.
GATTGTGACATGACATGTACCTGGATCTGCCGCTGAGCTGAACTGAGTGTTGTAATTCCTCTAATCATTAGCTTAATTCTGTCAGTTTCTTTTCCAATTCAAGCATTTCTGTGTTATGAAGTGTTGTTGACGAGAGTGGCGTTGCATTACTAGCTGATTGACTGTCTTGTTTCTTGTCAGCAATTTTAGCCAGTTTCTCTAGTTCAATTTCTTCTGGTAGTGACACAAGAATCTGTGTAATTTGTGGTCCTAACTTGTCCATCCACAGCTTCTTTAGAACAGTGTTAGACATTGTGTTTGTACCTCGTAGTGCCTTCAGTTTTCTAAGTGGTTATCATGAAGTTGCAAGTTGTTGAAGAGATCATGCAGTTTTTTCTCTTCTGATTCTCCAGTTGTACGAATAATTGCATCTCGGAACATGTCATATGGTTTCTCCTGTGGTATATCCTGAGGAAGATCAAGTACTTCTAATGCTTTCCACGGCATATACAAAACAAGCATTTTGTGAAGTTATGCATTTCATAACTTATATTACTTTTAATTGTTTTTATCAATAACATCAGGACATTATAGTCTGAAGAAATTTTTTTTGATGAATAATGAATTTTTACAAGAATTGTTTTAATTTTTTCTTTTTCATTACAATAATTTAAAGTTTAAAAAATCTTTTAAAAATTCTTCAAATCTCTGACCCCATTAAGTTATTAAATGAAGACTGTTTACTAATTGAAAAGCTTAATACAGATTATCATGCATTAAGATTTTCTAGAATAATTAAAAAAATTATCATTAGAAGTTCATGTGTTTCAAGTGTTGTTCCTTTTACAGGAAAAAAATTTTGACAATTGATGGTGTATACCATAATTATTTTGGCTACATCATGAAATTTGTAAAACTATTTTAAAATTTTATAGGATATCCTATCTCAGTGATATAGTTGATAACTATCAATTAAATGACTACAAAGTTGGTTGCTGACTATGTTATGTGAGACCTGTATCTGGAGAATCAGTTCAGCAATGAGTATTGAAAAGGCTAAATAGAAGAAATAAAAACAGCCCTTTTCAAGATCACAAAATATTCCCAAAATTCTTTTCTCTGTTACACATAGTAGCAATTTTTTTTTATATGTTGTTTAGGATATTGGATCATAAATAAAATAAAAAAAGTATAAACAATTATGTAATAATAAAATGTAAAGTACTATAAAATTTAATAAATAGAATAACTTTAATGTCATAATAATTATTAAAGAATAAAATGAAAAATAAAATATCAAAATATATAAATTAATAATAAATAAAATGCCATAATATTTCATAAATTATTGAGTTACCTTTATTTTATTATTATCTCACTTAATAAATTTTAAAATTAATTTAAGAAAATTTTATATTTAAAATTTTATTTTTTCACAAAGTATCGTCAAATAAAATTTTAGATAATTTCTGAAAATATAGTAATTTTTAAAAATTAGTAGGTAGTTAAAAACCAAAAATAAAGCATTCACTTAGGTTTCATAAATTTATGTCAATTCTGGTCAACCATACTCAGCTTTTCAACACATCTGGCTGTCAGTAATCAATCTTAAATTTTCTAAAAGACAAAATTTGAAAAATAATTTAATTTCTGAATAAATCCTGAAAATTTCATTAAAATCCAACAATTATTTGATTTTTGAAAGAATTTCCAACCCAGTGTTTTCATTGTAAAAAAAAAAAAAGAAAAAAAAGGTGCATAAATATTATGTTGATTGCTGATGAAAAAAAAACCCCAAGATTTTTTAACAAAAATTTTGAACATGCTAGAAAGGATTAAAAAATTTTAATAAAATAATAATAAAAATACTTTGGTCTTTCCTCTTAATAAAATAAACATTTTGATGATAAAACTTTGTTTTTATTAAGTTTGGATCTTTTTTCATCATTCTATATTGCTTTTTCAGTAAAAAAGTGGCGGTACTTATTTTCATGACTTATTCATAAATAAATGAGATTATTTTTGATATGTCTCTTTTTGGAATCTTTTTTAATTGCAAAAAGACACTCAAATTTCCCATATGAATCTATAGTTACATATTGATGCTAGTAAAATAAGATTTTTAAAAAGATAATTTTTACTTGAAAAAAATTCCTTTTATAGAGGGTTGTATTTGACTTTGTGCCTCTAACAATGTTGGTGGACTGCAATATACAAAACAAAGACTTGAGTAGAAAAACAATCACCCATGTTTATTGACGCATGTGAGTACAAAGATGCAAAGGTATAGAGAATGGTCGACCTCAAGTCAGCCTGACATTGATTGAGTGTGGCCAATTCTCCCTTTCATTGGGATGGCTACCAAACATGTCCAAACTCAATGGTTGAGAAGTGAAAAGAGAATGATCATCTTTTTTTGTGGAGTGGAGTCATAAAATTTACATCTGACTGGAAACCCTTTTTGGTTTCGTTTTGGATTATGTGTAAATGAAATTCTTTATTTTTTATTATTCTATTTTGTTCTTCCACAGATCTTTCCTCTTAATACAAAGGTTTTGACTATAATTTTTTGTTTTGTTTTGTTTTGTGCATTTTTCTCCTCATTTCTCCTCTTATAAACCCTTTGTGAGTTATTTAAAGCTATGTACCGCCACAAAAAAATTCTGTCTTATTTTGTAGAGGTTAGGTGATATTGTTATTAAGTAAAAATTATATTTACTAATAATAAATATAAAAGCTTACTACAATTCACAGACGCTTAATATTTTTAAGGGAATTTAACAAAATGTTTTTGTGTTTAATACCAATTTAAAATCAGAGAACCAATAAAACATTAGATTACGAGGAATATTTTCATAAATTTTTAAGATTATTTTGTAGTTAAAAATTATGTAAAATGGTGCTCACATTATATTCCACAAGTCATTTTTACAAGTGTATACATTGTAGAAAAACATTAAACTTCCGTCTGTCAATTAAGCTGTCAACACTGTGTTAAAAATATCTTCCTGTGATATTTTTAACTAAATATCAGTAATATTTGTGTCAAATCTGATTGATTAAACTTTAAACCAGCTAAATTCCTCAAATAATGCTTCAGAAAATTATCTCTTATTTTTGAAAGAATTTTTTAATAAAGAGAATTACATTGTGATGACAGATGGTGCTAAAATCAGTGATGTTATATTTATTTCAAAACAAAAACTCCTTCTAGTTAATTTAAATTAGTTTTAAAATCCAGTAAAATATTTTGCTGAGTGAAAATATTAAATTTAATCTATTAGCTTGTAATTAAAACTAAAATAAAAGCTTTAAGAAAGATTTTTTTTGTTTTTAAAAATTCATTTTAAACCTTAGGTATTGCATTTCTGTGGAGGTAGGTACTTAAGATTAATTTTTTTTTTTTTTAATCATTTCACCCCAAGCAAGGCATTCCACCACCACTATTGCGCTTGGGGCTACATAGGGGAAGGTAAATAGAAAGAGTGGTTAGATATAGGAAATGTCAGAAGCGGGGTGATAGATAGTTGGGTGGGTGGGAAGAGTGTTTGAAAGAATGGAAGCGAGTTAGTTTGTTAGGAGGTGTCTATTGACCTTACATTTAAACTCCTGGAGATTGTAGCTATCAGGGAAGCAGTCATGTGGAAGGGAATTCCACAGTCGGGAAGTGCGAGAAAAGAAACTGATGGAGTAGAAGTTGTGGTTGCATTCTATCGGTTTCACTGTAAAAGGGTGGGATCTAGTTGCTAGTCTAGTATCTCGTGCAAATTCAAACCTAGGGGGCACCAGTGATCTAAGTTCATCGGAGCAGAAGCCGTGAAAGTATTAATAGAAGAGACACAGGGAAGCCATGTCGCACCGGTGAGAGAGAGATTGCAGGCGGTCTGCTAAGTCGGTATCGATCACATTACAGACCCTCTGCTGTACCTTGTCGAGAAGCCCAAGGAGAATAGCAGGGGCATCCGACCAGATATGGCAACAGTATTCAATGTACAGGCGGATGGTAGATTTATAAATGTGCAGAATAGATTCAGACGGAAAAAACCTCCGGGCCCTGCACAGAGAACTGACTTTCATAGCAGCAGATTTAGCAATGGATTCGATATAGTCATTCCACTTGAGGTCTGCTGAAAGTGTGAGACCAAGGAGGCATAGTGTTTTACTCTCTGGGAGGCAAGCCTGGTCCATGCTAATAGGAGGTAGGTGCGATTGTCTATGATGATTAATTGATAGTAGCTTCATTTTAGAAGCATTAAAATTTACGAGCCATTTCTTACCCCAGTCCACTACGGATTGGAGGTCCTTATATGCTGAATGTTTACTGGTTTTGTGTTATTTGATATATTCTATCTTTACACTGTTAGACATTCTTGAGTATGAATTAAATGAGATATGTACTTTTATATGTTGTTTTCTTTTGCTGTGTATTTTTTAATTTTCATTTCAGCCTCTGCTGCCAGTGTGGCGTTGCCATCAAACCAAACCCTTCTAACATGTGTGTTAATTGCATAAGGATGCAAGTTGACATCACTGAGGGTATCCCAAAACAGTGTGTGATATACTTTTGTCGGAAATGTGAAAGGTAATTAGTGCTATTAGTAATTCTTAACACTAAATTTTTGATTTTAGAATATTGAAGCTTTATCTTGATAAATGACAGCTTGTACACCAAAAGAAGAGTATTGCTAAAACTTTTCCAGGTAAGTTTTTGGCAGATATTTTTAATATATTGATAAAGGATTTACTTAATAATTACAAAAATATTGTTTTTGTGTTAGGTATATGCACATATGTACACTAATTTGTAAAACCCTTCTATGAAATCGTCAATTTTGAAAATATGAAAAATCGCTGTTTGTCATTGAAATATGACATAATTTAAAGAATCAGAATAAAAACTTGTCACACATGAGAAAGAATTGTATCATTAGAATGAGAAAAGATTAAGTTTTGTTTACATACTGGTTTTATCATAATAGCTTAATATTAAATTAGATATCAGCAGTTGAAATGTCAGAAATTTCACAATACTGACACATTTTCGCACTGTAAACTTGGCCAGTATCCCCTACCCACACACGCTGTTGGTGTGGACCCATGATACCTAGGCAGTTACTAGGGAAATAAGTGGTCACGTGCATTGTAACACTCCACTTCAGCTTTTACTTTGACTGGAAAGACAATCAGAAGGACCTAATCCAATCAAGTGGCTCGTTATGCTAAGCCCTAATTCAGAAAGCATAATCACAAAATACACACCTTATTTATTTATTTATATATGAAATATTTAAAGAACAAAAGACAAACAAATCAAATAAGAGACAGTATATTGACTTTGACTTGGACTCAGAAAGGAGTGAATTTTCCAAGATTTGTTTTGGAATCAGAAGATAAGATTTCATTAACCAAATTATCCCATTTTATAATTCAATTCCCTAAAAAACTGAAAAATATGAATAATGGAACAATCTTAATAGAAGTGAGAAAACAAAGAAACTTGGACATTTTAATGATGATGTTGCATAATAAAAAAGTAAAAACATCTCACAAAAGGCTGAATACAATAAAGAGCATAGTTTAAAAATAGAGAACTCTCCCTCAACACAATAGAGGAGATAAAAACTGAATTGAAAAACCAAAAAGTGATGGGTGTTAGTATTGAATAAAAAGAATGAAGAAATTGTATTAACAAATACATATATTATGACCTTAATATCTCAAAAGAAATAAAAAATGGTTAGACAATTGGAAAAATAAAAGTATATTGAACCAACTATGGTGTTACAACTGCCAGAAGTTTGGATACCATGAAAAGAGATGCAATATGCAACAGGTGTGATCACAGTGACCTAGGCTATGTCACAGATAATCACATCTACAAATGTGCAAATTGTGGGGAAGAGAATCCAGCTTATGCCAGAATATTTGAAGTGTAGAAAAAGAATTAATTATGGTCAAGCACAAGCAACATCTTTTCTGAATCTTAAAAAATTGTGGAAGGATATATGAGAAAAAAAACAAAACAATTCTCAGATTGTAAAAGACAAATCTTAGTCATTTTTTTTTTTAGTGCTTAATATTGACTTTTTCAAACTGAGAGTAGTTTTCTTTAAATATTTCATCCCCCCCTGTTTATGCAATTTGGATGAAATGTCTAAGTAAAATAAAACAATAAAAAAGAAAAGGATTACCAATGCAAACACCTATCCTAAAGTAAACCAAAATAAAAAAATAGAACAGGAAAATAAGAAATGAAAAATCAAACATACAAAAAATTATGAAAAGAATTGTTGGCTCTAATCTTTGTAGGAATTAATATTTATTGTATTAAAAATACAAATGTGGCACTGGGATGGCTGGTCATCACTGGTCTAACTTTAACTTAACTAGTCAGAATCACTGACCCAAACATAAACTTTTCACCACAATAACACATTTATGCAGAATACAAATCCATTCCATGGTCATCAAAATAACACATGCTCTCTGAGATCCTAAACTAATTGCCCATATTTACAAACATGTAAAAAAAATATTTACAAAAAAGTGTACATGATTTTTATTTACATAATAAAAATATCCCCATGACATAATGAAAAAAGTATATGACGAAAATGTTTTGGGATCTTCCCCATAGCTAAATGTGGTAGTAAAGCAAGTTAACTGGTCGAAAAGTATAATGGAAACAAGTAGAAAAATAATAAAGTAAAAGCAAAATGATTCCAACTGCTCCAGAGAACTGTGTCTTCTGTCACCTAAAACGTGGGTAGGAGGAGGACTGAAAATGTAAAATGTGGGGGACTAAAAAGGCTGGGAGCATGTGCAATGACTATTCACTCCCCTGTGAACCAATTTAAAAAAAAACAAAAACACAAAAACTTCTATACTAGCCTAACTGGGTAGAGTAGACATGTCTTTCTCGGAAGAACAAGTCCTTCAACTAGACAGCTTAAGATACCACTTTTAAGATTAGCACCTTTCATTTGCACCAGTTGTGCTACAGTCATCCACTTTCATGTCCTTCAAAGAAAGCCTCTCCCTTTCCACTCTGATCTTAGCATCAGAGAGTGTTTGAAGAACACAACCTGGTTATGGGAAGAGAGCCTTTTTGTCTATACTACCATTTTCATCATGGCAAGTAAATATTGAAACACAAACAGCTGTTATCTGGGACAAAGAACGGTCCATGCAGCCTGCGGACCATATAGCCTTCAATAAGCTTGCACAGCAGATGTACAACTAGGCAGTGAATAAAAGATGGACTCAGTAGACTCCTGTTTCACCACACCAGACACATTCTGGTGAAACAACCAGTCTGGTTATGAAAGACTTTGCTGAGCCAGAGGCCATCCCAAATCATATCAGGTGCGTGATGCCTCATCATCGTAAAGCCATATCGAGCGAAACTGCCCCCCACATCAAACCAACCACTTCAATCAGATTGTCATGAATGACCCCACTGAGTAACAGCTGATATAATGCCTCTCTCAATAACAGCACATTGGTTCTGGGCATGACGGTAAACTGCATCTGGCAGCAAGGTCTCTGATTGGGAGGTTGTGTGGAGCATGGAACCATCTCTTAGTTGCTATTGTTCTCAGGTTCACCCTGACCCAGAGTGGTAGTACCTGTTAGGGTCCCAGCTATGGGCAAATAATTAACCACTAAACTGGGGTCAAAACACTATGAAAGTATAAAAATAAACTTTTATAGAAATATATACATTTTTGAAGAAAAAATTATTACTATAACACATTTTTGAAGGAAAGAATTCTCAGCAAAACAATTTTGAAGACAAGATGTTTAAAGAAACACTACAGCTGGTTACAATAATTAATGTCACATGGATCAGTTGCAAGCAGTGAAGAAATCAGTTTTGAAGGCTAAAGCACAACTGAATGCAGACCTACATAATGGAAAATAAGAGGTATGAAAGTTAATCTTAAAGAAATACTACCCATTTTTACAACTTACTGCCCAGCAATTATATTCTGGCAAAAAACCCACACTGATAGAACCTTGGATGGCTCATCAATACTACTTAATAATAGCATTTCTCATAATGAAGTAAACTTTTAAAAAATATGCAGGTATTTGCAATATTTTCAACCTTATACAAAACAACCATTTGTTTGCTATACATACCACCAAGGGAGACAATCAGTGAAACAAAGCTAAATTAAATTGTTTAAACTTAGCAATTACCAAAGCCTTTCTTTCTGATGGGGTACTTCCACAATTATAATGAGATTTGGAGCAGTAAGGAAACCAACAAAAAATGTTGGATCAGAGAGGCACTGTTAAACCAAAGATAGCTGTACTTCTTTAATAACAAAGCAAATGCATATCTACATTTAGCAACAGGCACATATTCTGCAATTGATTTAACAATATGTTTTGTTTTTGTTTTGTTTTTTTTAATCATATCACCCCAAGCAAGGCGAAAACGCCACTGATGCACAGGGGGCTACGTAAGAGTGAAAAGATTGGAAAAGAGAAAACCGGAAACCACATCCTAAACAGGAAACAAGGGATGAGCCTCTTCACCTGTTCAATAGATGTGGGTGGACATGTAACCCCACTATATATTTGCTGTTGTATAAAACACTTTTTTTAAATTTTTAAATGTACCAAAAAAACTGTCATGCGCTTAATACAGCTGTAAAATATTGAAAACAAGCCAAATTATTACAATAAATTGTGTAATCTATACTGTTTGCTGAAATACCAGTTTGTTAGAATGCATTCATTTTTTCTTTTCCTTTTGTTGCTTTTTTCCTTTGTTTGCACCTACTGTAATTATCTACAAGAATGTATTCACATTTATTGTATGTTACTGTGTGGTGCAGTGGATATAGGCTCGGAACGAGAAATCAGGGTGCCGAGTTCGAATTCCGGGTGAATTCATTGCATTCACTTACGGGCAAATACCCTTGAGAAAGGTATTAATCCTGCTCATCCTTCCAGTTATGGGTTAAATAACAGGACAGATTGGGTTCTATAGCCTTGGCTGGCAACCAGTCTACCGCAGAAAGCAATGGCAACCTACTGCAGGAAAATCTTCTGACCAGTCAGTCATGTCTCTTTCGAGACATGATCGCCCAAGCGTGTTTCATGTATGGCACTTAATTGACTGACTGACTGATTGCTTTATATCAGTTTGCTTTGTTTATATGTACCAGTACTCATTGATATAAATGTACTAGTATTTTTTGGCTTTGGCAAATTTAGTTTCCATTCAAGGTTAAAGTTACAATATATGTTTTTGTACTTTAAATAATACTGTTAAAATATTGTATTTGCAGGTACAAAAGTCATGCATTTTCTCCCTACAAAACCACTTTAAAATATAATTAAAAAAATATGATAAGGGTATGTGTTATATGAAGGCAAATATGTTGACTTCAAACTAGCCTGTATAAAATATTACAGAACAACCAAAATAAAAGAGCTTTCTGAATAAAAAAAACACTGTATTATTTGGATATCTTGTGTTGTAAGCACTATTTACAAAATGTTTTGTTATGGCATGACACACTTTCTTTTTATATTGTCTTTTAGATATTTGCACCCTCCAGCTACTTGGATTGCAGCTCAGTTGGAATCTAAAGAGCTTTTATCCATTTGCCTAAAAAAACTGAAGGAACTCAACAGGGTAAGAATTACATCGTACTGTTATTCTATATTTCTAAATGTGGAAACTTTCTTTAAAAGAGGAAGAAGTCCGGCAATTTTATCAAATGTTCCTTTTTGGTTATTTCTATGGATACAGGCATTGGCCAATAATTAATCCTAGTTTTGATTATACATTGCAATAAATCTAAAAACATACCAACCCCTTTTAATTTTACTTATTTTTTTTAAGATGGTGGGATCACTTTAAGAAAAGTATTACACTATACTAGATATACTCATAGTTAATAGAAATTTAAAATTGCTCATATTTTAAGATTGATTTACAATTTAACTATAGATTTTGCAGCGGAGACTTACCTTGGCGATCCAAAAGGGTTAACATCGTGTGTATGTTTTGCAATGGAGTATGAAGATGGTGAGTTTCAGATTAAAAGTGAATTGGGTAGCACTTTGTGTGGGTGAAAATGGTGGTGTTGATTGTACTGGTTCTGGGTGCTCTTTGGCTAAGCAATAGCTGGTTGGGTGCATAAAAGGATGGTACGCTCATTCTGAGGTGTTTTTGGTTTTGGCGAAGAGAGTGGCTTACCTGTGTTTGAGAAACTGTGATTTGTGGAATTGATTAGCCTTACTCAGCTTTTTGTTCAGTGTGCTTACAATTTTTACACACTTTTAAACTTTAGTTAATAATTGACAAGAAATTTACACATAAATATGAATATTTCAAGAGAAATGAAATATTATATAAAGAACAATAACTGATGGTAATGTAAGCTGATGATTTTTCTTTTGAAGTCCAGCTGTCATCAGCTGATAATTTTAAGGTTACCATATTTATCAAGCCTTAAACTGGTGCAGTTTTGAATTTTTATTATAGATTCAATTTTCTTTTGTATAATAAAATGTTTTCATAACCCAACACACCTTAAACTTTGGAGTTGATACATAAACAAATTAAAAACCCCAAGTGAAAATTGATAGCTTATATCACCAGGACAGTCTCAACCAGAGATGACATATACTAAGCTTAGATGATAAATATCAATCAGTGAGCATCTGTTACTAACATTGTAATTTTATCCTTATGACCTACTTTACATTGTAAAAGTGGCAATATCAGACAAGAGCTTTAGAAGACATTTGGGCATTCATTTGTATTAAGTCTTCTAAATTTTTTCTTGATTATTTCAGTATTCTTTATCTGGCTTATTATACATTTGGTTTAATTAGACAATTGGCCTCATCGTAGTTGTTTATAGTCACACAATCTTGACTTTTTTACCTTTTGCCCTTCAAGTGTCTGTCATAATTGGTAAACTTCTAGGAAATTTAGACCAAACATTTTTTGTTCATATGGGTAGACTGTTTTCATTTCACTTTCTATGCTAGAGAAAATTTTGTATCAGTTAATTCTGTCAGGTTTATTTGTTCTTGCATTATTGCTAATCTTTTCCATTACCCACCCCTAGAATTGAACTCATGGCAACCAGGTAGCTAGCTCTACTTAACCAGTTTTTTTTTTTTTATTATTTTCTTTTAATTTTTAAAAAAAAATTTTTATCCAGTAGGTCATATATCCAGGTGCAGACATTCAACAGCACTGGGACAACTCAGGACCTGAAAAACATAACATTATTTTATAACTGAATAAAAGTAATTTATTAAGGATTAAAACTTTAGTGAATACTTTTCTACAAATAAGGCATTTGAAAAGGCATTATTTAAAATATGAACTAGTTTTTTGTTTTTAATTATTTTTAATAAAGTAAATTGTAAAGAATTTTTTTATTAAATTAAATTGATATATAAGAATAATTAAATAAAATACATGTCTAAATATTTTTAATAAATTTAAACAAAATGAAGCAGTTTTTTGTTTTTAATTATTCTTAATAAAGTAAATCATAATGTCATTTATTTTTAATAAAGTAAATCAACATTCTTAAATACTTTTATAAAAAGTAATTTAATAATTTATTAAAAACATTTAAAAACAACTGGTTCATATTTTTCATAATGTCATTTCACAAGCCATATTTGAAGAAAAAATATTCACTAAATAAGATTTTAATCTTTAATAAATTTTATTCAGTTATAAAAAAAGTTGTCTTACTAGTGCTGAGTTATCTTTGTTCTGAGTTGTCCTGGCTCTAATTTGATAGTGTTGAGTTGTTCCTTCCCACATGTATCCTATAGAACAATTAAGTAGTGGAAACTTGCTGCTTTAAACCTAATGTCATTTATCAGTCTTTTCAATCAAACCAGTGTATATTACTTTACACTACCTGTAGTGTACTGAGGTGGTAAAATTTTTGAGTCTTAGACTTAATGTTCTTAATTTTAAATGCCCCATATGATGTTCATTTCTATACTATGGCCCGCTGAATTGATTATTAGAGCTTATAGATTCTTCAATAGTTTTCTTTGTGTTGTCCTTCATAAGGTGATTAAAAGCATTAGTGACATAACATTTTCTAAAAACACTCAGATATTAATTTGTTTTTGTATAGATTGTTAAAATATATTGTAAATAAACATTGAAAAAAAAGTTCTGTAAATCAATGTCTTATTTTATTTGTATCCAAATGCTTCAATAGATATTGAACCATACTTATTTCATGTTTAGTTTATATAAGAAACAAAAAAAGTAAAAAAGAAAACCAAACAAATAGTTCCAAAAATATACTTTTCCAGCATAAAATCTAACATACCTTTAATCCTGAGGAACTTTATTATACAAAGCAAAATTAATTTATTCAGCTCTAAAAATCTCTCATAAGAGGAAAAAAAAATGAAAACTTACGTAAGATTTTTTTAATGTCTTTGTATTATCTGCAATTGGCATTATACAAACTGATTATTTACTGAAGAAAAGAGTTATAAAGCATAATTTCATTCTTGAATAACATTTGTCTTTAAATTAAGATAACTTTTAAGAAGCAATTTCTTATACAGAATAAAACACCCCATCCCCAACTTTCTCTGCAATGTTTTGCAATGTTAACAGAAGGGAGGTAACTTTCTTTTTAAATCTACACTGTATTCATACTATAATGTTCAAGTCATTAAATCAAAATCGTGTGTGTATGACGAATATTGTTCATGATTATAAATAGTTTTGATCCATATTTAAAAAATTGATTGGAAATATGTGTTACTAAAATAAAATTATGTGAAATTTTACAAATGACATTTCATTTGTAAAGAAACAAACATTCACTTGAAGTATTTTTGTAAATAGAAATATATATTTTCTGAATTGTAAAATATTTTTCCAGGTGACTTTAATTGATGCTGGATTTATATGGACAGAACCTCATTCTCAAAGGATTAAACTTAAACTGACAATTCAAAAAGAGGTAATTTTATTTTTATTCCATTTTAACATTTTGCATGCTTGTATACTACTTTTGATGCCAGTCAAATCCTAACCGTAAATAGTTTTAAAGTGATATTGAAATAAATTTTACATGAGTGCATAGATTTTTTTATATATTTCTTCTACTAGTGAGGAAGAGGCATTCAAGTTGCAAACCTTGAATTACACACTTTATAACAATGGCATCACTAATAGATCTTGTTGATCTGCCTTGTTGAAACATGGTTATATTTTGCAACCAATGCTAAATCAAAGAGATTAAAGACAACAAAACTTTAAAAAAAAAAAAAATTAAGTTTTAACACACTGCATTATTCACTACTTTCCTTTCAACTACATTGTTTTTCAAGGTTACTTAATTTCAGTAGTGGTCTATTTTTGTTGCTTTATCTGGATATGACAACACAACTGCAAAATTCAAACACGCTATCATTCATTTGAGTCACTTGAAGTGGCAGGATAAAACAAAATCTCCAGAATGTTAAAGGTTAATAAATTCAAAATAAAAACAGCATTTACACTTCATCACAGTTTAGTTAAAACAAAATTTTATATTTTTTTAAAATTATGTCAGCAAATTTTTAAATTGACTTTGATTTTTTAAAATTTTTTTCAATTGAACCAAATTTAAAACAAAAAACAATATTTAAAGCAATGGTCAGTAAACTTCAATGTGTTCACATGCGTCAAATTAAGAAAAAAGAAACAAGGACGTTTATGATTAGATAACATTAATGTCTACTTCATGTCATCAAACATCCCACCACCTAAGGAAAGTGTTAGTGAAAGAAAGAAAGAAAAAACTTTTAAAAAGTATTTGAAAAAATAACATGAAATGATTAATGCAGTTGAGACATTTTTTGAGCCTTGTTAAATATTATTTGAACAATGAACTGATTGTTAAATACAAATGTCTCCATTGTTAAAACATTTTGCACTCTTAGATTTAAAAAGTATATTAACAAAAATACAAAATGTTTTAAAAACCGTCTATGTACTAATTGCCACCAATATGTAGTTCATTTAACAAATGATTATATTTTAAATTAAATTGATGTCTTTTTTTTTTTTTTTACTGAGTATATACCAACAACAGCAAATTCCTTTTACTATGTCATAAATGCTATGGGTTGGTTTTGTGCAATGTATCATTTTTCATGGGAAAATTTAGTAGGATCCCTGGGACAAACAGATGGGAAAGTTACTGTGTTCTTTAAAATTTTTATGCATCAGGGACACAGGATGCACACCTATCAGCATATCTCTTTTGTTTTATTTATATATATATAACTCTACTAATGATATCAATTTCCAAAACTGAAGTCCTTATCCTATTATGTTATATTAGCCACAACCAGTATCACATCAAAGTAAAATATGACCTTTTAAGATATAGTTCTTGATACTATGACTGTATTTTTTAATTTGAAGAAATAAATGGTAGAAATATTTGGAATTTCGTGGCTATCTCTGAACTTGAAAATATTAACTATAAACAACTACTAGGCTAATACACAGTTATTTACTAAGTTTAGCTTAGTTTTAGCACAAGAGCACAAGTAAAGAGCACTCAGTGAAGATCAAACTCAATACATAACTGTGTAATTAAAAACTTGCCAGACAAAATTTAAACTACAAATTTTTTTATAGCATTTGGCTGAAACATTGATATTGTCAAATAGTTTTCTCAGGTTTTTAACCAGCATTATAAAATTATATTTTCTCTAACTAAAATTTTAAGATAACTTAATTTTTAGTCCAATGCTTTGCTTGACTGCAGGCTTTTAAGTGATGACTAAAACAGTTTTGTCAATACAAAAGCAAACATTTTCTGCATGAAGGAAAAAAGTGATGCTTATCTCAACATAACCTATATAAATGTTAGTGATATTGGAATATCATAATCATAATTTTCATTTTTCTTTCATTTTGTCATCTTTACAGATCATCAACAATGCTGTATTACAACAAGTGTTTGTAGTAGAATACACAGTCAATAATCAGATATGCAATGACTGTCAACGAATTGAGGCCAAAGATTTTTGGAGAGCTCTTGTTCAAATTAGACAGAAGGTAAACATTTTTTCTTTGAAGAAATTTGATGTATATTGTCTTCACTTTTGGAACCAGTTTTTTTTATTTGGTCAGGTAGGAATTATTTATTTGTGATTGGCACATTGAGTTATGTATAGTAAGCAAAGTGTAGCAACTATTAATTTACAGAATTAACGATTATCTTTGCTATTCCCCAAAATTAAGATTTGCCTAGAAAAATGTTTAAACAGGTCTGTAAGCATCAATGTGCAATAAAACTTTATATATAGGATTAATGCAGAGAAGTTTGTCACTTAACTGAGCAAGTTCATGCTGACTTTGCAGTTTCATGAGGACACCATTATGATGTCATTACTCGTCAGGGCGAAATCCATCCCTGACGAGTGATGACATCATAATGGTGCCCTCACAAAACATCAAGGTCAGCATGAACCTGCTCAGTTAAGTGACAAACTTTTCTGCGTTAATCCTATTAACACACTCTCTCTATCCTGATTTCGAGCACTTTATGAAAAAACCTGCTTGCTAAAATACTTTATCAGTAAAACTACTGAAAAAAAAAAAACAATCTTTAGCATTATCCCAACTCAGCATTGTATATTTAGAAATTATATAGCAGGGCACTAACCTTGTTTAAATGTTTAATTGCATAAAATTACAGGATGATGATTTGGATGTGCTACTAATTGGATAATAATTATTAAATTCTCAGAAGAAGTAGGTTGAATGGTTTGAGAAGAAAATTAAAAATGAAACTCCTGAAAATTTATGTTTTAAAATAATGAATTTAAAAATAGTTCCAAGGAGAGTCAAACCCAGAATTAAATAAACAGGATTCAGTAAAATTGAGCAAAATTAATGTTGGCCGTAGGCCTTCTGAGCATCCATAGATTGGTGTTAAACATTTAGAATACAGCAAAACGAAATAGAAAGAAAACTTTACACTTCCATGGTCGTGATCCGACTCTTCCTCCTTCAGCATTATGACACCCTTATATAGAAAACACTGGAGCCAGGTTACCATGCGCTTAACATGAGTGTCTGGCTTAGTGGGCGCTATTTCAATTTCACTCGCAAAAAATCATTTTGTTAATTTCAATTGTCTTCTGATGACCTAAATTAAACAGTACAACTTATGTTTGGATCAGATTTCACTACCGGTAAACAAATACACTGGTTTTACCTTGCCGTTTCATTTTACTTCAATATCTTTTTATCAGAAATATTATTTTGTTCATTTTCATTGTTTTCTGATGACCTAAATTGAATGGCCTAACTTATGTTTAGATCAGATTTTGCCACTGGCAAACAATTACACTGGTTTTATTCTGCTGTTTCAATTCACTCCAAATTTAATTTAGTATTGTCACCTTTACTGGAAGTAGAAATTCTGTTTAAAAAATTCTTAATAGAAATTAAAAAGAAAGAAGCGAATGACATGATGTTTCAGCCTTCTTCAGGTGCCAGGAATTTTGAACTCTTTAAATGTGTGTATGTGTTTGACTCTCTCACTGTCACATTTCTTAGGTCCTGAAAAATTTAAATTTGGAAGTTTGTTTACAGGAAACTATCTGTGCAGAATGTGTGCGTTCTTAAGAATTATTCTAGACAAAGAATGAAACATCTGTTTTGTTTTAATCGCAAAGATTAGGATTTGTTTTTGTTGATCACCTAAGAACACAACTACCTTTACTGAAAGATATCTAGAAAAATTCTAAACAAAGGAAGTATCATGTGTTTTTCTTTTTAACGAGGTCTCCTAAGATTAAGACAGTTGGGTTGATAAATTAGATATATCAATGTGAAATTTTAAAGGGGTATTCTATATAAATGACAGCCACTCACATACCAACAGACAATTAGAGATTGGGCCCAATAAATAAGGCTGAGAAACCAGGAGAAAACTGGCCCAGGAGAAGTCAGCTCAGAGCAGACAGGGATTACTTGTAAATCAGTCATCACTAAGCAGCACACCACAATTCTCAGGGCAGAATGAAAATATGGGCATGCACATGACAAAAGAATTGAAGAAGAGGTTACTGTCTGGTTATTACTTAACATTTGTAATGTTTCCCAATTCACCATCCTGCAGTAAAGTACTTGATTTTGCAGTAGATAATAGACATTTTATTCAACCAGTGCACGATCAACCAACTTAGATAAAGTGTTACAGCTTGTAGATGTGGATTGGAATTATAGTTGTCTTCATGTAAGAATGATAAACTCTAACCAAATCCCATACCAAACAGAACATATGTATATAAACTGTTTATTTTACAAAGATTTCCTTTTTTTATTGTGGCTCCCAGCTCTGTCTGGATCATCGATGCAGCGGATTTTTGGCAACTTTCAACCCAAAACTGGCTTTGTAATCAGTCAAGCACAATGTGGGCAGAGCCCGGTTTGGAACAAAGTGAACAACTATTAATCAACTGCAGAGATTTTGAGCATTGATTTGAAGTACTAGTGGGGGTTCACAGTCACAACTTAAGTTTCATATGTGTCCAATGTATAAGCATTCGGTAGCTGTCAATGGTTTCTGTTGTCATAAGAACTTGTTGCCATTTGGCTAACCCAAGATTTTATATTACAGGTGGCTGGTATAAGCATACAGTTCATAGAACAACCACTTAAAAAGCTTAATACAAATTATCAAGCACTCTGTTTAAAAGAATTTTGAGATTTTTTTTGTATGTGTATAATTGTTCCAATTTTTGGAAGTACATGTAACTATACACAACATTATCAGAAAATATAGCACTAACTAAATTTAAAGCCAAAAAAAAATTCAATAAAACATTAGATAATGGAGAATATTTTCCTAATTTTTTTAAAGATTATTGAGTATTTAAACATTATATAAAAAAGGCAATCACATTTTCTTCAATTATCTCTTACAGATAAAGTCTATGTAAAACAACATTAGATCTGTCATCACATCAACACAGCTACTGTCAAGTTAAAAAAATGTATTTCTGTGATATTTTAAGCTTAAATAATATTTGTTTCAAATCAGATTAATTATACTTTAAATCAGTTAATATTCCTCAAATAAAGTTTCAGAAAAGTATATTTTACTTTTGAAAGAGAATTACATTCTGATGTCGATTAAGTCAGCTAAGTGCCATATGTGATACACACTTGGACGATTATGTCTCTGTCAAGACATGACTGACTGGGCAGAAGATTATCCCGCAGTAGGTTGCCATTACTTTCTGCAGTAGACTGGTTGCCAGCTAAGGCTATAGAACCCAATCTGTCCTGTTATTTAACCCATAACTGGAAGGAAGAGATAGATTAATACCTTTCTCAAGGGTATTTGCCCGTAAGTGAATGCAACGAATTCAACTGAAATTCGAACTTGGCTCCTGGATTTCTCATTCCGAGCCGATATCCACTGCACCACAAGGCACATTCACATTCTAATGACTGCTGGTTAAAGATTTCAGTAATTTCCAAACAAAAATTCCTTTTAATCAATTTAAAATAGTTTTGAAATACAGCAAATTATTTTGCTTATTGAAAATATTAAATTTAATCTATTAGCTTGAAATTAAAACTAACATAAAAACTTCAAGAAAGATTTTTCGTTAAAAAAAATTTATTTTAAACCTTAGGTGTCAAATTTTTGTGGAGATCCCTTATTTAAAAGCTAGTTAAGATGTTAAGGCCAGTTTTAAGTGGAGAGAGATGAAAAAGAAACAAAAAAAAAAAGAAAAAATGTTTCACCAAAACCCCAAAGTTATGTATCTTTTAAGAATGTGTTCTATAATAAAGTCTTTAAAACCTTGGTACAAGAATGATTAGTGTTTTGGTGATGCTTCTTGTCTTTTTCACCCCGTCTCCACTCAAGACTGACCTTAACATCTTTGCTAGTTTTAAAATAATAGCTGTACCTTCTTTTGATATAAAGGATTTTTGGTATATATATGTTTTGTGTATTTATACCAGCCAGTATAATATCTGTAACAGCTTGAGTTAAGTGAGGTAGAATAAGTGTCCATGGCCCCCAGCTAACTGATGATTATGTGTCTATCTTATATGAAACTTTAGTCATGGCTATCATTATGACGATGTTATGTTATTGAAAATTTGGGCTCTGTCATTAGGCTTAGAGAACTGTTTTTTTCCTGTCATCATAGTGCTTCTTTGAAAATGATATTGTTTTATAAAAAATATGCGTGCACACACACACACATCCTCTTATCATCATGTCTGAACAACTTTGTTGTCAACAATTGCATAGATAGTTTGGTAGAGAAGAGTGGGATTGCAAACATCTCAGGTTGCCTGGATCATATTGGTGTGATAACACAACTTTGATGAGAAACTAAAGAAGGAAAGGGTGATCTAGTCATTCTGTGGCTGGAACCTGCTAAAGCATATGGATCCGTTCCACATAAATTAGTTAAGGAAGATCCAAGAAGATGCCATGTTCCCATCTTTTAAGGAATCTCATACATTATAATAATTTCAACATAAAAACCACCTCTGGTGAATTTCATCAGAACAGGGCAAAAGAGAAAGGCACTACAGAAGAAAACTTCTGTCCTCAGTTTTGTCTCAGACTGGAAAACAAAAGTAGATATAGACAGGCAGTTAAAAGTACCAGAGCAAATAATATAGACACAGCTATTTGTCTATATTATAAATATTTATTTGGATAAAACCATGCAAGTCATCATGTTAGAATTAATAGCCCATTGGGAAGAGAGTATAGAAGCAGTCCACACAAAGAATTTTGGGAAATACTTGTGTATTGTAGAGGAATTCAAGAGTGGGTGTTGGCAAGCTCAGTTTGAACCAATTGAAATCTGATGCAGAGGCTTTGTTGGGCAATCAGTTTGCAAGATGCTATCAAAATTAGGATCCATGGGATTGGAAAAAAACCAAAACCATTTCTTCAATGACAGCAGCAGAAGTCTGTAAGTGGTTATGGCTTAAATGATCCAGTGATTGGCATTTGACAAGAAAGAGCAGAAAAATTGTGATTGATATTTAGTTGTGTGTTTGTTGTTTTATGCGGAAGTGGGATCTAACAATGGAATCTCAACTAGGAGACAGAATTAGGCTACCCCCAAACCCAATGGTAACAATTTACAATAGTCACCCAAAAAGTTCTAAGCCTCACCCAAAAGGAGTTGGAGAAAGTAAACAGTTTTTCGCTGTTTTTCAATATAGTCCCCCTTGACATCAGTGATGCTCAAGAAGATGGTCCTCCCAAAAATCTTCCACAACACATATAATCTCATCATTGTTTCCAAAATGGTGACCACACAGTTGGGATTTGAGTTTAGGAAACTGGAAGAAGCCAGATGAAGTGAAGTCTGAAGAAGTGAAATCTGGATGGGATAGCAATCCAAAGCCATAGCTGTGAATGAGTGCGTTAGTTCTGAGCAAGAGCACACCTGCCCTCAGCTTCACTTCACTCTGCATTTTTACTTGATTACTTCTTTTACTTGTCTTAATTCTGATGCATAGTACAGTCCATTAATAGTTTTCAATTTTCCAGGTAGTCTATCATGATTACACCTTCAGAATCCAAAATTCAGAAGTCATCATTTTGCAAATAGACACTACCTGTTTGAACTTATTCAAGGGTGGAAAACCAGTGTTTTCACTGTTTGCTATGGATTTTTAATTGAGGTTTGTAGTGGTGAACCCAGGTTTCATCCTCAGTTACTAATTAGCTGTAAGAGCTGCAGCAAAATTCTTTTAAGTTTTGATGTCTACTAACACTCGCTCGTCGGTTGTAAGAGTTGCAGCAAAATTCTTTACTTCAAGTTTTGATTTCAAATCACACTCACTCTGTGGTTAGATCTTTTTCTGCCTGCTCCGTCTTAGGCGATGCTGAGTTATATTGCACAAGGTCATTTTTTATTGGTTGGTTTCTGATTGGCTGGTCAAGCCAATCAGCATGAGCAACCAATCATATAGATGGAGCATGTCTCCGCGAACCTCTTTTTGTCACGACTAGTCTCGCGAGAAGCAGCCATGTTTCTTTCTCTGCCATCTTGGCAACACTCACCTAACTTATGGACCTACATGCAAGGCAAGTCCTTGCACACTTTGTTCTATGAGGTAAGTTTCTTCTTTCGCCGCCACATCAGTGGAAATTCTCAGGTTAGCCTGGAAGCAAGTCAGAAGTGTTCTAGAAATGTCAATCTTTTTCAGCTTCTGCTCTGGTGTCCCCATTCTTGGGACCCATCTTGCAAACAGCTCATTCATCCCCAAGATTTCAATTAAAACAGTGTAGACTAAACCAGAACTAATGCCTATGGATTTGGCTATCTGCTTGACAGGAGTAAGACATATCATTCAAAATATCACGGGGAATGGCATGAACTTGTTCAGCAGTACTTGAGGGTTTGGACAACCTGACCAAGAGTCTTCTCTGCTAGTCCTGTTCCACTTGACTTCCACAGTATTTCTTCACAGTTGCACAGAAAGGTGAGTCCTCAGCAAGTGTCTATACCATGTAGTCATAGATTTCCTTGGGTGTCATACCTTTCTTTGGCAGATATTTTATGACTTCTCGGTTTTCGGTTTTGACCATTTTTAGATTTGTTGCACACCTCTCACTTTTGCTTGGCCCTCATTTGCACAGAAATTAAGACAAATCTGAATTAGTTTTTCTAGTTTTATAAGAAGTGGTAGTAGGTTGCCACAATAAAAATGTTCAGCTATGGCTCTTCTTTCTGGGTGAGGTTTAGAACTTTTTGAATGACCCTTGTACCTATAGGTAGTCTTTAGCTAAGTTCTAGCACTTGTGTTACTATGATAATCAAAATTTATTTTTAATCTCAATCAAAAATTATTAGTAACATCCTTATATATTTTATGTCACTGGTTCTTTTTTTAGGAGTTAAGGTTAAAACTTTGTTTAGCATTTCCTAAGTTTTGTAATTATTATTCCTTTTTTTCTGCGAATTTTAAAGATAAAAGAAAATAATTTGCTTACATTCACAATCATTGTGCAATTATTATTTTTGTTTTCTCTTATTTAGACAGAACATAAAAAGACTTTCTACTATTTGGAGCAGTTATTATTGAAACACAACATGCACCAGAACACAATAAACATCAAACCTATGCATGGTAAGTTTATTAGACTTTAAAATTGTCTAACATCACCATTTGTATGCCATCATATAATGCAAGGATGATTTATTATTAAGTAAGACTATATTATCTATTAGTATTTCTGTCATTACTAATGAGACCCCAGTACATGTTAAGATTTTCTTGGAAATTCTAAAACGTAAGTTTTTAACAAGGGTTTAGTGTAATTCTAAAATGGACCCTTACTTTGTATCAGTCAAAATAGCTAACTGGAATCATATTTTTGTTTTCATTTAATGAAATAAACATCCAAATGGAAATTTCGTAACCAGAAACAAAAGTTATGACTTTTTTCCCAATCTCCCACCTAGACTTTTCACTAGCTTAAAATCTCACCAATTGTGCAGGCTTTCAGCTAAAGGAAATAGTTTTATGATATTTTTACTATTGTTAAATATGTTCTTGAATTTCTTTTATTTAAATAAAAGATTTCCTGATATTGTTTTATGATTTCTTAAAATTCCTTGGACTATATACAAAGAGATACTGAAAAGTTAATGGTCTCACTTCTCAATATCTGATCAAACGTCAGAATTTTCTTTAATCCTTTCTTGGTTGAGCTGAGAAATTTTTAGCGTCTTCTCATACATTAACTGAATGATATCTACTTTTGAAAACTGAAGGTTAAACAATAAATTTATAACAATCATCAGCTGAATTTTAATCTGAAATTTTAATTGTATAAATTTTGATCTATGGGAATTAATGGAGCTGTGTAAAATTATGTGTATTTACAAAAGGGATTGTTTTGAAAAGTTTATATTTGGTGTGTTAAAGGTTTTAAAATTTTCAAGTTTGGTTATAAATGAAAGTATATTCTAGTAAAATACAATCAAGCAAGTTAAATCATTCAACTATGGACTTATTGATATACCTACATACAGATATAAAACTTTTATTTTGTTTTATTTTTATTTTAGGTGGCTTAGATTTTTACTTTGCTGGAAAGCAAGGTGCACGGAAACTTGTTGACTTTTTGGTATTGGTTGTTCCTTGCAGGTAATCTTTCATTTTGATTTGTAGATATTTTTTCTGATGTTACTTTGTATGGTATCAGGTTGAAAGCATATCAGCAAGTGATATAGCTGTTATTTTTGTAGTAAATGAATTTCTACAGAGCCAGTCAGTTTGCTAGACACACAAGATGGATTGGCTTCCAGAGCTAAAGTGATCTAATTGTCCTAATATTTGTTCAATTACATGATTGCAAAATGAATGCAAACAAGTTTGCTGATTTCATTCTCTTTGCTGTTAACCATTAAGATATTTGCACCTCTTGATTTTTATTTGTCATTCTTTAGTCTAAATTTGTTGCAAAGTAAAATCCATTATCTATTCTAAATCCTTGATATAACATTTAGTATATTTTCTATAACAAGACAATGAATTTGCAACTTTTCACAGCTGTAAGTTTTCATTACTTATACAGTAAGTATTCATTTTTAAATGAATCAACTTTTCTTTGGTAATTTTATATATTTTTATATTAACATTCATTAAAAGTACTCTTTTATTTTGTATTGTTGAACAGTGTGATAATATACTGATTTTTATTTTTAAAAAATTCTGTTTTTGCCAGATATCAAACTGCCCAGGAACTTATTTCAATGGATATCCACAGTAATATTGCCAATTACAAAACTACGTTCTCTGTTGAATTAGTCCCCATTTGTAAAGTGAGTATGTTTAAATATGTGTTATAAAAATATTTAATACTCATTAATTTTTTAAAATAAGAATGAGATGAATGTTCCTCAACATTTAAGTGACAGTATAGGAATCCTCCTACTCAGGAGTGTCAGGATTCCATACAATACAACATTGTTATGAGACTGCTCATAATTATGCCATTTAGAATAAGCCAAGAATTCAGTAAAGAAAGACAACATAGCATAAACAAAAAACATTAATTTTATATACAATAAGTTGGTTGAATGAATTAAATGAGTAATGTTCTTTTGTTGGTTGTTAGTAACGTTCTTGGATAGAATATAAACTGTATTGCATATGTATGTGAGAACAGTGAAATGTGGTTACATGTGTTTGTGTGAAAACAGTCAGTCTGTGAATGTGTGAGCCATAGTAGTGTGGATAAAGAAGATGGGTAGAATTTAGTTCTTACTGTGGACATTGGTGCCGTAATCCGAGGCAGTCTCTTTGAAATTTGGTCAGTGCTGAGTTGAGTGTTGTTTTTGCATGTGATCATGAATGGGGTCTTCAATATCAGCAGCTAGAATGAAAATGGAAAGTGCTGACATTTGTGAGTCTCTTTCTTGGGACTGAAATTTTATATTTATACCTTTTTTATTTATTCCTAATTCTACTATTTCTATTCTGTTACTATATTGTTGTGATATTTTGTTGGTGTCTACCTAAATTATGATGACTAATAAAACAACCTTCTGATTTGTATTCTATGATTTTGTATTGTACGGTTTAATTGGTGTGTTTTAAGATGTAAGCACTTTTTGTGTTATTGGTTTATAAATATTTTGTAGGTTGCTTTAATGTTTATGTTGCTATTGTATTAGATATTTTTATAAATATTAGAATATAAAATTGATATGAAAATTTCATCTGAAAACCATTCTTCAAATAATTGTTAATACATTATTAACCATATTTTTCTTTTTCATTCATTTAAAAACACTTATGTTAGTTTTTGTACTGTTTCTTTTAATTAGTTTTTTATTATTATTAACCACAATGTGCATTTGAATAATAACTTTATATTATATACTAATTGTAGTTTTGTAGACACATATTTTTGTACTGAAGTGGCTTATGTCTATTTTTGAAAAAATATGAAGCTTTACTGCTATTCTTTTGTAATTTCAGTAACAAATTTTTATAAATGTAAATAATTCCAGAAACTATTTAAATATGTTTATAACCTAAAACTATACTTTTATATTTAAAGGACAATATTGTGTGCATTTCAAAGAAACTGGCTCGGTCACTTGGCAATATTTCACAGCTCTGTGTTGTTTTCAGAGTCACTCGCTCAGTATATCTCATTGACCCACTTTCTTTGCAAAGTAAGCAAGATTTACTTTTCACAAATTTAATGAATTAGTTGAATTAATTTTTTTTTATTTGATGTCATATTAAATTTTTTTTTATATTCATGATCATGTGATTCAATTTGTTATAAAGATTAGTGTAGTTTAATTTAAGAGTTTTCTTCTTTTCCACTTGACACTCAGCAATCAAGCAACTGGCAAAATTCTTTGTGGGGTGGTTAGTCATGACGAACAAAAGTTTTCTAGACAACAAGCAAACCACTGGCTAGAGAGAAAAAACATTAGCTTTTATAAATCTGCACTAGTATTCACATAGTATTCAATTTGTTTGCACACAGCAAATGATGCTTACTAAAAGTTGAAGATCAAGTTATTTTCTCTAGCATTGTAAGCATAGCCTAGTAGTATTTTTTAAACCATTTCATCTCAAATAAGACACTAAATTTACTAAGACACAATAATTAATGAATGTAAAAGAATCTAATTAAAAAAAACATTATTAAGAAGATAGAATAATAAAAGAACAAGAATTAAGGAAACAGAAGATAATGATTGACATTGTATTTAGACTTTTGGAAATCAAGAAGCCGTAGGAGAGTTTCACAAGTGAGAAGTGGAAGAGGTAAAACTGTTAGCATAGAACTTATGGTTACATTTATCAATCTTAACCATAAAATGATGAGACCTATCTGGCAATCTAGTATTGTGCTTAAATTTGAATGTATGTTGGGTGGGGGTGCCAATTTCTTTGGTAACAGAATTGTGGACAGAACCAGGTAATCACACTTTTGAAATGTATTTGGCTTTTCATGTAAAAAGTAATGAACTAATCATTTGGTATACATTCATTAACTGTTTTTCATTATGTGTTGTCCAAACTTTGCTAGAGATTTTAATATTTCTTTTTTCTCTTCATTCATCACTATTCAATAAGTTTTTCTTTCAAAAATAATTTGCTGAATTATTTGTCTGATTGGATACAGCATTGTGGAACACATGTCATCTTAAAAATGTAAGTTTTAAACTTTAAAATGTAGATGAAAATGCGTAAATATACTTCAATCTTTAAATATAATGTAATCCCATCATAGAATAGAAAAATTACCTCTGCTGATTTTTGTTTCTTGGTTGCTGTATCCTTTTCCACCCTCTACCTGAGGAATATCTTTATATTTTAAAATCTCACCCTAATAAATTGTAAATATTTGTAATAAAAAGAGATATATGCTAAAATTCACCTGGTATATATCTCTTATGTGAATATCCTGAAATTTTCTAATAAAATCAATTTTGTGATAGTGGAAATTTTTTATTCATTAAATCTCATTTACAGGTATGTCTATAATTATGGATGTTATTTAGCTTAGTATTAGATATCAAATACAAAAATAATAAAACATTCCTACTATTTGGCATGACAACATTTTAGCAATTGTTTTATATACTTAATGTACAATTATAAATAAGATAAAAAATTTTGCAGTAAATATATTTATCACATATAATTGAATATTTTACTTTAAAATGTTCTAATCTCTAAGAAAATAGGAATTGTTTTGTAAACTCAAAAGAAAGAAATATTATTTACATTTGCTAAAAGTTTTGCAACATACATTATGTAAGTAAACCTTGTTCTAACAAGGCTAACAATGAAATCTTCAGTCTTGTTTCTTTTATAACTTGAGCCAGATTGAGAGGATATAAATTACATGTAGTAAATAGGTTTTACATGTTATTATATTTATAGAGTCTTTTATTATCAGTGCAAACTATAACAAAGCTACAAAATTATCTATAATAAATTATGTAACTGCTTGTACCTTTTGGTTCTGTGACAAATTTTCCATGCTAACTCAGTCCAATGAATAAAAATATTGATCTATCAAAGTATTTTACCTAAGTAGTACAAAAATGAGATGTGCTATAGATAAAAAGAAAAAACTATTTCAGACTTGAGAGTAATAGCAAATGTTATAAATTTATCAAGAATTATCATGGTAAAGTGAATTAATTTAGAATCATAAAAAGTTGTGAATGGTCATAAATGCTAATATAGTTTGAATTATATGGAGCTATGACCATTTTTTATTCTCATTGATTTACTATCTTTCAATAAAACTGTATCCAGTGGTTATTTTTGGGATAAATTTATAGATTTGAAAGCTTCGTATAATTTCTATTAACCATTTAGTGCCCTGATATGGTTGCAAAATTTGATGAAAATTAATATGAATTGCCAAGTCATAAATTGTATTTTAACATGAAATGTAAACATATATATTTTTGTCTTTTCCATGTATATTAATAATAAAAATAGAATAATCAAAATTAATGCTCATTTGATATCAACAAAAACATGCCTCAAAATCTGTTTCACTAAAAAGTTAATAATAATTTGTAAAATGAGTAGATTCTTGTATCAATTTTTCATATCTTACTTTTAAGTTGCTGAAGTTAGTGGTAATGTTTTCTGGCGAGAACCATTTGAAAGTTTGTGTAACCCTAAACAACTGACTGAATACATGGTGATGGAAATTGATTTTGTTCCTCCAAAAGATCAACCCAATGTCACAACAGTATCAAATAAGGTAGGTATTATTTTACATGTCTAAAATGTAAGTGCACAACCTTTTTATTGGTCTACTTACTCTTGTAGACCCAGGATTATAATTCCAATCGAACTGTTATATAGCAGTAAGAAAACATAAAAATACAATAATAATAATACAAAAAACAAATTATAAGCAAAGATGATAAATCTTAGTGGCTATTCATATTAAGTCAAAACAACCAATAATCAACAAAATAACATGATTATGAAATAGAATTTTAAAATTTATTTAAATTCTCAGAATCCATATTTTGTCATGATCATGCAATAACAGATTTTCAAAACCTAAAAAATAAGTTCATATAGCACAAACATTCAAAATAAAAACTTAAACATTTGCTGCCTAGATACATCAAATTCAAATCTTTAGATTTCAAACGTCTATTTTAGCATACTTTGGCTGAAGTGTATGTTGCTCGTACTGCTGATCTTGGCATAAATGATCGGCAATATTACTGCAGGACACATCTTGGGAATACTCTTAAAACTGGTGACCTTGTCTTAGGGTGAGTAAAGAATCTTTTAACAATTTTATTCATTTTAATGTTTGAAAACTTTGTGAATAGAGCTATAAATTGTTAAAAATAAAACTAATTTTGGGCAATTAGAAGACATTGTATTTGTAAAGTTACTGATACCTATATGAATATCATTTTAATTCCTCAAATATTTGTTCAATTTCATTACATTACTGTTTTACAAGTTATTTTTAATTTCTTTTTCATTTACTATTACTGATTGTTATAGAAATAAAAAATAAAATGTTCTTACTTTTATTATATCAATATTCTTACATTTAATTTTCAATTTATGCTTACTCGTTTAATAAAGGCAGTAACTTTACTCATAAGTAAATGATAAATTTTACAAAAAATTCATAAAATTTGATAGTTTCTGTATTTATAGTTTTATGAATTCTGATGAAAAACTGAATTTTTAACATTTCTTTTTAGTCCAATGTTTGATATCTTTGATCAAATAAGCACTTGACTATTTATTTGTTTGGTGGCTAAGTTTTGATTCTCTTTGAATATTAAGTAATTATTGTTGAATTTAAGATTTAAATCCTTTAAAAATATTAAACATTTTTGTTTTTATTTAGATTTATTGATATTCAGGCTAAATTTTTTGTGATGCATTGTTGACTTAACAATTTGAAAGTTTAAAAGTTAAAAGTTTTTTACATCTCTGGAGAAATTTTTAGCATTTTTTTTGGGAAATAATTCCTAAGATTTTTTTTTCCATTATAATATAAATTTACAAACAGTACAGTATTTTAAAGCCTTTAATTTGCTTTTTGCTAATTGAAATACAAGATGATGAATCTAGATCCAAATCAGCTTTTCAAATATGTCATTTTTGTAAATATCTGTTTATTACTATTTAATATGAAATATTTATTCAAAATTATTTCATTAGTATTTATATTTAAACTTTCAATGCAGTTTTTCAATACCTTGGGAAACTATTAATTTTGATGACTAATTGCTGAATGTGTAATTTTTTATATCAATAACCATTTTGTTAGAATTTCTTCAGAATCTTAAGTAAAGTTTTAGTTTTGTCCTTAGGCCTGGGAAGTGTATTTATGTATGAGGTATATAACTTCATATATATATTTTATTTTGTTTTTCTTAGTTTACATTTAGCTGCTTCAAATGTCAATAATAAAAACCTTGAAGAAATGGACCAAGATAAACTACCAGATGTGGTAAGTAATCATACACAATAATGCTGATAATTTGTATAATATAACCCCAATATTTAGTTTTCAACCATGTTTTTTTTTCTGCTTATAATTATTTTTCACAAATTTCATTTGTACTCTAAATAAACAGAATTAATTTTTTATTTATTCAGAATGTTTTTATTGCATTTTCTTAATATCAGATTCAAGTTACTTGGAGTGACTTTAAATTTCAGCAATTTATTTGTATCAATAAAAACCCATCTTTTAATTTTATCTTAATTTTCTGTCCAATAGAATTTTTCTGCATTTTTTTTCTATTTCAGATTCTTGTAAAGAAGGTTTATAACCGCAGCAGGAGAAACCGAAGACGTAACTGGAAGCTTAAACATGTATTTAATAATGCTCCTGATTCATCCAGTGATGGCATGTAAGTATCTACCATAAAGATACACATGTGTGTGTGTGAATTCACCACCGAGCAAGGCAATAATATCACTAAGATGTTACTGGAAATGAAAGTAAATGAGAAAACTTTAGAAGTAACTGGAAAACCAATCCTAAACAGAAAACAAGGGATAAACTTCTATTCCTGTTCAAAAGATTGGGGAGGAATGTGAACCAGATGACAGGGCTGCCTGTCATCCAGTTCACACAACTCCTGTTGTGGAGAAAAATATAGTGCATAATATTCCAATGTTTAGGCAGAGACGTTAGAAGTATAAAGTTGAAGTGGACCTTAGATGGAACCAGTAACCCAATCTTAAACATGAAACGGGATAAACTTCTGTTACGCAGCGTACCGTCGGAGCCTTCATGGCCCGTTGTCTCTTGTATCTGTTTTTATTTTGAATGTAGATGTGTTTTTGAACTTGAAGTTTTTTCCTTCTATTATTATGTTGCATACTCCACATTTTGTTTTTTTGTTGCATTTTGTGACCCCCTGTTGTGAGTTGCTCAAATTTTGATGAGATTAGGATGTCTTTTAAATTTGGGGTTTGGCGTTTGCTATTAATTATTTTAGTTGTCTTTAAGATTTCCTTTATTTTATCATTTTTGTTGAGTAATTCTATGTGTGTTTTAATCTTTGTGAATAATTCTAGATTGTTTTTGTTGTGTGTGGAAATGTGTGCTAGAGTGTTTTCTTCTTTATCATGTTTTTTTGATTCCGGAGGGATTCTAATTGTATTTCTTCTGCTAGTTGGAAACCCTTGTTTATTAGTAATGTGGGGTATCCTTTTATTTATAATGTTTTTCGTAGTTCCTCTATGTGTATTTTACGAAGAGCTTCGTCAGCTACTTTTGTGCAAATTCTTTGTGCTAGGGAGTATGGGATGGATTTTAGACAACTTTTAGGATGGTGACTCTTGAAATGGAGGTATTGTTAGGTGTCTGTAAATGTCTGTGATGATGTAATTGTTTTTGTTTTTTATGAGTATGTCTAGGAATGGTAATTCTTTATAACTATATTCTAGCATGAATTTGATTTTGGGGTGCATTTTTGGGGGAGTAGATTGTATAGTTTATTTATGTCTCCGAATGTTAATTTCCAAAAGATAAAACAGTCATCTAGAAATCTCTTCCATGATTTAGTGAATTCTGTTTTTATTTCTTCCCCATATTTATCTCCTATTTGGTTGTATAGGCTTTCGTCTAGATATGCTAGGGTGAGTGTTGCATATGTTGGTGCCATTTTTGTCCCCATTGCGGTACCTGTTCGAATATAATTTTTGTTGTTAAATTGGAAGGAATTGTTGTCTAAAATTAGTTCTATACTTTGTATAATAAATTCTTTTGTGAAATGTGTAGGAAGTATTTCTGGGTGTTTCTCAATTCAAAATGTAATGGCTTGTTTACTTAGTTCATGGGGGTATGTTGCTGTACAGGCTGTTCACATCAAATGTTACTATGAGTGTACCTGGGTCTACTTTTTGTGGTATGAAGTTTAGGAAATGTATGGTGTCTCTGATGTAGCTCAGATCTCGATACATAAAGTCACAAGTTTATTCACCTGAAGAGAGTCAACTTTAGACTTGAAACACATGTAGTGTTACAAATACGATTTTGGACACTTAATGTATCATACAAAAAGCAAGTAATATAAACAATAATAACAACAACAATAAATCTACACTTTGAACAAAACGTTCACAGCCTCTCACACTTTTTATTTTACACACACACACGCACATATTCATCAGATGTCACGAATACATTTAAATATAACTTTATGGTATGGTGCAGAGACTGGAATGAAGACCAGAATATTGAATTCATTTTATTCTGTGTCTCCAACAGAAAGATAGTGGCAAATATATTAATTGGACCAAATTGCTCATCATATATGTAATTCCATATTTTATATATGGAATTACTCTTATTATATTGTTAGTTATTGTCAGTTTGTTATCCAGCATAAATGTTTTAAATGAACAAGCATTTTGTTCTAAAAATCTCACGTATTCAGAAGACTTATTTTCCATGCATTAATACATACCTTTTTCCATTATATAACTATGTTTTTTTTTCTTTTATTACAGGGAATATACTGAATTCTTAGAAGATCTTGAAGATGATGATAGTTACAGGCAAAATGTAAACATTTTTAAAGGTAGATTTATTCTTCTTTTGTGTGGATCATCTTTAACAAATCAACTATGAAAAATTGAATTTGTTAAACAAAGTTTATGCTTTTGTTTACATCACTAATGTAAAAAAAAAAAAACAGCATGTGTAAACCTACAAACATGACCCTCACCCAAGCTTTCCACCAACTGAAAAATGGTTACCCCACATTGCATTTTGATTCTCATAAGGTAACAAGATGAAAGACAAATGTTATGTTGAGAAATAAGAATGTGATTCCTATTTCCCATGTTATATGTAAATGTTTTATTCAAGGCTTCAACTGCTTTTCTGATGGCCAGGTGGGTGACACTTTGGACAATTTCTGTATAAATCTCATAAAACAGCGCATCCCCCTACCAACTTCTCACTCATCAACATATCTTGACAAGTGACTGGCAATACAAATTTATGGCATCAGAACAATGCAATAGCCAAGCCTATCTCCTGCCAATGTAAATATATATTGTGACACTTGCCAAACATTCCACTGACTGGCCAGTGACTACCCCATATTGCATTTCAATTTTCAATCTTGTCAATGTGCATTGAAACCTGACCAAGAGCTTACTGTATGCTCACAAGATAACATGAGAAACAAATGTCACATCAATGTCACCTTGTTTCTCACATTAAAAAATTAGATTCTATCCAGGGTTTCACCTGCTCGTCTGGGTGGGTAGGTAGTTGATACTTCAGACAGCTCCTGCTATGATGGTCTAACAGCTCAGCTCTTCCTCTTACCAACTCCTTACCTATCCCAATGTTGTGGTTGGCGATATTAATGGATGGCACAGGAACCACATGATGACAGACATGTATGTCTCCTTCCAATGGTGAACCTGAACTCTCCCCAATCACAAGCACGGCTGTTATGGATATATCCTATTTCTGGTTTTGTTGCCATTTAATCTCCAAAAATACACATCCACTCCTTTACTTCCTGTTTCCCTTCAGTCAAAGTGAATGCCACTTAGAAGACCAAACTTTAAACAAAACAATCTGCTGATTCATCAAACAGAAACACTTGAAATCAAGATAAAACCACCTCTTCTCTTTCTATTTATGTTGATATGTACTTGATTTTTAGGGACAGACTGAACATAAATGGGAGTATTGTTATTTATTGAAAGTGTTTTTAACTTTCCCCTAATTCTCTGGATTGTAAATACTGATGTAGCAATCCTCCTTTTAATTATGTTTTATTAAATAGGACAGAATATCTGTTGAATGTTTTAGTGAGTTTCTCTTGTCATAAGTCTTTTAATATCAGGTGAAAACTTACCTTTGCTGAAATTGTGTGGATCATTCTGAGTACTTTTAGCTATCATTAATGATTTTCACAGAAAGAAGGTAAAAGTCATGAATGTCAGAATGTTGTTAATAGTTCAGGATTTTAAATTATGGATAAAAAATGCATCACTTGACTAAAATGACCTTATTTAACATATGTGCACATTGATTAAATTTAATTAAGGGTAGGGTGTCATCATTTGATTTAAAGAGTCTTCAAATTTTTTTTTTTTGGTGTTGTATTGTCAAGCATAATATATATTTAAAGTGCATGAAAAAATGCACTATGACTTTTATGCCCACTTTGTCATTTTTTCTTTTTTTGCTGCTTCTGAGTTAATTGATATTTCGGGTTTTTTATGATCTTTTAGATTCTACCAAAACTCCTATTGACCTTGATGACATTGAAGATGAACATTTGCCTCAAATCAGCTTGCAAGAAATGTTGGATGATATGACGTTAGCAGATCCTACAGGAGGAGATGGAGCTGAAATGATTGAATAATTTACTTTTGGCGTTTTTAAAAAAATCCCCAGATTTTGTCTTCAGTTTC
The DNA here is from genome assembly GCA_037127315.1 of Ascarosepion bandense. Classification (NCBI taxonomy): domain Eukaryota; kingdom Metazoa; phylum Mollusca; class Cephalopoda; order Sepiida; family Sepiidae; genus Ascarosepion; species Ascarosepion bandense. The sequence continues at coordinate 6,645,639 of JBBBDQ010001527.1, read as the reverse complement.
TTTTTTGAATTATAAAAAATTAAGCATCTTTCATGGAAACTAAATGGCTATGTACAAGATAAAGTGCTTTAAATTGCTGATAAAAGCTAACTTTTTATATTAATCTAAAGCAATAAAATTTGTTTGTGAAAAAATGTCTTTTTGTTCTTAATTATCCTGATTAGTTAAATTTAAACTAGTTTTTTTACTTATTTGCAATGAAGACTAAATTAGGTGATTATATCTCTTAATATTCATGAACATAAAATAGAATATTTGAATTGTGTATAACAACTTCATATGATAGGATGAATGACAGTAGACCAATCAAAAGAATTTCAATTAGCTGAGGGCATGTCATTCTTTACTTCAGGCCAACTCATAATATAACTGAGGGCCAGACTGGGAGGCCAATTTCAAATCTTGTTTTACACAGGGAGCAACATTTTATTCTTGGTTTGGTACTGTCAGTCAGTTTAGGTGCCATACGTGATACACGCTTGGGCAATCATGTCTCAAAAGAGACATGACTGACTGGGCAGAAGATTATCCCGCAGTAGGTTGCCATTGCTTTCTGCGGTAGACTGGTTGCCGACCAAGGCTATAAAACCCAATCTGTCCTGCTATTTAACCCATAACTGGAAGGAAGAGATGGATTAATACCTTTCCCAAGGGTATTTGCGCGTAAGTGAATACAATGGATTCAGCTGGATTTCGAACTCGGCTCCCCGGTTTCTCGTTCCGAGCCGATATCCACTGTACCACAACGCACATAATTGGAGTAAGCATAAAAATTAATTTTCTTTGGAGTTGCTATATTATGTTCATTGAAAAGCAGTTTTGCAAAATTTTAAAAATCTAGGAATCTTGATTTTGTTGCTCAGAAGTTAATTTATTTTTCACTTAAAAACAATAGTCTTCTCTATGAATTTTTATTCATGAAGGTGACACTACTTAAATATAAAAACAAATACATAAATAATCGACTTATATATTTATTTTGTGCAATATGTACTTCTGTTTCTAACAACTAAAAAATGTATGTTGAATTTTTATTATATGTATACCGTAATGTAACATTTAAAATTTTAATTGATTTAAAAAAAATCACTTATTAATTGGATTTTTTCTTTTCTTTCTTACAAAGTCTCTTTCAAAAAAGTTTTATGCTTTATTTTTAAGAGACTTTTCTTCCAAAGACTTTCTTCAATTCTGATTTACACTGCAAAACATTTTTAAAAATGCCATTGTTAATCATTGCAAATTTAATCTAATATTTTTCTCTATATTATTATTCATTATAACAAATATATTGATAAAATTTAATTTTTTGAGTAATTCTTTTTTTTTCTAAAATGTATTTGAAAAAATTGTTGAATTATACCTTATTCTATCTTTTAAAAGCATAAAATATGAACCAATATCATAGTTTTATACTACAAAATGAAAAAGTAATAGAATACATATTTTACATAAAGTTAATATCATAATTCAATTAAATAAATTTTATATGATATTTTTTTAATAAAAGCAGTAGAGGAGAAGAAGCAGAAGAAGCAAAGACATAATTACTGAAAAGCAGAAAAAGAGATGGCATCAAAACAAAGTTTAAAACCAGAGCAAAAAAAGTGAAAGCATAAATGCTGAAAAAAAAACAAAAAAAAAAAACAAAAGCGGAAGAAGAATAAATACTTTATGTTCAGTACAGTATTTGGTTAGAGTTTATCACTCTTGCATGCAAACAACTATAATTCTAACCAACGTCTTCTACAGGATGTCACACTAAGTTGGTTGGTCTGGCACCAGGCTGAAATCAGAGTTTCTTCTAAGGCATGCAGTTACGTGACAACACTTCTCTTGTATTAACTCACTCCATACTGGTCGAACTCTATGGTACTCAACTCTACTATCTGCTTATATTGAGTCTCGCATTTAGCAGGGATGATTGTGATGTACTTAAGTTACACTTAGCATTTTCAAAATGACTAATAAGGGTTCCTGCTTTTGGTCACTTGAACAACCTTGTACCCCTCTTTTCTGTGTGAGTGCCTCCCACTATTGTTCGAAGAACATTTCTCCCAAAATTCATGAGTGCTTTTTCATTGGTCATCTGATCAACTCCGTCTCTTTCTCTCTTGAGTAAGTACCTTCCACCACCGCTCAAGAGACATGTTTCAGCCCAATGGTCAAATTTTAATTATCGTTCTTTTCACATTTCCACTTTCAGTGTGTGTGGTTGTTTCGCATGTGTTGTTATCATTACAATCGCTATAAGAAATTATCTTGCTTTGGTCGAAAAGAAAATCACACATTTCTCCTTTGATTCTCAGTGTCGCAAAATTCCACAAGGAATCAGGAGACTTTATTTTTGGGAATTTTCTGTCTCTCTTTCTCAGCAGGAGGAGACTGTCACTAGGGTCATCAAATCCACCATGACCTGTCACTGCTATCAATGATCGTTAAATTTTTCAATAACGGAGAAACTTATTTTTTCTAGTGAAAACAGATTTCTGACTTTTGCGATAAGAATCTTTGGCAGCATTCAAGAGTCATAAAAAATGTTATCTATCTTCCTTGGGCGGGTTAAACATATCTCTTGCCTAGCTCCAGTTGCTGGAGAAGAAAGAAAGAAATATTCAATTATTACCTCTCTTCTTTTCCCTTCTCCCTTTCCTTTTCAGCACCAAGAATAGTGTTACATTTCTCCTCTTACCAATTTTGTCATTTACCTGTATATAACACATCAAACACCATAATCTATAAATAACACATTTTGTGTTATTTTGTCTTGTGTTTTAATGGGAAAACAATGTGTAAAGGTAGAACGAGAGAAATCATAAAAGTAGAAAAAGAAAGAGAAAATTTATATAAATAAAAGTGAAGACGTGTCAGTATGTGTGTTTGTGTATCCTCGCTGATTAGCATATACTTCCACATTTTTCATCCACTTTATTGGAAAGCTTACACACCCCTTGCAAATTTATTATTCTATAAAACAAAGAAAAAGAAATTCCATGTAGCCCTCAGTTTAATCTTTGTTTTAATTTCTTATTTGCAAGTATTTTTTTAAGATAAATTCAGAACAGTAACTATCAAAAATACAAGCGTTATCTCTCGTATTTAATGTCTGCAGTTGTGGGTTGTATAAAAATGGACTTCCCATCCTGTGCAACGCAGAGTACTTACTGCTAGTAGTAAGTAAAACGAGGATGCAGGAAAGCAAGAAGTGTAAGAGTGAAAATAAGAAAAAGTGAAATAATAAAAGCAGAAAAAGAAAGCATAAATGTAGATAAATAGAAAGCCAAAATCATGAAGAGAATTCAAAATATTAGAAAAGAAAGCTAGAAAAGAAGAAAGCCTACACCAGGAAAGATAAAGCTTAAAAAACAGAAAAAGGAAATGCATATAATCAGAAAGAATAATAGCTTCACAATAGAAAAAGAGAAAAATAAAAGCAGAAAAAAAGAATGCATAAAAAAAGAAAAAGGAACAAATATGATGCAGAAAAAGAGAAAGTATGAAATAAAGAAAAAGATAAGAAAAATAAAAGCAGAAAGATAAAAAGAAAAGGCCAGTAAATAGAAAACATAAATGCAGAAAAAACAAAAGTAGAAAAAGTGAAAGCAAGAATGTGGAAATATAGACTGCACAAAAGCAAAAGAAAAATTTTAAGGATTAAAGCGGAAAGGAATGCATAAAAAAAGAGAATGAATAATAGAAAAAGAGAATGCCAAAAGGCAGAAGAGATAGTAGGAAAAGAAAAACAGAAAGAAAGAAAAAGTGAGAAATTATGGAAGCAGAAATAGAGAATAACAAATAGCAAAAAAATAGTAGAAAGTAGAAAAACAAAATGGTAAGGATAAATGGAGAAAAATGAGAATGCATAAAAGCAAACAAAGAAAAGGTAGAAAAAGAGATGCCATAAAAGAAGAAAAAGTGATAGCTGAAAAATAGAAAAAATGAAAGGAAAAAGGATAATTAAAATATGAAAACGTAGAAAGAAAAACTATAGCAGCAGAAAAAGTATGTCTTACAGTAGAAAAAGTGTAAGAAATAAAAAAAATAGAAGGTAAAAATGTGAGGCGATAAAATGTTAAATATAAAACAATAAAAATAAAAATTGTTAGAGTGGAAAATGCGAAAGTATAAAAGCAGAAACAGAAGGTATATAGTGTATTAAAACAGATTAGTTTGATTTGACCTTGTTAGATAGCCCACTATAAGGGGTATAAAACAAGAAAATCAAATTGTAAATTGAAATAAATTTATATACATATAAATAAATTAAGGTTTTTACAAATAAAAGTAATGTATTTTGGTTGATACAAGGCTGTTAAAATGTTCATAGTAGTCCTTGCAAGTATGAGTTTGTGTACGTAGGCAGGAGCATATATGTGTATGTGTGTATGAGCATTATCATTGGGTAGGAATGTCTTTGAAGTATTCGCTCAGTCTTAAAGCGTTCCATTCAGTTATTAAGTATAAGAAAAGGCAGACAGGTGAACTGTGAGAATAAAGAGGTGAGGAAGAAAGATAGAGATAATAATAATGACGATCGCTTTACGTTTGTCAAGGGACGTGTTAATTACGCTCATCTTTTTTCTCTCTGGCGACAGGTGAGCTTGGCCCATCTTTTATTTTGTTTGTGGGGCTCGAAAAGGTCATTTGATAATTCCCTACCGGATGTGATTCTGGCCTTTCTGATAATTGAAGATCATTTTAATTTTGTTTTTAGATGTTTCCTAGTTTTCTATTGGCTGAAAAACATTTTGCATCAAGGTGTGAAATTTCACGAGTTGTGTTTTGGATTCGCTTTTGCATGTGTGCTAAGCAAGGTTTTGTAAATTCGAGTAAATTCGTTTATTTCTAACAGTGCTTAACATTTGAATTTTAAATGTAGATCTTGTTTTGTTCAATACAGGTATTAGGGTAGAAAAAGAGGATTAAAAATAGAAGGCAAAAAATGTGAAACAATAAGATGTCAAAAATTTTAAATATAAAACTATCAAACAAATTATAATAGCAGAACATTTGAAAGTATAAAAATGTGAAATGATCAAGTGCTAAAAAGTTCAATATAAAACCATAAAAAGAAAATTTATAACACCAGAAATAGATAAATTATAAAGGTAGAAAAATACAAAGTATTATATTAGAAAATTAGTATTAAACATAGAAGAAAAATTAAAATTGTAAATTTTTGTATGACCTTGTGTTAGACCACCAAACTTCCAGTACAACGTACTCTTTTAGGATTCTTGACAAGGTTAGCAATGGTAACAGACAAACACGTATGGTGTATGAAAAGCATAACAAAATATAAATTTATTTAATGACAAACCGACAGGATGAAATAAGAAAATTTCTGGTTTTTGGAATTGTAGGTTTGACAAATCTGTGAAGCATGTGGTTGATGTGAGGTCAAACGTTATTGTGCGCCAAATTGTAATGCTTGGGGCCAAATGTTCCTGAAGAGGAAAGGAACTAAAGTCATGGGAAAGATTATTTGTAAGAATTTCCTTTTTTTTTAATAAACTGTACAAGAGAGGCAATTTGTCTATGAATGCTTTTGTGTAGGAGAAGAATCAATGGAGACTTAGAAAACTGGTTAACAGGATAGGTTATGAAACTTCGACATGAGTTTAACCAAGGTGGAATCTATGGATGTTATGGCTATTATAGTTGGGTTGGTTCTTTCACCTAAACATCCAAGACTTGTTGAATAGCTTTTGTCGCTGAAATAAATAGGCAAAGAGAAAAGGAAAGATACAGAGACACTAGAGGGACAGTTTGGGCACTGATTTTATTTTTTGATTCCAACGACCTCTTGTTGGGGAAATTCCTTCCCGAACAGTCGGCACATCTTGACCAGTCAAAGTCCAACAGAAAAACAGATAGAGTTTATTTTTGGCGCCAGAAAGCCTCTCAGCATAAATTGTCTTTTCTGTCAAAGGACTCCTGGGAGATTTTTATGTTTATTTTATTTTGTACTTTTATTTTATTTTGTATTGTTATTTTATTTCATAGTTTTTATTTTATTTAGTGCTTTTTATTTTATTTCGTATTTTTATTCAATCCCTACAACACATCCCTACCCAATGTAACGGAGCTACAGTAAGGATGCATTGAAGGCAAAGTTAGTTTTTATAAGGTGCATGTGTGTATGTTACTATTTTCAATGTACATATAATTTTGTTTATGTGTGTATTTTTATGTGTCGTAAAAATGGTCATTGTTTCTTGCAAACTGCACACGTCTACGCGAGCGGATGATGATTGGTTCCTTTGGTGAGTCTTGCTGCGTTTCAGGTGTTGGTGATGATGTGTTTTCTGTTAGGCTATGTTTTTTGGTAAGAGAATCTCGTATTATGTAAGAAAGTCTGAAGTTTGAGCTTGAAGCAAGTCAGGGATGGAGGAAGTTAGCTTCAGGCAAAGTAACTGACTATAAAAAGGTCTATTACCAAAATCCATTTGTTTGATATGTATGGTGAAAACAAAGAGTTGTGTAAAATTATGTGTATTTACAAAAAGGATTATTTTGAGAAATTTATATTTGGTATGTTAAAGGTTTTAAAATTTTCAAGTTTGGTTATAAATGAAAGTATATTCTAGTAAAATACAATCAAGCAAGTTAAATCATTCAACTATGGACTTATTGATATACCTACATACAGATATAAAACTTTTATTTTGTTTTATTTTTATTTTAGGTGGCTTAGATTTTTACTTTGCTGGAAAGCAAGGTGCACGGAAACTTGTTGACTTTTTGGTATTGGTTGTTCCTTGCAGGTAATCTTTCATTTTGATTTGTAGATATTTTTTCTGATGTTACTTTGTATGGTATCAGGTTGAAAGCATATCAGCAAGTGATATAGCTGTTATTTTTGTAGTAAATGAATTTCTACAGAGCCAGTCAGTTTGCTAGACACACAAGATGGATTGGCTTCCAGAGCTAAAGTGATCTAATTGTCCTAATATTTGTTCAATTACATGATTGCAAAATGAATGCAAACAAGTTTGCTGATTTCATTCTCTTTGCTGTTAACCATTAAGATATTTGCACCTCTTGATTTTTATTTGTCATTCTTTAGTCTAAATTTGTTGCAAAGTAAAATCCATTATCTATTCTAAATCCTTGATATAACATTTAGTATATTTTCTATAACAAGACAATGAATTTGCAACTTTTCACAGCTGTAAGTTTTCATTACTTATACAGTAAGTATTCATTTTTAAATGAATCAACTTTTCTTTGGTAATTTTATATATTTTTATATTAACATTCATTAAAAGTACTCTTTTATTTTGTATTGTTGAACAGTGTGATAATATACTGATTTTTATTTTTAAAAAATTCTGTTTTTGCCAGATATCAAACTGCCCAGGAACTTATTTCAATGGATATCCACAGTAATATTGCCAATTACAAAACTACGTTCTCTGTTGAATTAGTCCCCATTTGTAAAGTGAGTATGTTTAAATACGTGTTATAAAAATATTTAATACTCATTAATTTTTTAAAATAAGAATGAGATGAATGTTCCTCAACATTTAAGTGACAGTATAGGAATCCTCCTACTCAGGAGTGTCAGGATTCCATACAATACAACATTGTTATGAGACTGCTCATAATTATGCCATTTAGAATAAGCCAAGAATTCAGTAAAGAAAGACAACATAGCATAAACAAAAAACATTAATTTTATATACAATAAGTTGGTTGAATGAATTAAATGAGAAATGTTCTTTTGTTGGTTGTTAGTAACGTTCTTGGATAGAATATAAACTGTATTGCATATGTATGTGAGAACAGTGAAATGTGGTTACATGTGTTTGTGTGAAAACAGTCAGTCTGTGAATGTGTGAGCCATAGTAGTGTGGATAAAGAAGATGGGTAGAATTTAGTTCTTACTGTGGACATTGGTGCCGTAATCCGAGGCAGTCTCTTTGAAATTTGGTCAGTGCTGAGTTGAGTGTTGTTTTTGCATGTGATCATGAATGGGGTCTTCAATATCAGCAGCTAGAATGAAAATGGAAAGTGCTGACATTTGTGAGTCTCTTTCTTGGGACTGAAATTTTATATTTATACCTTTTTTATTTATTCCTAATTCTACTATTTCTATTCTGTTACTATATTGTTGTGATATTTTGTTGGTGTCTACCTAAATTATGATGACTAATAAAACAACCTTCTGATTTGTATTCTATGATTTTGTATTGTACGGTTTAATTGGTGTGTTTTAAGATGTAAGCACTTTTTGTGTTATTGGTTTATAAATATTTTGTAGGTTGCTTTAATGTTTATGTTGCTATTGTATTAGATATTTTTATAAATATTAGAATATAAAATTGATATGAAAATTTCATCTGAAAACCATTCTTCAAATAATTGTTAATACATTATTAACCATATTTTTCTTTTTCATTCATTTAAAAACACTTATGTTAGTTTTTGTACTGTTTCTTTTAATTAGTTTTTTATTATTATTAACCACAATGTGCATTTGAATAATAACTTTATATTATATACTAATTGTAGTTTTGTAGACACATATTTTTGTACTGAAGTGGCTTATGTCTATTTTTGAAAAAATATGAAGCTTTACTGCTATTCTTTTGTAATTTCAGTAACAAATTTTTATAAATGTAAATAATTCCAGAAACTATTTAAATATGTTTATAACCTAAAACTATACTTTTATATTTAAAGGACAATATTGTGTGCATTTCAAAGAAACTGGCTCGGTCACTTGGCAATATTTCACAGCTCTGTGTTGTTTTCAGAGTCACTCGCTCAGTATATCTCATTGACCCACTTTCTTTGCAAAGTAAGCAAGATTTACTTTTCACAAATTTAATGAATTAGTTGAATTAATTTTTTTTTATTTGATGTCATATTAAATTTTTTTTTATATTCATGATCATGTGATTCAATTTGTTATAAAGATTAGTGTAGTTTAATTTAAGAGTTTTCTTCTTTTCCACTTGACACTCAGCAATCAAGCAACTGGCAAAATTCTTTGTGGGGTGGTTAGTCATGACGAACAAAAGTTTTCTAGACAACAAGCAAACCACTGGCTAGAGAGAAAAAACATTAGCTTTTATAAATCTGCACTAGTATTCACATAGTATTCAATTTGTTTGCACACAGCAAATGATGCTTACTAAAAGTTGAAGATCAAGTTATTTTCTCTAGCATTGTAAGCATAGCCTAGTAGTATTTTTTAAACCATTTCATCTCAAATAAGACACTAAATTTACTAAGACACAATAATTAATGAATGTAAAAGAATCTAATTAAAAAAAACATTATTAAGAAGATAGAATAATAAAAGAACAAGAATTAAGGAAACAGAAGATAATGATTGACATTGTATTTAGACTTTTGGAAATCAAGAAGCCGTAGGAGAGTTTCACAAGTGAGAAGTGGAAGAGGTAAAACTGTTAGCATAGAACTTATGGTTACATTTATCAATCTTAACCATAAAATGATGAGACCTATCTGGCAATCTAGTATTGTGCTTAAATTTGAATGTATGTTGGGTGGGGGTGCCAATTTCTTTGGTAACAGAATTGTGGACAGAACCAGGTAATCACACTTTTGAAATGTATTTGGCTTTTCATGTAAAAAGTAATGAACTAATCATTTGGTATACATTCATTAACTGTTTTTCATTATGTGTTGTCCAAACTTTGCTAGAACACTCACTGTTTTATAAACCATAACAGAAGTTCCCCCTTTAAAACGGAGTGTACTAATAATAATAGTACTCGTTATATTTCTTCCAGGAAACTTTTCGACCTGGACAAGATTTTGTATTTATCATGGGAGAATCTTCTTTTTTATTTCTTGAATTTATTTCTTGTTTTGAATCACTAAGTGTTTTGTTTTTATTCATCTTTTCTTCTACTTGTTTCTCTACTATTTGTTTTTGTACTTCTATATATGGTTTCAACCTGTCCACAGAAACTTGAGTATCCATATAATTATTTATCTTCACCAGAAAATATTTAGGCATTCGTTGAAGGACTGTGTAGGGACCTGAATAGGGTGCCTCCAATGGTCTTCGAACACGATCCACTCTAATCCAAACTTTATCACAAGTTTGAAGTTTTTCTGGGACATAAGATTTTGCGGAGTTATTAACTCTTTTGGTGAAGTCTCTCACATCAATTTGTGACATGATTTTATGTAAATCTCTTGTGAATTTTTGAGTTATAGCCTCCTCGCTTGTGCTATCTATTAGTAGCTGTGGTAGCAAACATTGTGTGCCTGTAACAGCATAAAAAGGAGAAAAATCAGAGCTATTGGGAAGACTGCGGATCCCAAGAAGTACTATTGGAAGAGCTGAGAGCCAGGACTCTTTTCGTGCTATAATAGCAGTTTTAATGGTCCTGTGCATTCTCTCAATCAAACCATTTCATTGAGGATGATAAGCTGTCATACATAGTCTATAAAAACCAATTATTTTTGCTACTTCACTAAACAACTCACTTTCAAATTGTCAGCCTCTGTTGGTTATAACATGCAGCGGGACACCCCAACGTGTGACGCACGTGTTTATAAAGGCCTCGGCTACACTAGCTGCAGTGATTTTGCTGATGGGTTGTGCTTCTACCCAATGAGTTGTGCGGTCAGTACATGTGAGGATATATCTATATGGGCTGATGTAACTGCTATTTGGGCTTTTTGCTGGTGGAAGTGGTCCTACTACATCTATGTGGACTGTGTGAAATCTAGCTGATGGTATTTCCAATGTCTGTATAGGTAATTTTGTATGCTTGTAGACCTTAGCTTGTTGGCAGACTGTGCATGATGCACAAAAGTCTTTGATTGATTTATCCATGTTTGGCCAGTAGTATCTAGCTTTAATCATCTTAATGGATGATTTAATGCCAGGGTGATTTATGGAATGGATATTATACTGGACTCATGCAATTTAGATGGAACAAAAGGTCTAGGGTAAGACGTTGATAAGTCACACCATATAAATTGGTTATCTCCAGGTATGGTGAATTTTTTTAAGTCCTGAAAAGATTGAATTTCTGTTTCAGATGCCTGTGCTTCTGCAAGTGCATGTAAATCACACACATCTATTTGTACAGCAAGAGTTGGTCAGGATAGACAATCAGCAACTATATTCTGACTACCTTTTACATGTTCAATATCTGAAATAAATTCTGTCAGGATAGCTAATTGTTGTTGTTGTCTGTCTGATTTAGCAGGGTTTAAACTATAAAATGCACCACACAATGGCTTATGGTCAGTTAAAAATAGCACTTGGTGACCTTCTATGAGGTGACAGAATTGCAGCACTGACAAATAAGCTGCTAAAAGTTCACGATTGAATGTAGAATATCTCATTTGTGTTTGTGTTAATTTTTTAGAGAAAAATCTGATCGGTATTGGATTTCCTTCCAACATTTGGTGCAATGCCGCACTGACAGCATAATTACTACTGTCAGTGATTAATTGATAATTTGTACAGTTAGGTTCAGGGTGAGCTAATGAGGATGTATCATTAAGTTCTTTAATTACAGAATTGAAAGATTGTCGTTCAGATTCATCTAATGTGAATGAGCCTTTAGGGGATAACCTCATTCTCTCAGTTAGGGGTAAGACTATCTCTGAAAATTTTGGTATTAATTTTCTATAAAATCCTACCATTCCAAGAAATCTGCTTGGCCCTTTTGCATCCTTAGGGTAAGGAGAAGATTTTAATTTTTCTATTTTACTAGTTGTAGGTTTAATGCCATCTATGCTAATATGAAATCCTAAGAAATCTAGGGAAGTCACATTGAAAACAGATTTTGTGGCTGAAATTTTTAAATTGTGTCCATTTAAAATATTAAAAACAATTTCAATGTCTTTTTTATGAGAAATGTCATCATTGCTGAAAATTAAAATGTCATCAATATATATAAAAACACAATCAATGTCTTCAAAAATTTTGTCCATATACCGTTGAAATGTAGCTGACGCATTTTTCATCCAAACGGCATATAATTATATTCATAAAGACCAAATGGAGTGGTGAGAGCAGTTTTTGTTATATCGTCCGGATGCATTTTAATTTGGTGGTAGGCTGAAATCAAATCGATTTTGGAGAATCGTCGTTTGTTTACAAGTTTTGCTGAAAAAGAGTCTATATTTGGTATAGGGTACCTGTCAGTCTTGGTTATGCTATTGAGAGAACGATAGTCTCCACAACATCTAAATCCTCCGCTTTGTTTAGATACTATATGTAGTGGGCTAGACCACTCACTTTTGGAAAGGGAGATCACTCGTCTTTTTGTAGGGTTTTAAATTTGCTACGCGCGGCTTCCAGTTTTTCTACATTAAGCCACCTGGGTTTTGCAAATACTGGCGGATGGCTTCCTGTGTCAATTCTGTGGTAGACGCCGCAGTGTTTTTTGTTACTGTTCTTATGTGGTGTGATTAGGTTCGGATATTTTTCTTTAATCATGTTCCGTATGAATGATGGGAGCTCCATTTCATTTACGACTAGATTCACCGCTGATGCAGATATTTTTAAACTCTTTCTCTGAGTTGTTGTAGGATCATAAATGGTTTTGTTACTGCAGTCTACTATTAGAACAAACTTGTTGAGGAAATCCAGTCCAAGGAGTGGGTTGGTGATATCAGTGATCACGAATGTCCAAGTAAAAGATCTCCTTAAACTGGGTATTCCAATTTCCAAACTCGCTTGCCCGTAGCATTTTATTTTCTCCCCATTTGCAGTGGATAGTGATATGGGAGTCGGTTTTAATGTAATACCATTTACTGCAGAAGTTGGTAATATTGAGATACTTGCGCCAGTATCTACAATAAATTTTAATTTGATAGCCCCTAATTTTGCGGTAATTTCTAATAGCGGCGAACCTCGTGGGATTGAACTTTTTCGCCCTATTAGTTTTCCGAATCACTTCCTGTAGGTTTTGCTGGTCGGGAACTAGGCAACATTTGTAGATTATTCTTTTTGGGCCATTTACACCAAGGTTTACATGTTCTTGCTTCATTGGCGAAATAAATATGTGCTCTGCAAATTTTTGTCCGTTGGTTATTACAATATGGCCTGACATTCAGTGGTACTGAAGTGTCTTGGCTGCATTTTCGTTTATAATTTGTTTGTGAGTTATTCTTAGTAGATAAGGGTTGCTGAACAACAAATGCCTTATCGTTATTCAATAATGGCATCAGTTCATCTGCTAACCTGCCAAGTTGGGTATGGTTTAAATCTTTTTGCGAGGCTATTACTGGAGCTATTGTTGACGGTAATGCCTGCAGGAATTTGTGTCTCACAATGTTGTCGCTAATACCTATCCGTTTAGCTACGGATAGCATTTCGTGCAAATATGTCGACGGTCGTCCTGAAATAGTCGTAGCCGACATTAATTTTTCTAGAAGCTCCGGGTTAGTTTGTTCGTGAGCTTCTATCAGAGTCCGTTTTAATTCCTTGTTGCCTTGTGATGCGAGGGTAGCATTTGGTAGTTTACCCACTTCTTCTGCTGGTAACGACGATATTACTGTATAAAACTTTGTTTTCGACGCTGTCACATTTCGCAAGTGAAACTAGGCTTCTAATATCGTAAACCATCCATTTACAGTAGTTTCCATGAATTCCGGTGCCTTGATATTGATTTGATGAGTCGTTTCCTCTCCTGTCTGCTCCATTTATCCTTTTATGTGTGTGTATATATATTTTGTATACGAGGTTGCTTTCTGTTCCTATGTCGTGGTTACCACTGTTGTGTTGCTTCGTTTTGGTATAATTAGAAGATAACACAAACTTGAATTAATGATGTTTATTTTTGGTATAAAACTTTAGGTTTTTATATCAAGTTACAACCTTTAAATTTTGTGTGGATACAGGAGCAGAATTCTCTTCACTGTGGGATGCTAGTAGTAAACGAGCCTATCCCTTCTGGACTCTAGTGGTCAACTGACTAGTGCCTCCCTCTTTTCAAATCTCCTACACAAAACTACTGTCCTTTACTCCTACTTCTTACTCCTACTCTTACTCCTACTCTTACTCCTACTCCTACCAAAAGAAACGGTTTCTTATTTTGCCGCTCAATTTTGAATTCTTGGTGTCAGTGTGTCTATCTTTTTCTATTTTTAGAAAACTCGACATTTTATAAACCATAACAAAATATTGAAGGTACTTGAATGTTACAGACTCTTTGTTTAGGTCCCTATAGGTTCAAGGCTATCGGCAAAGAGACGCTACTCATTGGTGTTACATGCCGGTCATATTGTGATAGATGGAAAGACCATCTTGACGGATGAAAAAGTTTGAAAATTACTGCTGATGCTTTCTCTGACCTGCGACTTAAATACATTCTTTTACCGAATTCCACTGCTTGATTTTCAACGTTAAAAGCTCGACATTGGACTTTATGAGACCAAGATACCAGATCTGTTGGTGTAGATATCTAATCCGTTAGTGTAGATATCTGACCTCTTGGTTTCTCTCCCCATCTGTGCTTCTGTGATCCGGGTCAACAACCTGTCTCCTCTTCCGAATTGCTGTTTTCTTCTAAAGATGGCTGCTTTGTATTTGGTGGATGGGTACGGGGAGCTCAAATAAACCTCCTGTCATCCATCGCGCATTCAAGAAGGTTTGGATATATGACAGCAGACTTCGGGTCAACTATGGGTCAACTATGGTCAGTTGGCTCTCTCCAAATTTGTGGGATTTCGAATTTCATGGCTCTATTTTCTTTTCTACAGCATCATGCAAAAGTGCAAAATAAAAATACGAGTATGAAAATACAAATATATTTCACCTAGAATTATTAAAAATTTCTAAAAAAATTACATTTTTTAAAAAATTTCTAAAAGTCCTGCACCGGATATGTAAAATTCTGACTTTGGATGACAATGAATATAGTAAATGCTGCAAAAATATGAAATCTTTAATTCTGAACATCCCTAAATTCCATATTTTTATGGCTCTTGCCAGTGATCTACTATAGAAAACATCCATGATATTGTGGACAGAAGCAAAATATTTTTACACTTAAAAATTCCACTGTCCAAACACGCCAAACATTCCATCTCATCTCCTACAGTTTTTTTGTAGAGTTTAAAGGTGAAATGAGGTTCCCAATGTTTGTCTTGATATCCAGCAGTCATGCCTTGTAGGTCTCACACATATTAGCAGATTTTACCACACGTTTGTTTTGGTAAATTCTTGACAGACAGGAAAATATGTCTACCGGATGCTTACAACCTGCTGATGACATCTGTGACGAATGCATCTATCAACGACGAATTGTCCGGTATTGAGCAACCAGAAGTAAACCGAATTGTTGTGCTTACGTTTCTTGTATTTATACTGCCATCTATTTTGTCAGAACGTTCTAGAAATTCTTGAAACTATTAAAAAATTCTCAAAAGTTTTTGAAACTTCTCAAAAGTTTTCCTTCAGAAACTCAGCGCTGAATCAGTCTGGAATGGAAAATAGGTTAGTTTAAAAACTAGTCATTTACTTTCCTTTCCTTAGAAGAAATTAGGCAATATTACTTACTGGCTAAAGACAAAAAACTTTTGTTATACAGTTATTCTAACATGCTAAAATATATAATTTATATAAATGAAATTGAAGATGTGTGTCAGTGTGTGTTTATGTGTATCCGTGTGTGTATCCTCACTGATTAACATACACTTTCATATTTTTTATCCGATTTGTTTCAGAACTTACACACCCCTTACAAATTTATTATTCTTCACAGCAAAGAAAAAGAAATTGCGCTTGGCCCTCAGTTTAATCTTTGTTTTAATTTCTTATTTACAAGTATTTTTTTTTTGTTGTTAAAGATAAGCTCAATACAGTAATTTTTATATGGAGAATAACTCTTTCAAAAATACAAGAGTTATCTCCCGTATTTAATGTTTGCAGATGTAGGTCATACAAAAATGGGAATTTTTACACTTTCCATCCCATGCAATGCCGGGTACTTACTGCTAGTATATTAAATATTCATGAAAATGGGACGTGTTAGCACAACATGTAGGATGGATTGAATTCAGTTTTCCTTTTCTTGGATCTTCTCCTCAAGGCTATAGAACCCATAGTCCTGCTATTTTACCCATAGCTTAGGGAAGGAGAGATGCATTCATACTTTTGGTCCAGATGTGGCTGTTTGCTTTCAGCCTCTTTCTCACGGACGGAATGTAGCTTTCCTCTGTCTATTCTACAAGCATTTTCACAGCTTCTGCTCTTGTGTTACGCCCTCATCAGTTTTCCTGTGGGTTTGTTTTATACACTTACTTTTGGGAGATTAGTATTTAAAGAAAAGCAGACATTTGTGTGCATAAGTTTCTTTGATTAGAATTGACTCTAAAAAGTAAAGAATTGTCATTCAAGAAATATATCGCCCATGTTTTCTTTTCTTTTTTTTTCCAATAAAAAGGTAGCTTCCATCCACGTAAATTTAAAGTTGGGGTCTGTTTGATCTTCGTTTGAATGTATAAAAACATGGATCAGCGAAAAAAATGAGAGTATATAAAAACACGGGTCACCAGAAAAGATTTAGAAATCAGAAGCGGTCGTCTTGCTACAGGGAGGCAAGAGAAAGGACTTGGACATTAGATGCGAAAGAAGCCGGCTGCCTGGTTTGTGGCTTTCACAAACGAAATTAACTACCGGAGCAAAGGCAGGAAGGTTTTAACTTTCTTAAAAACTACGCCGACGAAAAAGAAGATCACAGAGAATCTTGAAGCCAACTATGCCACCACTGGCCATGAAAAAAAAACCTTCAGAGATTTAAAAACATAAATCGTTAATGGCTCCGAAAAAACATGTGGTAGACAAGCAGAAAGAAAACCGAAAGACATTTCAACATATCGTTAAATTTCCTAGGGACGCTCGTAGCATAAGCCAAAGTAGGTTTTTCGTTTCTCTAGTTAGGTGACTGCGCCATTTTCTAAAAAGTAATTTCTCTACAGTTTTCATTTCACCTTCTCAAAAGTTTTTTGTATTGTTAGTCTTTTTCAGAGCCAATAATTTCTACAATTTTATGTCACCATGAAGAAGGGTTCAAAAAATTAAATCCTCATAAAGCATATTGAAGGTAAGACAGAAGACAGCTAGAATGACATACCTGTTGGGGATCAACCCTCTTTGCACATAAGAATGGACTCGCGGATGTGTACATATAATCCTGCTTATACAGAGAACAGCAGTTTTAAAGCATTTGCCTTTGCTACTATGACACTGTCAGTTTTCTGACTTCGGGTAGAGGGCGCTCTCTGCTTCCGAGCAGTCGTGGTTCCGCCGAAGGGTAGAAGCACGACTGGGCAAAAATAGCAGATATTTTTGGCCGGGCCATATAGCCCGGAAATCCCAGTCATAAACTGACCATGTGTCACATGTTGCCCTTACTGGGAGGGACAACTAAATATAGTTGTAAAGCATTTGCCTTTGCTACTATGACACTGTCAGTTCTCTGCCTTCGGGTAGAGGGCGCTCTCTGCTTCCGAGCAGAGAGCAATAACCCAGTCGTGGTTCCGCCGAAGGGTAGAAGCACGACTGGGCAAAAATAGACAGCAATTTTTGGCCGTGCCATATAGCCCGGAAATCCCAGTCATAACTGACCATGTGTCACATGTTGCCCTTACTGGGAGGGACAACTAAATATAGTTGTAAAGCACTTGCCCAGAATGTGCGCTGGCATTTACCTTTGAAGCTATAACTCTGGCAGCTTTCTGTCTTCGAGTAGAGGGCGCTCTCTGCTACCGAGCAGAGAGCAATAACCCAGTCGTAGTTCCACCGAAGGGTAGAAGCACGGCTGGGCAAAAATAGACAGATATTTTTTGGCCGGGCCATATAGCCCGACAATCCCAGTCATAACTGACCATGTGTCACATGTTTCCCTTACTGGGAGGGTCAACTAAATATAGTTGTAAAGCATTTGCCTTTGCTACTATGACACTGTCAGCGCTCTGACTTCGGGTAGAGGGCGCTCTCTGCTTCCGAGCAGACAGCAATAACCAAGTCGTGGGTCCGCCGTATGGTAGAAGCACGACTGGTCAAAAATAGCAGATATTTTTTGGCCGGGCCATATAGCCCGGAAATCCCAGTCATAAACTGACCATGTGTCACATATTGCCCTTACTGGGAGGGACAACTAAATATAGTTGTAAAGCATTTGCCTTTGCTACTATGACACTGTCAGTTCTCTGCCTTCGGGTAGAGGGCACTCTCTGCTTCCGAGCAGAGAGCAATAACCCAGTCGTGGTTCCGCCGAAGGGTAGAAGCACGACTGGGCAAAAATAGACAGCAATTTTTGGCCGTGCCATATAGCCCGGAAATCCCAGTCATAACTGACCATGTGTCACATGTTGCCCTTACTGGGAGGGACAACTAAATATAGTTGTAAAGCAGTTGCCCAGACTGTACGCTGGCATTTGCCTTTGAAGCTATAACTCTGGCAGCTCTCTGTCTTCAAGTAGAGGGCGCTCTCTGCTTCCGAGCAGAGTGCAATAACCCAGTCGTAGTTCCGCCGAAGGGTAGAAGCACGGCTGGGCAAAAATAGACAGATATTTTTTGGCCGGGCCATATAGCACGAAAATCCCAGTCATAACTGACCATGTGTAACATGTTGCCCTTACTGGGAGGGACAACTAAATATAGTTGTAAATCATTTGCCTTTGCTACTATGACACTGTCAGCCCTCTGACTTCGGGTAGAGGGCGCTCTCTGCTTCCGAGCAGACAGCAATAACCCAGTCGTGGGTCCGCCGAAGGGTAGAAGCACGACTGGGCAAAAATAGCAGATATTTTTTGGCCGGACCATATAGCCCGGAAATCCCAGTCATAACTGACCATGTGTCACATGTTGCCCTTACTGGGAGGGACAACTAAGTATAGTTGTAAAGCATATGCCTTTGCTACTATGACACTGTCAGCTCCCTGACTTCGGGTAGAGGGCACTCTCTACTTCCGAGCAGAGAGCAATAACCCAGTCGTGGTTCCGCCGAAGGGTAGAAGCACGACTGGGCAAAAACAGACAGCAATTTTTGGCCGTGCCATATAGCCCGGAAATCCCAGTCATAACTGACCATGTGTCACATGTTGCCCTTACTGGGAGGGTCAACTAAATATAGTTGTAAAGCATTTGCCTTTGCTACTATGACACTGTCAGCTCTCTGACTTCAGGTAGAGGGCGCTCTCTGCTTCCGAGCAGACAGCAATAACCCAGTCTTGGTTACGCCGAAGGGTAGAAGCACGACTGGGCAAAAATAGCAGATATTTTTTGGCCGGGCCATATAGTCCGGAAATCCCAGTCAAAACTGACCATGTGTCACATGTTGCCCTTACTGGGAGGGACAACTAAATATAGTTGTAAAGCACTTGCCCAGACTGTACGCTGGCATTTGCCTTTGAAGCTATAACTCTGGCAGCTCTCTGTCTTCAAGTAGAGGGCGCTCTCTGCTTCCGAGTAGAGTGCAATAACCCAGTCGTGGTTCCGCCGAAGGGTAGAAGCACGGCTGGGCAAAAATAGACAGACATTTTTTGGCCGGGCCATATAGCCCGGAAATCCCAGTCATAACTGACCATGTGTCACGTGTTGCCCTTACTGGGAGGAACAACTAAATATAGTTGTAAAGCATTTCCTTTTGCTACTATGACACTGTCAGCACTCTGCCTTCGAGTAGAGAGCGCTCTCTGCTTCCGAGCAGAGAGCAATAACCCAGTCGTGGTTCCGCCGAAGGGTAGAAGCACGACTGAGCAAAAATAGACAGCAATTTTTTGGCCGGGCCATATAGCCCGGAAATCCCAGTCATAACTGACCATGTGTCACATGTTGCCCTTACTGGGAGGGACAACTAAATATAGTTGTAAAGCAGTTGCCCAGACTGTGCGCTGGCATTTGCCTTTGAAGCTATAACACTGTCAGCACTCTGCCTTCGAGTAGAGGGCCCTCTCTGCTTCCGAGCAGATAGCAATAACCCAGTCGTGGTTCCGCCGAAGGGTAGAAGCACGGCTGGGCAAAAATAGACAGATATTTTTTGGCCGGGCCATATAGCACGAAAATCCCAGTCATAACTGACCATGTGTAACATGTTGCCCTTACTGGGAGGGACAACTAAATATAGTTGTAAATCATTTGCCTTTGCTACTATGACACTGTCAGCCCTCTGACTTCGGGTAGAGGGCGCTCTCTGCTTCCGAGCAGACAGCAATAACCCAGTCGTGGGTCCGCCGAAGGGTAGAAGCACGACTGGGCAAAAATAGCAGATATTTTTTGGCCGGACCATATAGCCCGGAAATCCCAGTCATAACTGACCATGTGTCACATGTTGCCCTTACTGGGAGGGACAACTAAGTATAGTTGTAAAGCATTTGCCTTTGCTACTATGACACTGTCAGCTCCCTGACTTCGGGTAGAGGGCACTCTCTACTTCCGAGCAGAGAGCAATAACCCATTCGTGGTTCCGCCGAAGGGTAGAAGCACGACTGGGCAAAAACAGACAGCAATGTTTGGCCGTGCCATATAGCCCGGAAATCCCAGTCATAACTGACCATGTGTCACATGTTGCCCTTACTGGGAGGAACAACTAAATATAGTTGTAAAGCATTTGCCTTTGCTACTATGACACTGTCAGCTCTCTGACTTCAGGTAGAGGGCGCTCTCTGCTTCCGAGCAGACAGCAATAACCCAGTCTTGGTTACGCCGAAGGGTAGAAGCACGACTGGGCAAAAATAGCAGATATTTTTTGGCCGGGCCATATAGTCCGGAAATCCCAGTCAAAACTGACCATGTGTCACATGTTGCCCTTACTGGGAGGGACAACTAAATATAGTTGTAAAGCACTTGCCCAGACTGTACGCTGGCATTTGCCTTTGAAGCTATAACTCTGGCAGCTCTCTGTCTTCAAGTAGAGGGCGCTCTCTGCTTCCGAGTAGAGTGCAATAACCCAGTCGTGGTTCCGCCGAAGGGTAGAAGCACGGCTGGGCAAAAATAGACAGACATTTTTTGGCCGGGCCATATAGCCCGGAAATCCCAGTCATAACTGACCATGTGTCACGTGTTGCCCTTACTGGGAGGGAACAACTAAATATAGTTGTAAAGCATTTCCTTTTGCTACTATGACACTGTCAGCACTCTGCCTTCGAGTAGAGAGCGCTCTCTGCTTCCGAGCAGAGAGCAATAACCCAGTCGTGGTTCCGCCGAAGGGTAGAAGCACGGACTGAGCAAAAATAGACAGCAATTTTTTGGCCGGGCCATATAGCCCGGAAATCCCAGTCATAACTGACCATGTGTCACATGTTGCCCTTACTGGGAGGGACAACTAAATATAGTTGTAAAGCAGTTGCCCAGACTGTGCGCTGGCATTTGCCTTTGAAGCTATAACACTGTCAGCACTCTGCCTTCGAGTAGAGGGCCCTCTCTGCTTCCGAGCAGATAGCAATAACCCAGTCGTGGTTCCGCCGAAGGGTAGAAGCACGGCTGGGCAAAAATAGACAGATATTTTTTGGCCGGGCCATATAGCACGAAAATCCCAGTCATAACTGACCATGTGTAACATGTTGCCCTTACTGGGAGGGACAACTAAATATAGTTGTAAATCATTTGCCTTTGCTACTATGACACTGTCAGCCCTCTGACTTCGGGTAGAGGGCGCTCTCTGCTTCCGAGCAGACAGCAATAACCCAGTCGTGGGTCCGCCGAAGGGTAGAAGCACGACTGGGCAAAAATAGCAGATATTTTTTGGCCGGACCATATAGCCCGGAAATCCCAGTCATAACTGACCATGTGTCACATGTTGCCCTTACTGGGAGGGACAACTAAGTATAGTTGTAAAGCATTTGCCTTTGCTACTATGACACTGTCAGCCCCCTGACTTCGGGTAGAGGGCACTCTCTACTTCCGAGCAGAGAGCAATAACCCATTCGTGGTTCCGCCGAAGGGTAGAAGCACGACTGGGCAAAAACAGACAGCAATTTTTGGCCGTGCCATATAGCCCGGAAATCCCAGTCATAACTGACCATGTGTCACATGTTGCCCTTACTGGGAGGAACAACTAAATATAGTTGTAAAGCATTTGCCTTTGCTACTATGACACTGTCAGCTCTCTGACTTCAGGTAGAGGGCGCTCTCTGCTTCCGAGCAGACAGCAATAACCCAGTCTTGGTTACGCCGAAGGGTAGAAGCACGACTGGTCAAAAATAGCAGATATTTTTTGGCCGGGCCATATAGTCCGGAAATCCCAGTCAAAACTGACCATGTGTCACATGTTGCCCTTACTGGGAGGGACAACTAAATATAGTTGTAAAGCACTTGCCCAGACTGTACGCTGGCATTTGCCTTTGAAGCTATAACTCTGGCAGCTCTCTGTCTTCAAGTAGAGGGCGCTCTCTGCTTCCGAGTAGAGTGCAATAACCCAGTCGTGGTTCCGCCGAAGGGTAGAAGCACGGCTGGGCAAAAATAGACAGACATTTTTTGGCCGGGCCATATAGCCCGGAAATCCCAGTCATAACTGACCATGTGTCACGTGTTGCCCTTACTGGGAGGGACAACTAAATATAGTTGTAAAGCATTTCCTTTTGCTACTATGACACTGTCAGCACTCTGCCTTCGAGTAGAGAGCGCTCTCTGCTTCCGAGCAGAGAGCAATAACCCAGTCGTGGTTCCGCCGAAGGGTAGAAGCACGGCTGGGCAAAAATAGACAGACATTTTTTGGCCGGGCCATATAGCCCGGAAATCCCAGTCATAACTGACCATGTGTCACATGTTGCCCTTACTGGGAGGGACAACTAAATATAGTTGTAAAGCAGTTGCCCAGACTGTGCGCTGGCATTTGCCTTTGAAGCTATAACACTGTCAGCACTCTGCCTTCGAGTAGAGGGCCCTCTCTGCTTCCGAGCAGATAGCAATAACCCAGTCGTGGTTCCGTCGAAGGGTAGAAGCACGGCTGGGCAAAAATAGACAGATATTTTTTGGCCGGGCCATATAGCACGAAAATCCCAGTCATAACTGACCATGTGTAACATGTTGCCCTTACTGGGAGGGACAACTAAATATAGTTGTAAATCATTTGCCTTTGCTACTATGACACTGTCAGCCCTCTGACTTCGGGTAGAGGGCGCTCTCTGCTTCCGAGCAGACAGCAATAACCCAGTCGTGGGTCCGCCGAAGGGTAGAAGCACGACTGGGCAAAAATAGCAGATATTTTTTGGCCGGACCATATAGCCCGGAAATCCCAGTCATAACTGACCATGTGTCACATGTTGCCCTTACTGGGAGGGACAACTAAGTATAGTTGTAAAGCATTTGCCTTTGCTACTATGACACTGTCAGCCCCCTGACTTCGGGTAGAGGGCACTCTCTACTTCCGAGCAGAGAGCAATAACCCATTCGTGGTTCCGCCGAAGGGTAGAAGCACGACTGGGCAAAAACAGACAGCAATTTTTGGCCGTGCCATATAGCCCGGAAATCCCAGTCATAACTGACCATGTGTCACATGTTGCCCTTACTGGGAGGAACAACTAAATATAGTTGTAAAGCATTTGCCTTTGCTACTATGACACTGTCAGCTCTCTGACTTCAGGTAGAGGGCGCTCTCTGCTTCCGAGCAGACAGCAATAACCCAGTCTTGGTTACGCCGAAGGGTAGAAGCACGACTGGTCAAAAATAGCAGATATTTTTTGGCCAGGCCATATAGTCCGGAAATCCCAGTCAAAACTGACCATGTGTCACATGTTGCCCTTACTGGGAGGGACAACTAAATATAGTTGTAAAGCACTTGCCCAGACTGTACGCTGGCATTTGCCTTTGAAGCTATAACTCTGGCAGCTCTCTGTCTTCAAGTAGAGGGCGCTCTCTGCTTCCGAGTAGAGTGCAATAACCCAGTCGTGGTTCCGCCGAAGGGTAGAAGCACGGCTGGGCAAAAATAGACAGACATTTTTTGGCCGGGCCATATAGCCCGGAAATCCCAGTCATAACTGACCATGTGTCACGTGTTGCCCTTACTGGGAGGGACAACTAAATATAGTTGTAAAGCATTTCCTTTTGCTACTATGACACTGTCAGCACTCTGCCTTCGAGTAGAGAGCGCTCTCTGCTTCCGAGCAGAGAGCAATAACCCAGTCGTGGTTCCGCCGAAGGGTAGAAGCACGGCTGGGCAAAAATAGACAGACATTTTTTGGCCGGGCCATATAGCCCGGAAATCCCAGTCATAACTGACCATGTGTCACATGTTGCCCTTACTGGGAGGGACAACTAAATATAGTTGTAAAGCAGTTGCCCAGACTGTGCGCTGGCATTTGCCTTTGAAGCTATAACACTGTCAGCACTCTGCCTTCGAGTAGAGGGCCCTCTCTGCTTCCGAGCAGATAGCAATAACCCAGTCGTGGTTCCGCCGAAGGGTAGAAGCACGGCTGGGCAAAAATAGACAGATATTTTTTGGCCGGGCCATATAGCACGAAAATCCCAGTCATAACTGACCATGTGTAACATGTTGCCCTTACTGGGAGGGACAACTAAATATAGTTGTAAATCATTTGCCTTTGCTACTATGACACTGTCAGCCCTCTGACTTCGGGTAGAGGGCGCTCTCTGCTTCCGAGCAGACAGCAATAACCCAGTCGTGGGTCCGCCGAAGGGTAGAAGCACGACTGGGCAAAAATAGCAGATATTTTTTGGCCGGACCATATAGCCCGGAAATCCCAGTCATAACTGACCATGTGTCACATGTTGCCCTTACTGGGAGGGACAACTAAGTATAGTTGTAAAGCATTTGCCTTTGCTACTATGACACTGTCAGCCCCCTGACTTCGGGTAGAGGGCACTCTCTACTTCCGAGCAGAGAGCAATAACCCATTCGTGGTTCCGCCGAAGGGTAGAAGCACGACTGGGCAAAAACAGACAGCAATTTTTGGCCGTGCCATATAGCCCGGAAATCCCAGTCATAACTGACCATGTGTCACATGTTGCCCTTACTGGGAGGAACAACTAAATATAGTTGTAAAGCATTTGCCTTTGCTACTATGACACTGTCAGCTCTCTGACTTCAGGTAGAGGGCGCTCTCTGCTTCCGAGCAGACAGCAATAACCCAGTCTTGGTTACGCCGAAGGGTAGAAGCACGACTGGTCAAAAATAGCAGATATTTTTTGGCCAGGCCATATAGTCCGGAAATCCCAGTCAAAACTGACCATGTGTCACATGTTGCCCTTACTGGGAGGGACAACTAAATATAGTTGTAAAGCACTTGCCCAGACTGTACGCTGGCATTTGCCTTTGAAGCTATAACTCTGGCAGCTCTCTGTCTTCAAGTAGAGGGCGCTCTCTGCTTCCGAGTAGAGTGCAATAACCCAGTCGTGGTTCCGCCGAAGGGTAGAAGCACGGCTGGGCAAAAATAGACAGACATTTTTTGGCCGGGCCATATAGCCCGGAAATCCCAGTCATAACTGACCATGTGTCACGTGTTGCCCTTACTGGGAGGAACAACTAAATATAGTTGTAAAGCATTTCCTTTTGCTACTATGACACTGTCAGCACTCTGCCTTCGAGTAGAGAGCGCTCTCTGCTTCCGAGCAGAGAGCAATAACCCAGTCGTGGTTCCGCCGAAGGGTAGAAGCACGACTGAGCAAAAATAGACAGCAATTTTTTGGCCGGGCCATATAGCCCGGAAATCCCAGTCATAACTGACCATGTGTCACATGTTGCCCTTACTGGGAGGGACAACTAAATATAGTTGTAAAGCAGTTGCCCAGACTGTGCGCTGGCATTTGCCTTTGAAGCTATAACACTGTCAGCACTCTGCCTTCGAGTAGAGGGCCCTCTCTGCTTCCGAGCAGATAGCAATAACCCAGTCGTGGTTCCGCCGAAGGGTAGAAGCACGGACTGGGCAAAAATAGACAGCAATTTTTTGGCCGGTCCATATAGCCCGGAAATCCCAGTCATAACTGACCATGTGTCACATGTTGCCCTTACTGGGAGGGACAACTAAATATACTTGTAAAGCAGTTGCCCAGACTGTGCGCTGGCATTTGCCTTTGAAGCTATAACACTGTCAGTTCTCTGCCTTTGAGTAGAGGGCCCTCTCTGCTTCCGAGCAGATAGCAATAACCCAGTAGTAGTTCCGCCGAAGGGTAGAAGCACGGCTGGGCAAAAATAGACAGACATTTTTTGGCCGGGCCATACAGCCCTAAAATCCCAGTCATAACTGACCATGTGTCATATGTTTCCCTTACTGGGAGGCACAACTACATATAGTTGTAAAGCAGTTGCTGAGACTCGCGCTATCATTTGCCTCTGCAACTGCGAGACTGTCAGCTCTCTGCCTTCGGTTAGAGGCGCACTCTGCTTCCGAACAGAGAGCAATAACCCAGTCGTGGTTCCGCCGAAGGGTAGAAGCACGACTGGTCAAAAACAGACAGTTATTTTTTGACCGGGCCATATAGCCTGGAAACCCCAGTTATAACTGACCATATGTCACATGTTGCACTTACTGGGCGGGACAACTAAATATAGTTGTAAAATATTTGTCTTTGCTATTATGAAACTGACAGACCTCTGCCTTCGAGTAGAGGGCGCTCTCTGCTTCAGAGCAGAGAGCAATAACTCAGTCGTGGTTCCGCCGAAGGGTAGAAGCACGAATAGGCAAAAATAGACAGACATTTTTTTGGCCGGACCATATAGCACGGAAATCCCAGTCATCACTCACCATGGGTCACATGTTGCCTTTACTGGAAGGGACAACTAAATATAATTGTAAAGTATTTGCCTTACTACTATGACACTGTCACGCTATCTGACATCGGGTAGAGGGCGCTCGCTGCTTCCGAGCAGGGAGAAATAACCCAGTCGTGGTTCCGCCGAATGGTACAAGCACGACTGGGGAAAAATAGACAGGTATTTTTTGGGCGGGCCATATAGCATGGAAACCCCAGTTATAACTGTTTTCGAGCAGAGGGCAATTACCCAGTCGTGGTTCCGCCGAAGGGTAGAAGCGTTACTGGCAAAAATAGACATTTTTTCGCTACGCTATATAGCTTGGAAATTTGCAGCTGACCATGTGTCACTGACCATGTGTCACATGTTGCCCTTACTGGGAGGGACAACTAAATATACTTGTAAAGCAGTTGCCGAGACTCTGCGCAGGCATTTGCCTCTGCAACTGCGACACTCTCAGCTCTCTGCCTTCGGGTAGAGGGCGCACTCTGCTTCCGAGCAGTGAGCAATAACCCAGTCGTAGTTCCGCCGAAGGGTAGAAGCACGGCTGGGCAAAAATAGACAGATATTTTTTGGCCGGGCCATATAGCCCTGAAATCCCAGTCATAACTGACCATGTGTCACATGTTGCCCTTACTGGGAGGGACAACTAAATGTTGTTGTAAAGCAGTTGCTGAGGCTCTGCGCTGGCATTTGCCTCTGCAACTGTGACACTGCCAACTCTCTACCTTTACTGTCCATGAGTCACATGTTGCACTTACTGCGCTGGACAACTAAATATAGTTGTAAAGCATTTGCCTTTGCTTCTATGACACTGTCAGCACTCTCACTTCGGGTAGAGGGCGCTCTCTGCTTCCGAGCAGAGAGCAATAACCCAGTCGTGGTTCCGCCGAAGAGTAGAAGCACGACTGAGCAAAAATAGACAGACATTTTTTGGCCGGGCCATATAGCCCGTAAACCCCACTTATAACTGACCATGTGTCACATGTTTCCCTTACTGCGAGTGACAACTAAATATAGTTGTAAAGCAGTTGCTGAGACTCTGCGCTGGCATTTGCCTCTGCAACTGCGACACTGTCAGCTCTCTGCCTTCGGGTAGAGGGCGCTGTCTGCTTCCGAGCAGAGAGCAATAACCCAGTCGTGGTTCCGCCGAAGGGTAGAAGCCCGACTGGGCAAAAATAGACAGGTATTTTTTGGCCGGGCCATATAGCCCGGAAATCCAAGTCATAACTGACCATGTGTCACATGTTGCCCTTACTGGGAGGGTCAACTAAATATAGTTGTAAAACAATCATAAAGAGCAGTAGTTAGAGAGTCAGTTGGCCCGTAAGTTGGTGCATATTAAGTTTTTGGATATAGACTTATTACCCAGACATACTTCTTCACTACAAGAATGTACATATCGATTCCTACTAACAGCATTCCTAGTATTCTTGAATTGACTATCCAGTGTTCCAGTGTATGTTTTTGTTCAGCATAACTTACATTTTCTATCTCCATATCTGTTGTTATTTATTATTTTGTGTGGTTTCTCATCAAGAATCCACAACACTACCTGACTTTGCTAAAGATATTTTCACATTCCAACAACGAGGTTTGGATGTAATTATTTAGCTCAACTGAGTGCAGTATTTCAAGAAATTCGTTCATGGAATTAACACTATATATTTGAAATTTTCATTTTTTTTTTTCGGGTTGGTAATAGAAACATTCGCTTTATGACTAATGCTCATCCGGTTGTACTTAGATGTTAAGTTTTTTTTTCTGATTGATGTCAAAGATTCTTTGACATCAATCAGAAAAAATCAATTCAATGTAGCGGATAAAAATTAATTAAAATCAACCTTTTTCACTTTTACAAAAATTCACAATGACGTGTGAAATCCTGGTTTTCTCAAATAGCAAAAAGATTGACCATATGCTTAAAGAAAATGTCGAAACCAGATTTGTAAGTAAATTATTTTTGACCAATGGGAACGACTTGCAAAACCAAAAAGGTCTTCACGAGGAAGTGCGAAAAAATCTAGATTACAATAAAAGAACTTTATCAGCGTCAGTCAGCGAGTCAGATGGGAGCCGAAACATCTAAAATATAACTTCAACTTCAAGTGACTCTGACATTGTTCTCTTTCTCTTTATATCTTTCAACGAACATTTTGTACGAACTCTTGGTACCCTTAAATTTCTCATTGGACATTAATTTCTACGATTTCTTGTTATTCTTTCCTTTTAATAAATTTCGATTTTAAAATGCAAAGTGTGAATATTATTATTACACTATTCCACACATTCCATCCTGCCGACAACCAACCTTCTGATAACGATGAAAACCTTCTCATAATTCTGATAATGATACATTCTGCATAAAATTTGAAAGCTGTTTGGTTAAGTCCGACACAAGGCCGAATCAAAGAAACCAGCTCCCTACGCTAGAGTGTTGCATATTTCCAACTGGCACTTCTTTAACATGACAGAGAACCAACAAGTCTTGTGGTATCGGCTGGTAACATACACCTGCTTCATACACTCTTCTTTTCCTTCTATTTTTCCATCAACTTGCTATCAAAACAAAAACATGACTGAAGAAAACTGAAGGGAAAACTACTTTATACTCAGATTGGTGATAGAAACATTCATATTACGATTAATGCTTATCCGGTTATAATTAGATGCAAAGTTTTTGTTTTTTTTCTGACTGATGTCAAAGAATTCAAGATTCAGTATTCAGGCAGTGTTAGATATTCCCACCTAACACAAGCAAGCCTTTTGGTATCGAGAGGTAACATACACTTGCCTCATACACTCTTAAGATAACTTGCCTCATACACTCTTCTTTTCCTTCGATTTTTTCCATATACTTGCTATCAAAACAAAAATATCACTGAAGAAAACTGAAGGTAAAAACTATTTTTTACTCGTATTGGTGCTAGAAACATTTGTAGTGAACAAAACAAACTCTAGTTTTAAAATTCAAATACTAAGCACTGACTCATTGATTTTGTTAGAAATAAACGAATTTACTCGAATTTACAAAATCTTGCTTAGCACACATGCAAAAGCAAATCCAAAACAAGACTCGTTAAATTTCATACCTTGATGCGAAATGTTTTTCGGCCAATAGAAAACTAGGAAACATTTAAAAACAAAATTAGATGCTGTTTCGAAAATGCCACTTGAGATTTTTTTCAACATTTTCAGTGGCTTTGTTAATCATGCGCCAAGCTTGCATGATATCCAGGCATAATGTCTGCAGATAATATGACACTGGTGTTGTAATATCAAAAATTCGGATGTATGTAAATGCCATTAAGATGGTTTCAAATTTGCGCAAGTTTTCACTCAATTTCTGTGCTTCATAGCGAACAGATCCTTTGAAATCAGTTGCTTCACTTATTTGCTGAAGGATGATCAGAAGGTCTGAATAGAATTTTGATGGCTGATCTGTGTAGCTGCCAAACAATTTTCGAAGTGTTCTATCTCTACTTGACCATTGTGACACGATAACTAGGCGTATATTAAGGTGGATTTGTAAAATATGTATTTTATTATAATAGATTAAAATAGAAAATGGTTAAGAATAGAAAAATAGTCTAAAACCTGTATTTCGTTTAACAAAAGTGAAAAAGAAGAGAAAAAATCAAAGGAAGCAAAATTTAAGTACCTTGAAATTTCGGACTTACAGTCGCCAATGCTTATCTTTTAGTTTTGTTTTAGCCCGGGGGTCTCTAATGGACTTCCGGTTATTTCAATATAAATACAAGTCATTTTTCTAAGCCGATCAGTTAGTAAGTTTGAGTTGAGTTGAGTTAGTTCAGCCGGGCGTGTGCTTGAAGTAGAAACTCCGTTCGTCTTGAGTCGGTCGGTTCGGCATTTGATCTCCATTAATTAGAATTAGAGCTAAGTGTCATATCGCCTGCCCCAACCGAAAGACCAACTCTAAACGAAATAAAGCATCGATTTAACTCATCCAAGTTGTGGAAGTTCGTTCCTTATAGTTTATCTTGTAACCCCTTGAGGCTTCGACTTTTTCAAAAAATCCCGGCAACATCACAGCGTGGAGAACGGCCGCTGGAGAAATTGTTCGGACCGTCCCCTGGGGTGTTACACCATCTAGTTTGACCAATGCGTTTTAGTCTTAGGCGTTTCTTATTTCCTGTTTTTTTCTGCATATGCTCTTCCCAGACCTTCATCCTTTTGTAGGAATCATTGAAAAATGTAGATAGTTCAGTTGTGACATAGAGAGAGAGAGAGAGAGAGACCCCCTTCAGGTAAATCGATTAATTAACAGTTCTAAGGGACTGAGATGAAGGTATTAATTAGTTTGATAAAAGAGATCCCAGAGTAACGCCAGAGATAAGTTTTTCTTGTTTTGTTTTTTTAATAATTATTTCTGAGGTTGCGTTATTAATTAATTAGGGAAAATTGTCCCAGAATGATTAACGGACAGGTTCATTAAGTAAAGATTATAATCAATGGTGATTTCGTAAAAAGTATGGTAAATGGCGAAATTGTATTCTGAGTGGTCTGAAAGACCAAAATCTGGCCAAGTCCGCTGACGAGTTAAGTGGTTTTGACAAAACTCAAGTAGGAGTAGTCTGCAAAAAGACCACGGGGAACTCCAAATTAATTTTTAGTACCACTTGAGAAATAGTCTCTCACGGCGCCTAAGCATTATTTTGTCTCGCCCCGCTCTATATAAGCGGTCTGCACGATAAAGACCAGCATAGAGTTGGGCGCAGGCCGATAGATCTCTCTCTCTCTCTCTCTCTCTCTCTCTCTCTCTCTCTCTCTCTCTCTTCGACTCAGAGGAGTGAATCTCATTAAAACACTTGTATTCTTGTAAATTCTTAAGTAGCGACATAAAGGCAGTAGTCTTGAAAGACTCTTGTACAGGAACTGGCAGTGTTGCTAATTTTTGTTTATATCCTTGCGGTTGTGGCCGGAACCGTTTTCTGCACGAACAGTGATTTTCTCTCAGCATAGACCCCAGCCAATTTCATCCTTTATCATCGGACCGTTCTGTTCATGCCTGAATGCCTTGTCAGTCATATACAACAGCACTATTGAATGGTATGTTACTTACAGGCTGGTTTGGATGAAATTTCCAGAACATCTGTGAAATAGAGGCATTATGGTTTAAGAAAATATGCACTTTTTGCAGGTGTAATCTGTGTACTGGTTGTCATGGAATCAGGCCTTGAAACCTTAGCTGGTAGCCCATCAATTTCAGTTTCATTAGTGGTTAAGAGATGAGTATTGACCTTGCATTTAAATTCCTGGAGGTTGTAGACGTCAAGAAAGCAAGAATAAGGAAGCGAGTTCCACAGGCGGGAAGTGCGAGAAAAGAAGGTGCAGGAGTAGAATTGTCGTTTGCATTTGGTTGATCTAACTGTGAATGGGTGAGACCCAGTTACCAGTCTAGTTGCACGAGTAAACACCTGTTGCAGAGGCACCAGTGACTTAAGTTCGTTGGAGCAGAAGCCATGGAAGTATTTATAGAACAGACAAAGGGAAGCCACGTCCCGTCAGTGGGAAAGTGGCTGTAGTCGAGCCGCCAAGTCGGTACCTATCACATTACTGATTCTCCTTTGGAGCCTGTCAAGAACACGAAGATGAACAGCGGGGGCACCTGATCATAAATGGCAGCAGTACTCACGGACGAATGGTTGATTTGTATATATGCAGGATAGTTTCAGGCGGGAAAAACACCCTGGCCCGACACAGTGACCCAACCTTCTTAGCAGTGGATTTAGCTATTGACTCAATGCAGTGGTTCCACTTGAGATCAGTAGAGAGGGTAAGGCCGAGGAGGCGCAGTGTATTTAATTGAATTTAACCTTGTTAGTAGATAGCCCACTATAAGAAGGGTATAAAACATGAAAATCAAATTGTGTATAGAAACAACAAGTCTCCGCTCAGTCCATCGGGTAAGTGGCTCAGTGAACAGTGAAGAAGAAGATGAGAGAGAAAGGTGGGGCAACATAATACGATCGCCTGACGTTGTCAAGGGACGTGTTAATTATGCTCGTATTTTCTCAACTTGCGATAGTTTTCTGTGTCATACTTTTATTTTGTCTTAGGGGCTCCGAACAAGTCATTTGGGAATCCACACCCAGATTTAATTCTGGGCTTCTTATTGGACGATAAACAAAATTTATGTTGGTTCGCGAAAAGGATTTCGATATTTATTTATTTTTGGTTTCCCACTGCGTGAAGCCCAGATGCGCAAAGACCAGTTTTGGTCATTTGCTATCTGGACCTCTGAGGGCAAACATCCGGTCCCTCGCTTGATCGGTATCACCACAATATAATCCTATAGAAGCAGTAACATATAATGTATGAGACCAGGGCCGTAGCTGATACTAAAAAAAACACCGGGCACAGAGAAAGTTGCCCGGAGTTATTAAGGTGGTGATGTAATCAATGTCATCCGCTTCTAGGAACTATGAACTTTTGCGGATTATTCTTTTATTCCGATGAAATTATGCATAGATTTCATGGCACTCGTTCACATCTGCACCCAGGGACACGGATCATTTACATATTGAGAGGGAGATAGATTATTTGGGACGCTTCATTGTGAAATTGTTTTTAGTTAGTTAAACGGAACACACCTAAAATATATTTGGAATTATTACAAATTAATATCATACAAAGATAATTTTTATTATTACATTTTTGTTCATTGATGATTAACTGAAAAAATGATGGCATTTTATCGCCTTTGGATTGATTTTTTAAAAATGTAATTTACTTGTGTTGTGGACTGGACAACATGGTAGTAATTTGAAAGTTGAGTCACCATTATAAAGTAGACTGGTTGTCCAATCCACCACATTAATAATAAAATAACTCAGAGAACAATATAACAAGAATAATAACAATGTATTAAACATAGTTACAGGACTGATTATTTTGTGCATGCAAGATTTTGTGCATGCAAGATTTAGTGGAGAAAGTTCTCTCTTGGATGTTGAAGAAAATGCATCAATGTTCATACTGGAAGAATTCCTGAAAAAGGGAAATATGATGTTTGTACTAATCAGTAGTTGAATATAATTATATATGGAGTGAAGTATGCTTGTAAGAGAGAGTGAGAGAAATATTTTTGGTGTAACTAATTGCTAAACGCAATTAGCGCAGTATGTGAGTTGGAAAGGAACTAACGGCATTCGGACTGTTAGCTCCGAAACTGGTCTACACACGTGTAAACATCAGCTTATATATTTTTGAATGAAGCGCGGGAAAAAGAGGTTTCACGTGCGGTACTAATGTATAAGTATGTGCGTATATGTGTGTGTACGTGCGTACATGGCGATATGTGTATAAGTATGTACATGCATGTAGAAGTGATTCTACATTTGCCTTCTTTTCACGAATTAATAATAAAAAATATCAGCTAAATTCGGAAGTTGAGTTTTTTATAAATTTACATTTTTACTTTATAATTTCGAGTATTTACAAATAAAAATTTTATTTATTTATTTATTTATTTATTTCTAAATTGATTCTCTTTTATTCAAAGTGTATTGGTTCTTATTGTATAAGAAGTAATAATTTTCACTTTAATTTTTTTCCTAAACGGTTAGAAAAAACAGCCTTCCAAAACACAGTGACCATACCTAAAAGTTTTGATTCAATATGTAAAAAATGTCTAGAGCAAGATCAGAGAGACTGCACATTGCACATATAAAAAAATCCAATCAATTGAAATTATATCAATGATTTTAGAAGAATGTGGTAAGATCCGTATATATCTGGCACTGGCATAAATTGACTGTTAAGCACTTCACCAATTTGAAAACAAAATTGGATTTAAAAAAATAAAAAATATTCTACTTGAATTTGCATTAAAGCGCTTTATGGAAATTTAAAAACTTTGACTTAAGAAATAACATAATGCAAATTTAAATTTACAATAAATCTTCAATATTTTTATCAAATTAGCATAATTATATGTGTAAACAAAATAATCAATATAGTTGTAGGGGATTTTTAGGTCCTTTACGATTTATATTACGGTTCGTCCAACATATGAGTCAAGATAATAAAGACAACTCCAATTTGTAACCAATAAATAAATATGTATATTCAATGAAATACAGCAATTAACAAACAAAGCATGCAATATTAGTATACATACAGTAAGAGGAAAAAGTTGTTCCTCTTTGACTGCTTCTTGATCAAAGTCAACTAAGTGAGAAAATTTTTTTCTTGCACTGGAAAGATTTGTTATAACTGTTTTCATGTAAAAATGAATACATGAAGAATACAATTATTTTGAATGTGATTGTAAATAACACAAATTTTGGTCAAGAGTTCAAAAGTGTAAAAGAAATTCTTGGCGAAAATGTTCAGAGAGAAAATAAAGTTCTGTGTCTTGTGTGTGCATTAAAAAGTGTTTGAGTAGAATTTACGTGGATTCGTTTCGCAGCCTGTTGCGAAAAGTAGCCATACTTAATGAAGAAAGGTGGCTCGAGAACGAAGCGCGGGAAAAAACTGATTTTACAGAACATATGTGATTGGCTAAAAATTAACCAATCACCACACACATATGAAACAGCTGCTTCAGAGCCAAAAGATTCAAACAAAGGCGTCTGCGATTGCTAAATTGTCCTATACAAAAACAGTAGTGATTTATTAGCCAATCGCAGACGAGTAAATAACTTGGAGTGAATGTGGGTAAGAAAAACATAGCAACCGCTATATAGTCAATATTTTAACTTACTAAAATGCTTGGCAACAGACAGTAGTTAGAAAAAAGTTGTCCTTTTTTTGCAAATTCTGACAATCATATGAAGATTTTAGTGGCTTTTGGGAGTGACGGAGATGGGAACAGGAGGACTGAATGACCCCCTTCAGATTGTTCGCCAAAACTTGACCGGTACTACAGACTACAGAGGCGCCAGTTTTATAATCATCCGAATATTGTTGGAAGGTTAAAATGATTTATTGCGTCTTCCCTTCAACCAGGCAAGGGGTGCGGCGAAATAAAAAAAAAGTCAGCTACAGCCATGTATCACACACACACTATGATGTGCAGCTGAGTGACCCGAGTTAGACTACATGTATTAGAGTGTATAACAAGGACATCCTTGATAAGCTTAAGGTTTATCAAAATCATCATAATTATTAGAAGGTTGAATGTGGAAGAATAAAAGTACTTCGTAGGATTTTATTAACAGAACAGAATAATATCAATTGGTAAGAGTTAAATGTTCAAGGAGAAAATAGTAGTAAGGAATTTAAGTGTATCCAGGGCTTGTAGTTGTAGATAGCAATTCAAGTTGCAAGTAGCGAATGTGTTTCCTTTCCCTTTTTTATGGCTGGCGAGAAAGTGAAAAGAAAGGTAAAGCAATAAAGGAAATTGTACTTATCGGACGTTAGTTTTTAGGAATCAGTTGAAGTATCTTGTTGTTTCGTCGTCTTTGTTGACTGCGAGAATGGTGAAAGGGAAGAAGAGATAAAGGAAAATAGCATTCGAGGAGTAGAAGGAGAACGAATGTGTGACAGGACCTTATGTCCGAGTTTGTGGCTTGAAGTTTTTGTCACATCTTGCGGTCTTTTCTCTAATTTCTGCTCCCGTCTGACTGACTGATTCGACTTTCTTTTTTTTTATAGCGAAACTTTTTCACATTTGATTATTAACTTTTCTCTCAATTTTGCAAATCGCTTCCTTTCATTGGTTAGAAAATTAATTTAACATCGGATCACGAAATTATATTAGTCTGTATTTTTATCAAAAAGAACCAGCTGGAGAGAATTGTTTTGTTCCAATATGAACATAGGAAATAAATCAATTCTGTTCCGATATGAGCAGAGAAAAAAAAAAAAGAAAAAGAAAGAGAAATTGCAACTAAAAAGCTGGAATATGAACTATCATTGCGGATGTGCAGGTTCGATTGTATTGCACAAAATCTAGCCAGCCGGGTCAGAGGAGATCAGTGCATCAGTCGGCTATTTTGACAAACGAAAGCAGCATAGCTAAGAGAAGTTCAATTGTTGTTTTCACCGACACAGCTATTAAAAATGAAATTTTATTGTTTTAGTATTTTTTTTTTTTTTGACAAATCCATGCTGAATATGACCGGAACATGGCCGTAGATTGTCATAAACGCAGAAAAAGGATATTTTACGTATTCAGACTTCTTTGACAAGTTCAAAAGTTAGATTTGTTGGTCATGAGAAATAACTAAATTAAAATTTACCTGAGAAAAGAATTAGTTCCGCCCAAAATGGGTAAAAATAAAATGGTCTCATTGGTTAAACAAACAGAAAGAAGAGACGTCATAAAAATATTGTTATAGAAAGAAATAACTCCGCCCCAAAAGCAGGGGGCGAGAATGATTTCATTGGCTGCAAGGGCCAGAAAGTAGATTTGCATAGACACCCCGTGTCCGTCATGCCTTGCACCAGTAAAGCAGAGACAAGCATAAATACAGAGCCCCGAGGGGGCCACGAAAAGTGTCCAGTCGGCTCTCGGACCAGAGATGTAAGTTAAGGCGCCAAGATACTGGCCGGCCGCCTCTCATAGAGTTCCTGACTGAAGATGTACAGAGATATTTGCCACGCTGTTGGGTACCAACTGTAGAGAAGCCTGCCGCTGACTTAGCTGAAGATGTACAGAGATAGAGATAATTGCCACGCCGTTGGGTGACAACCGTAGAGAAGCCTGTCGCCGACCGAGCGAAAGAGTTAAAGACAGACAAGAAGTGATTTTGCAGACGAAGTCTCGAAACGGCCAACTAGTTGTTACGCTGAGCTAAGACAGGGAAGACGACTTACCACCGCTGCTAGAACAAAGACATTTTGAATCAAAAACTTGAAACTCTCATTGGAGTGAAGTGATATTGCCAACCAGAGAGGAGAATTAATGATAAGAAGAAAAACTCTTCGCAAATTACTACTTAGAGAAATTGGTCGAAACTTCCGCTCCGTTATCGGCTTGATAGGAACAGGGTTTGGGAAGAAATGATTGGCGATTGTTTTTATTCTATTTTCTTTTTGTATATAAAGACTTTTTCCGCAACTTATTCGGGCGTCATTCAATTTATTTTTGGTGCCGTTTTCATTTACCCAATTGTGCGCGTGCGTCCAGTCTAGTTTGACTTGACGGGGAGAAATCTAGCGATAATTCAGCGTGACTTACTTGAGATCGAATTTCACAACGTGGGCAGGGAAGAACACCGTTGTAAAAGTCAACTCGAAGACCAGCTACTGAATCGAAGCCATCAACGACCAGCGGTCGGGTGGGCGTCACAGTTGTTCAGTTGATTGATGCTGGTGTGTTGATACCGAGTGTTGACGCATATTTTGAAAGAACTTTAGAAAATATCTGGATTTAATGTCGATTTGTTTTGGAAGTGCCAGTTATCTCCAGTATCAATAAATCGAACTTGCAGATATCTTAGTTGTTCTCGTTAAATGATGAAAAACGTCACCCTCTTCCTGGAAAAATAGGAGAGATGACAGTTGTACTGTCTAGTATGCTGTTATTAAACTGTGCAATATTCTGTGTGGTCGCCATTTTATATAGTGTTGGTTGACTGTTATATGTCGTGGTCAACATGTTGTAGAGATCAGAATTCCTGTGCGTGTTCTTCGCGTGGCCGCCATTCATTTACTGAGATGGTTGAAAAGATACTGTAGAGATGAATAGGAGCTAGCAACATTGAAAGTAGTTTTTGACGATAAAAGGTCTATTGTTTGTGTATATAAATGTTAAATTTATTTTAACGAGAGAAAATAATGTTATTTTTCGGTGTATGGAATTAGTAAATTGTAATTATCAGAGTTCTGTGTTCTTTGCGGAGTCACCATTCAAGTAGTGTTCAAAATTCTACTGTGTGTTGTTTGAGGGGTAAGTATTCATGTAGTGCTGAGAATTTCCTTTCGTGTTCTTTGTAGAGTCCTCATCTGTAGGCTGCGTGTTCTTTGCGAGGTCACCATTCTTAGAGTGGCCCCACTTATGTTTGTCAAATTAACTTTGTGTCAAATACAACCGAAATCCCCACAGTTTAGATTATCAAAAGTTGAATGTAGGATGTTGGAATGTGGAAGAATAAGATATTTCGTTTTGTATGTTAAAGTAAAATTTTATTAACTAAACAGAATCAGAAATTCGTAAGAAAATGTTCAAAGAGAAAATGAACGTAGTTAAACGTTTCAGAGAAATAGTAGTAAGGAATTAAATGAACCCAGGGCTTATAGTTGATAGTAGCAGAATGTGTGTATGTAAAAATATTAACAGGTTACTAATAAAATCTCTGTTCCGTTCCCTTTTTAAGGCCGGTGAGATAGTGAAAAGGAAGGTCAAGCAATAAAGAAAATTGTACTTAGCAGACTTTAGTTTATAGGCGTCAGTTGAAGTATGTTGTTGTTGTTGTTTCTTTGATGGCGTGTGAGTGAAGACGAAAAAAGAAAAATTAGAAGGAGAGAAAGAATGAATGTATGTCGACGAGACATGACAGGGTCGGTGTTTTGAAATTTCTTCCTTACATTGTGACGAGGTCCTTATCAGATTACTGCTCCCATCGGACTGACTGATTCTGACTTTCTTTGTGTTTTTATAGCCATTTAGTTTTTTCACACTAGATTGCTAACTTTTCTCAGTTTTGCAATTCGCTTCCCTTCATTGGTTAGAAAATGAATTTAACATTGGATCGCGAAATTTGGCTTCGTCCTTTTCTGTCAATATGGGTCAATCCTTTTCCTATTTGTCAAAATTAAATTTCACACTTGATTGTGAATTTTTGACCTGATCTGGGTTTTTCAAAAATGTTTTCAGTCATTCTGATCCGAACTTGCGCGTGTGCAATTTTACTTTTTTCATTTCAGTTAATTGTTGGATGATATAGGATTTGTATCATATAAACACATTCTTCACAGAATAGTTTTGTCCATATTTAATCAAAAGTACCTGCATTTAATTAATTTTACATGGCTCAGCATAGAAATTTCCCGGAGGTATCTCTTCCTTTAGAAATAGCCAGCATTTTCTTCAAAAATATCAAATCTCTACTGTAAAAATTGAATTTAGCAAAAACGGATCCCATAACAACTACCATACTAATTGCGTCTGCTTCAGACCAACAAGTAAATTTTGTAATTCCCTGAAGCCTTCCCGGATATATTTGAAAATTCTTCTGTGGAACGAAAATCAGAAAATATGTTTGAGGTGAACTCAGTAGCACCATCATTTGAAGATGAATCTATCAGCAACTATGACACAACTAAAATAGAAGAATTTTAAAAATTCATATTATTTTAAAATAATATTTATTCTGTAGATTTACCGTAGCATGAAAATAAAATAAGTACTGTATCATCCAGTTACTAATAAGTTCTTAAAAACTGTGATCGTTTTACAACAGAAAAAATTAAATAAAGCTTACAACAAGGTTTTCTACCAACAGGAAGCAAAGGGGATTATCGAGAGATTAGATCTTTTACCCAATGACTTCTCAAAAATATGTTTGGAGACCCCATAAACCTATTATTAAATCAAAGACGCAAGCCACTACAAAAATAAGACCAGTGATTAACTGCTCATTTAAGACCAAAGATAATTGTTCTCCCAAAGAGTTAACCTTATGAACGATATGTTACAACTTCTCTTACTATTCATCACCATAACTTCCATCCTCCTTTCCTGATGATCCAGCTTAAACCGGAGGAGAACAAGAATAGATTTTGTTTTGTATTGAAGGATGGAAGTAATCTGCTCTGCTTCCGATACACAACGTTAATATTTGGCTTTAATGTCAGCCCATTCATATTTAATTATATACTTAAGTATCGTGCCAGTAAATTTCCTGCTGATCATTGTACCAAAATATTAAAAAGTATCTTTTACGTGGACATCTGCAAAAATAGTCGTTCTAGAAAATAACTTATTAGTCTATATAAAGAAGCTGTGAAAAGATTAGAAAAGAAAAACCTTGAATTCAGGTTATGTCTTTCAAATTGTGATCCTCTCAAGAAATCGATGATCGAAGATGAGAGAATAGCACAACATAGCTGTGACTTTGAAAATGTCTTAGGGTACAAAAAGGTCTTAGGGCAAAAAAAAAAGGTCTTAGGGTACAAAAAAGGTCTTAGATTACAAAAGGTCTTAGGGTACAAATACAACCCAACTGACGATACGTTGCTATTTTACATGTGACATTTGACCAAAACGTGAACAGCAAAAAAGTGTTCTGGCTCAAACAGAAAAAGTATTTGACCCACTATCCCTTTGTGCATCAGTCAGGGTAAAGACATTACTGCGTGAGATTTGTGATTCTAAAAACGAAACTGGGATGAATTACCTGCAAACGCAAAGTAATTTTGGCCTAACTTGGCAGATGACCTTACAGACTTGAATGACATCCCATTCACTAGACATGTCATCGATGATGACATCCCATTAAAACTTTATTTTCTGCGATGCATCACCACATGAATACGGTTTTGTTGAGTCAGTCAGTTAAGTGCCATACGAGATACACGCTTGGGCGATCATGTCTCGAAAGAAGATTATCCCGCAGTAGGTTGCCATTTGTTGAGTACGATGTCTAAAATTGTAGGTCACACATTGTGTTCGCCAAAATTAAAGTATCTCGTATGAAAGCCAAAATATTGCCTACTCTTGAGTTGCTGGCATTGTACTTAGCAATCATGCTCTGCTCACACTCTTACAAACTTATTCTAATATAACAATTAAGAAAATCTATATTTTTGTACATGCCCAAATTACCTTGTCTTGGTTGCTATCCGAGAAAATATAAACAAAAATCTTGTATACAAAAAATAGATATACAGCAGGCGATGAAACAAATTTATGAAAAAATATCTACTGGAAATTAATAAGAGGTATGTCTCAATTCGGGAAAACTCTGCTGAGCTACTATTCAAAGATATTTCTGCATAAAAATTCCCTCAGAACCTGGAATATTGGAAACTAGGACCAAAATGATTAAGAGAAAACCTAGTGTCATGGCCAATTAGTTTAAACTTGGAAAACGCAAAAGTAGTGCTATTCAGCTGTCAACATAACAGTCATTGAACCAAAAATAAAACCTGTGGCACCTTTAAGATTTTTTTCTGAATTCTTTAAGTTGTTAAGAGCAACGACAGTTGTGTTCAAATTCATCAATAAACGTAAACATCTTGAAAACCACTCTGATCTTAAACATGTAGCAATGCTATATTTACTTAGTCATACAGCAACAGGTGTTCGGTAGGGAAATAAATTACCTGAAAAAGCTTAAAAATTAAGAAATATATCTCGGTAGATATCTCGAAAGCGTTTGACAGGATTTGACATACTGGACTTCTGTAAAAGCTTCAGAGCTACAGTATTTCTGGACCATTATTTGATTTAATCCAAACGTTCCTATCGAATCGCGAAATATAGGTCGTTTTGAACGCTTTCACATGAACGTAGGTCTCCCTCAAAGCCTTATCCTGGGGTTTACACTGTTTCTGGTCTTCATCAATGATCTTCCTAATCCAGTGATCCAGTTCCCAACTAGGGAACACTATGCACTCGACACCACCATTTACTCCCGTATTAATAGAAAATCTGCCATGGCTAAACAAAGTAAACCTGGCTGCTGATCTTGAAACGTACTTTCAGTCAGTGGTTAACTGGGGCAGGAAATGGCTTGAAAATTTTAATGTCTTCAAAACAAATCTGCTCTTTGTGACACGATAACTAGGCGTATATTAAGGCGGATTTGTAAAATATGTATTTTATTATAATAGATTAAAATAGAAAATGGTTAAGAATAGAAAATAGTTTAAAAACGTGTTTCGTTTAACAAAAGTGAAAAAGAAGAGAAAAAAATAAATAAACGCTTTTTCTTTTATAAGGTAAATTGTGGAAGAAAAAAGGGTATCAGATTACTGTTAAATCCTACCAGTCTTCCGGTAAATGTTTGACTAAGTGATTTTATGTGATAAAAGATAAAGTTGGGGAAATAGATTTTTGGAGTGACCAGGTCAAAAACTGTATCTTGACCACACATTAAGAAAAGATAATATCTTCCCTTTCTCCAGGCAATAAAAAAACGCCTGGTTACGGGTAAAGTGTCCGGGCTATAAAAACATCCGGTGGAAGCTTTATTAAGATAAAACGATAAAAAAATCCTGGAAAATACTTGGAGGCTTAGTGCAGACATCCCGTTCACACATCAAAGGAAGCAAAATTTAAGTACCTTGAAATTTTGGACTTACAGTCGCCAATGCTTATCACCC
Source organism: Ascarosepion bandense (assembly GCA_037127315.1). NCBI lineage: Eukaryota > Metazoa > Mollusca > Cephalopoda > Sepiida > Sepiidae > Ascarosepion > Ascarosepion bandense. The sequence goes on along the minus strand of JBBBDQ010001527.1, from coordinate 6,602,734 downwards.
GGTGGTCTACTCACTTCCGGATTGTTTTAAATAAATACAGGTGATTTTTCCGAGCCGATCAGTTGAGTTGAGTTAGTTCCGCCGGGAGTGTGCTTGAAGTAGAAACCCCGTTCGTCTTGAGTCGGTCAGTTCGGCATTCGATCTCCGTTATTTAGAGTTAGAGCTGTGTGTCACATTCGCCTGCCCCAACCGAAAGACTAACTCTAAACTAAACAAAGCGTCGTTTTAACTCATCCAAGTTGTGGAAGTTCGTTCCTTATAGTTTAATCTTGTACCCCCAGCTTGAGACTCCGACTTTTGTAACAAACTCCCGGCAACATCACAGCGTGGAGAACGGACGCCGGAGAAATTGTTCGGACCGTCCACTGGGGTGTTACACTTCTTTAACCATCATAGAGAAACTTTCCTGTCAGTTTTCATTGAAATAATCATTGAAATAATTAAATGTAACAACACTTCTAGTCGAATAGTTTCTTTTCTCGTTCCCACGCGTGGAATTTCTTTCCGTTTATTTGCTTCCCTGATAGCTACAATCTCCAAAAATTTAAATTCAACGTCAATTGCCATCTTCTATAGTTTTGAATCCAGTTAATCTTTTATCCTTTCTTCAATACCCCCTGTACTCAATTTTTTTTTCAATCTAACATCCTGAGCCCCACTGGCGGTCCAGCCTTGCTTGGGGTTTCATGATTAAATTAAAAAAAGAATTGCTCGTAGACCAGGATAACTGGCAAACAGCATTCTTTAAATGAGCTGATAATAAAACAGTGTCCTCACAGATAGTAAAAAATTAAGCATCAATGCAATAATTACCAAATTGAAACTCTCAGGATTTTGGTTCCCTCAGCCTCGACAAGCAGTAAAAAGTGAAATATCAAAATGTTACATATGCAAAAAAATTAACAACTTAGCCGTCAGGTACCCAAAGTTAATCAATCTGTCCAAACATAGGGTTGAGTTTGTCAAGCCCTTTCAAGCATAGATTACACCGGGCATTTATGGATCTAAAGAGGAAATAAAGCTGAAAAAAATGTATCTTTTGATTTTTACCTGTCTAAATGTAAGAGCTGTTCATGTCGAAATTGTGTCGGACATGAGTAGTCAAGCATTTATTCAAGCATTTCTAGTTCTGCAATGTTTATGGCACACCATCACGTCTGTACAGTGACAACGGGAGATCTTTTAGCATAGCATTAGGGGGTAATTTAGTAAAGCACCATGTAGAAATGAATTTGACAAAAAGATTTGGAAACTGCTCAATCAAACACATAAAAATACCTTTATATTTTCAATGGATTGGCGGTACATGTTTCTCACCGACGTGACGTTGCTTCCCCTTGTCTTTTATACAAATATTTTCATGGCAACTGTTCTTAAGGACAAGAACAACTGAATTTTTGGGACTTATAAACCTAATGTCCAGTAACCCTTTTTTACCAGAGTTCATATTGCAATTTTTGATGTTAATGGTTTTCTCTAGTATTTTTTATGTTAATGGTTTTTTTCTAGTATTTTTTTACCAGAGCTCATATTGCAATTTTGACACTAATGATTTTCTCTGGCACTTCGTATTACTGATTCCTATATTGTGTTCATCTCTATGCTTGGTCGGCTTAGGAAATTTTTGAAGCCCAGCATGTGCTGATTCCTTAAGTTTACGTAGTTCCCAGTGGAGTTCTCTATCTATTATTTCAATTACATCCCATAGGGGCCGGTAATCCTATTTCTCCCTCCATATGTGGTCAGCTACGCTTGTGTTACGGCCTTGCGATGTTCTTGTAGCCTTACCTTAAGGGGCGGCCTATTTCTCCTTTATATTTCTTTCCACTGCTACATGGAATGGCGTACACACAGTCCTTGGTCATGTCCTCCTCTGTTGGGGGTCTTACTCGGGAGAAAAAAGTATATTTGAATTCTTGTTACCATAATAGTATCATCATTTTCAGTGATTTTACATTAGGGTCTGCTTAAAACATTTTTGCTCTTCTTAGAGCCCCCACCCCCCACCCACTAAAAAGAAGATAGTAGATGTAGCTGCCGCCAGGCACCATAGGGAAAGATTCAGTTTCTCGTTGTTACCAAACCCTAATGTAAAATCAACAGGTTCGTTTTCTCACCGAAGCCAGCCCTGTATTCTTGACCGGCGACCTTGTCACCCCTTGGCACAATGTTGCTAGAAAATATAGTTCCTTATATTTTAGGACAACTTAAAGCTATTATGAGGTTTAAATGAAAAGTATGAAACAGAAATAGTAAAGTTAAAATAAGTAAGTAAAAATATAACAAGTAAGCTGTTTTTAGGGCAACCTTTTCTAAAACCTAGGATTTTGGCCTTTGCGAAAGAAATACAAACCCTTTAAAAATCTTTTGGATTGAGACCTTCTAAGAGGTCAGACGTAAATTTGTTATCTACAGTGGCAGCATATTCGTTTTCGGTACTGTTAGAGAGTAACTATCTCAATTGCCACAGACCACACGAGGTGCCAACAAAGTAATTAATATTTTTTTCATTCACTTTCCAGTAAACCCCAGACAAATTTTATAGTTAATGAAATTAAATTCTTCTAAAGTTTTATTGCTTTTAGGCTCTTTCTTAATTTGTGAAAATGTATTGCTTTGACGACGCAAACGATTCCTGTTGATTTAAACACTTGTTATAAGTTCCCTTGTTTTGTTATAACTATTTATGTAAATTTCATTGTTTATTTGCTTATTTTTTCGGGTTTTGTAATTATCTATCATTGTGTACATTCTTCCTCCATGTGCTCATGTTATTTGTTTGTCTTAATTGCAGTTTTCACAGCTGCACAAGTACTGTAAAGGAAATAAAACCTTTTGCAATATATACCCACAGTTGTCAGTTCTCACACGCATGTTTCGTGTAGCAATGGCAATTACAGCAGACTGACGACCTTTTGGATTCTACTACTACTACTACTACTACTACTATGCTCTGACCACGAAACTACCAACTACGGAGCCGAAACGAACTTTCTCCCGGCTGCTACCAATATCGGACTTATAAACAAACTTGTGTTACCTTTTGATTACAAAGGACTCACTCCAATCTAAATTAAATAAATAAATAAATAAATAAATATCATTTGTTTATACCCTTCAGTCAATTCCTTTTAATTCCGAAGTTCCGATAAATAATACTAATAACCCGCTGGCATATCCACAAAATATCTGTCAACCACATATAAATTGATCACGTCTATCCTGACTATGACGTCAACCCAAGCCCGTCGCCTCGGTTGATCGTGGAATTGATCACTTCGGCCCAAGTCCTTGTCTCGCCTCACTTTGTGTTAACTGATCGCAAGACTGGCTTGATCCGAATGACCAAGTGGAATCGATGTCTATGTTTGGTCCGGCGCGAGTAAAGAAACACGAAAAATAATAACTTGGATGAAAGAAACGTATTTATATACAACTGCTGGATACAAAGTTGTTAGTACAGTTATAGATGGCTCAAACAGGCCTATATTATCCATGCAATAACTATCGACCCTTCCCGATTATCGTGACACAGCCTTTGTTGACTTGGTTTTTAACGAAACTTCCGGAACAAGTCTTTAAATTGGAGGTTTTTCTTTAGCGCAACAAATCACATCAGATCTGCACGCTAGTCTTCATCAGTCTCTTTATTGACTGCATTTTCTCACTTTCTGGTAAGCACACTCTCTATGTTTGCACCTTCTCGTTATCTGGTCTTTCCGGTCTCAGCTCTCTGGTCTACCGCCAATTCCATTTCGTATGTCATTTCTCCACTAGGTCTCTCCAGTCTGCACACACTGTCTTCTGGTCTACCGTCGTTCTTTACCTGCACATCTCTGCACACTCTCTGTACTTTGTCGTCGTTTCAACGGCCGGCCGAACCACCTCTCTCTCGGTGGCCGTTCGAACTGATTCTGCTCGGTGTTCTGTTTTTTATAGACCTCTGCGCAAGGGCTGGGGTGGGATATGATATGCTCTGGGAATGCCAGTGTTCCTTAAACAACTAATCAGAGCTTTCTCTGCAAATGTCCAAATATGGCATCTTCTCCCTCCTTGGAATTCTACCTGAGCGTTCTCCTCCTTTTGGTCACCTGATTAAACTCGTCTACCCCCTGCTTTGTGTAAGTGCTTCTCACCATCACTACCTGAGGGGCGTGTAATGCTTCTCCGACCTTCTTGAAATTTCACCAGGACCTTTTCCTCTTTGGTCACCTGACCAAACCCATTTCCTTTCTGCTTTGTGTGAGTGCCTCTCACCATCACTACCTGAGGAGATTAGTCTACCTCAAACGGCCAAATTTTAATTATCGCCTAAAATTCTTCTTATCTTGCTTTTGTGTGTGGTCGTTTTCGCACCTTAGATTTATCATTTCAATACTTTTGCCAACAAGAGACAAAAAAGACAATCCCTTGATTTGAGACTTTTTATTGCATTTCGGTAGACGAAAAATTTAATTAACGTTATTTTCTATTTTCTTAGAAGTTAGTTTGCATCAATCGACTGAGTTTTGCAGCCAGCGCCTGCTTCATATACAATGGCCACTTGTTTTCAGTGATGGTAAAAAAATTTTTTCTAGGAATTCCTTAGTATATACCATCACTTCTCTCGGTCTTGACCAAAACCAGATGGTCTCTTTGTTTTACCCTTCCTCTCTTTGTCTCTCCAGCAGGCGAAAAAACTAATTACATTTTCTTCTGTGTTCGTTCATTTGGTCATCAGTATATCTTCAGTCTATCGAAAATTAGTTTTTTTTCTACCTTATATTTTGTCTTCAATTTACTAGCGCCTTTCCAAATAGTGTCACGTGACGAACTGTACCTACTCTTTTCTCGATGAAAACAACATTCTTCTCCTGGAATAACGGATGTTCATGAAGTTTATATATTGTAATGATCAACTACTAATAAATAAATGAGCCTAGAAAATTGCAGGAAAAAGGGTAGAAATCTTAGCACAACTTGGATAGATTACCAAAAATATCATTGATAGTGTATCACACTTTTTGATTTTTAAGGATTTGGAAATGTATAAAGTCTCTTCGGTGATATTAAATTTCCTTAAATGTAACAGGGAACTGTGGAAAACCACCTTATGACTAAACCTTATGACTAAACCCCACTTACAATTGTTAGAATATTTGACAGTTTTTCAAGGAGTCTCTCTGTCGACCTTTTTGTTCTGTCTGTCCTTAATATTCCATTCGCATGAACTAGACAGTAATTACTATAGATACAAAGTAAAAATTAAAGCGTTTTTATCACCCATTCTACATGAATGATATCAAAATCTTTGTCAAATACGACAATGAGTTCAAGGATATCCTCAATATTGGGGTGTAAAATGTTTCAGCGATGACATCGGTATCGATTTCGGATTAGATAACTGTGCAAAAAGTAACATTTAAGAAAGGAAGAATTTCAGAAACCTACTCAAAAAATCTAAATTTTGTCACAAAGATTAGGGAATTGGAACAAAAAGAATCCTATAAATAACTAGGAATCAGCGAAGGAGATGTGTTACGTGTACGACAAATGAAATAAGATGAAGAGAAGTAAAGGTAACACAAGAAAATCAACTAAGATTTTATGGTAAAGAAAAACAGGTTTTATTATAAATTTAGTCACTTGGTTAGTAACTAAAAGGGAAAAAAGCACGAAGGATTATCTGCAAGAAGTTAGAAATACTTAAGGTTCAGATGGGAATTGCTGTTTTTTTTTTTGTTTTTTTGTTTTTTTTTGTGGCATAGTTTACATGTTAAATCAGCGAAGGACTGTAGACAATCTGCAGTGAAACAGATTTTGGCAACAACTGACTTTACTCGCCAACTCGCTTAAATTTGGTGCCAACCAACAAATACGAATGATGAAAGACCTCCACGAATGATGAAAGACCCCCACTTGTTAGTTCATCCGATCACATCAAATGATCCAGAACTCGGAGAAGTTTCATTCACAAATATAGATGCTCTCAACACCTCCCATGAAAAAAAGTTTAACATGCAAATTGCAAACCTTTCCAATAATTTCAAAGAATATGACATTTTGAACAATTGCAACGAATAAAATATCAAATTTTGAACAATTTCAATAAAAAAAAATATGACATTAAGTCATAATCGATATTTTCTTTTTATTAAAATTCATCAAGATCAGGAAATTATAAAAGATTTTAAATTCCAAAAAGTGCGTCAGTTATAACATTGCCTTTTCTTTTGGTGTGGAAATTGTATTCTTGAAGAACCACCACCCTTGTGAGTCTTTGATTTTTGCTCGCTATCTTTTGAAGGATAGTCAGAGGAAGTTGTGATCAATGTATACAAGAATGTATTGCAAAGTAACACTGAGATAAACCTGAAAATGTTGAAAAGCTGACAATAATGCTGAACATTGCTTTTTAATAGAGGAATACTTTTTAGGATGTATATATTTTAATTACATATTTCTGTCAATACAATAATCGATTCTGGCAATCAGAAAAGACCCCGTTTTGGTCACAACATTTAATTTGCGATAATCTATCACAAGTCTTTAAGATCCATCTGATTTTGGTACAAGAATACAAGGGGAACTCTATTCACTGTTGCTGAGTCCAATAATGTCGTTGCCCAGCATATACTGAACCTCTTTTCTTGAACTTTGAAATTTAATTGGATTCAAGCGGTAAGGATGTTGTTTGTTGGGTTTTGTATCTCTAACAGTAACATCATGTTGGATCGTAGTAGATTCTTTTAGGGAACACCAGGAAAAATACTTTTGAACTCACTGACTAAATTAAAAATTTATTTTCTTTTACTTATTTAAATTACACATGATTTCATCATTTAAAAAAAAATGTAAACTCTCTTCATTATCTTCTTCGTTATCAACATTATCTTTATTGTCATCTTCATGATATTCAGTTTTTTATAATAGTTAAAGTCGTGATTAGTTTAATATTTAGATTATTATTTATTTCAATGCAATTTTTTATCATGTTAACAACGCATAATTCTTTTATTTTTACGAAAAAAGACACAATTCAAATCATTCATTCTTTTTTCTATTAAATGAGGATCGAAATATTTTGTTTGTAGAGGATTGCTAGGGACTGGTAGAAGTACAAAAACTTTGTCACCTGGTTTAAAATGCTCCTTTTTGTATTTATATCATAATTTTTATTTTGTTTTGGAAAAGTTTTAAATTTTCCTAGGTGATTTTGAATGCACTATTTAATTTTTCTTTAAATTTTGTTACGTAATCTGACAAATAAATATCATTGGATTCAGACAACCATTTTTCTTTTCTAAATTTTTGAGAAGGAACAACATTTTCATTTCATATATTTTTATTTTGCAACACATATTCGCCCTGATGAGACATAAATGTCACATTCAATTGAATAAATTCACCTGAAGATGATATATTTTCTATATCATCTTGTCAAGCATTTGGTTGGGAAAGAAAGAATAACAACAAGGATTAAGTTTTCAACAGCGTGTATTCGTTGCATATTTAACACTGTCCCCACAAGTCAAATCCTGGTTATCACGGCACCATATATTTAACCCTTTTCGTCCCCTGGGTGGTTATCCTGGTCACAAAACCGTATATCTAGCACTTCCTCTCCATGGGCCTATTCCGGTCAACGTGCACCAGACCTAACACTTCCACCCTGACCCCGCAACCTCCGGCGTCTTCCTCTTCGGGTTGAGGTGTCTGTTCGGTCTTAACCAAACTCAAGAGGTTGACCGTAGGTCCCTGAGCATCCGTAGTTCAGTCAACCGGCACACCGGTTTAAATCTGCTTTCTGTCCACGTTGTGATTATGAGATCCAGAAAGCAGAAGTGTTGTTCGTTTATGGTCGATTGAAGATGTAGACATGGCCGGGGATCCGGTGTTAAACATTTAGAATACAGAAAAAAGAAATAGAAAGAAAAAAATAATGTCCGTAGAAAGTCAAACAAACAACTGTTCGATGGATACACTATTAATGTCTTTTATATACAAGAAAAGAATAGAAAAAGAAAAAGGTTACAGCAAGTAAATTTTTTAGCATAACGACTCACACACTGGAGTCTATATATATATATATATATATATATATATATATAGAGAGAGAGAGAGAGAGAGAGAGAGCATGGCTAACTTGTTAAATCGTCTCAGAAGATATATAACTCTTTTCGACAATGTTCTCCACTCTTTTAACGGAATCAATTTTTCTCAAATAAAACGCTGGGACCACGGTACCTCCCAAGGCTGCTGTTACAAACGACGGATGATGCATTCTGATATTGCCGGTTAAGTTTCATATACTCTGCGATTTTTAACTACGATGATACTTCTCATAGTCCTTGGGCGACTATCAGATTTCAACAATCCACAACAAATTCGGGGCGACGCTAAAATTTTAAAATCATAAATCTCCTTGTCGGGAATTACTCAATCCGACCTCTTCACAAAACATCAGTTTCACATAATCATTTCATAATCTTTTTCCTCTTCCTTGTCCTTCCCTCGTCGACGTACATTAAATACAATCTGCAACAATTTCCACCTGAAACGATAGGACCAAATGCAAGTAAAATATAAAATATATTTTACTCTCCTTTTTCATACAAAGACGTCTTCGTTAGGAGGTTGATTGGTCCGAATTGTCAGCAGCCTTACTACTGCGGAGTGGAGTGACTCAACCGTACGCTCACATGGTTCTGGTCTCTCTTGTCAGCACCCACCTTCATCGGGAAGACCTGATGACACACAACCGTACGCTTCTACCGACTTTCTCATTCATCAGCATTACGGCGCGCTCATATAGCAAACCGGAAGTTTATAAGCCAGGTCAACAGGTGGGTATCATGAGTATCTTGGCTTATTCAGCGCTATTTCGATTTCTTACTTGATAAAATTAATTCGTTCATTTCCACTGTTATCCGATAACTCCAAATTAAACGGCACTCAACTTACGCTAGATCAGATTTCGCCATCAGTAAAACAAAATACATTTCGATGTTCAATCTACTCTAAAATCCTTTTTATCAAAAATCATTATTTCGTTCATTTCCATTGTTTTCTGGTGAGCCAAATTAAACGGCACTCAACTTACGCTAGATCAAATTTCGCCGTCAGTAAACAATACATTTCTATGTTCAATCTACTCTAAAATCCTTTTTATCAAAAATCATTATTTCGTTTATTTCCATTGTTTTCTGATGAGCTAAATTAAACGGCACTCAACTTACGCTAGATCAGATTTCACCATCAGTAAACCGAATATACTGGTTTATTTCAATGTTCAATTTAATATTGCCACGTTTACTGGAAGTAGAAATTCTGTTTAAAAAAATTTCTAATAGAAATTAAAAAAGAAAAAACAACATAACGTTTCGGCAATTTCGGCTTTCTTCAGGTGCCAGGAATTTTGGCGGTCGTCTGATGCCGAGATGTTGAATCCGAATTGCCTGGTTACGTGGGTTGGCATATTGATCGATCGAGATCACGGTGGTAGTTTGATTCGTGGTAGGGCGTGTTGGTTGCCAAGGTGACGGTAGTGGTGACGATCAAGTGTAGCTGGTAGGCCTGTAGAGGGTCGAGCGTAATGTTTCAGCTCGATGCGGGTCGAATATGGTATCAACAAAACAGGGTTGCGGTAGTGGTAGCGAGAGAGGGCTACGTTAGGGTGTGTTGGCTAGCGAGGTGACGGCGGTAGCGACGAGGTATTAAGTGTAACTGGTAAACCTGTAGTGGCTCGAGCGGAATGTTTCAGTTGGATTCAGTTCGTATGTCGTATCAACGAAACAAGGTTATGCTGGTGACGGCGAGGGAGGCTTGTTGGTGTCGAAGCTAGTCTGCCGATTCCGTGTGCGAAGAGTCGGTGAGATTAGTGAAGCTTAGGTGAGGTCACAGTTGTGATGAAAGAAGCGGTGACAGCGCTCCGGTGTGTCGGCAGGTGACCTTTCGGCCCGCAGTATTGTTGGTCGTTACAAGAGACCTGCTTTTAAACAAATCTGGCAATCCACAGGGTCATATCTCTTTCTAGCGTGAACGTTTACGATTGTCCACTGTATTACTTTCATTACAGGAACTTTCTTCGTGGACCGGACGTGATATTCAAAGATTATGAACAGAAAACAACAATTTTGTTTGTGTTCTATCCTCCTGGCGATCACATCCGGACGTCATGCAGAGTGAATCAGAAAGAAATCTAATTGCAGCAGAATATAACAATCTTCAGTTTATTTTGGAACACTTGTTCTCGTAACAACGCAATCAGAATATATGTCTTGATTTTTCCAATCCCAAACATTATTAAAATGTAGTATGTCCGAGAAAATAGGATCCACCACAACTTTTCCACCAGCCAAATCTTTGTCAACTAATACAGAAAGCCCTATTTTAGGAAGTGTAAGGCGAACACCTCGAATAACAGGTACCAGTAATTAGGTCTGACTGTAAGTAAATTCGATGGCGGAACATTAATGACACCTAGCTCAATACACTGTAATTATACTGAATCACGTGAAAGTTTTGTCCAATAAAGATAGCACACCCTTAAACAACAAGGTTTGGGACGCACCAGTAACTCGTAAAATTTGTTTGTTTTTTTTTAAACAGCTAGTATCATCAATAGAAACAAATCCCTGTGACAGGGAGGGCTTACAATCGTCCATACAAAAAGGACTAGATTTAAAATTTTGATTATCATGATTTTTTGAAATGAGAAAAGGTTTTTTATTAGGTTATTTAGTATAAAAATCGTGGGGATAAAAGGAGATTTCAGCTTCTTGTTTCTCTTGTGATTGTAGGGAGACAGAATGCGCTTATCTCTCTTTGGTAAAGATAAGTCACTTGGGTTACCTGACGGCAGTCACTCACAAGCAAATCGGCAATCTTTTAGTTTGCGGACAGCAACCAAACAGGAAAGTTGCTTTCTTTTAGCCGGGACCAAAGGGCCCAGGCTGAGACTAAAGCTGTCTCTTTAGCAGTTTACAAGCTCATGGTCACATAAACGAATTCGGCCTGTTTAAATCTGGAGTCCTAAAAATGGCTTTTTTCAGGTCAGAAGTATCTACACATTATATGTAAGACTTTTCCTTTTGTTCTTCCTTATACTTTGCTTTGCTGTATATATATATAAGTATAGATATATAGTTTTCCACGCGGGACGCTTGTAAATATGTATATGTATAGTTTTGTGTATGTTGTAGTATATAAAAATCTCTGAGAATAATGTACGTTTGACATTCTTTTTTCTTTCAAACATTCCGTTCCGTCCTGTCTTTCAGCTACGGTATTGTTATATCATGGATATAACAATGCCCATAACGGAAGAAACGTCAATTGGAGAATAAATGTTTCTTCTCTAGCTCTTCTCGCGTTACCTGCTTATTTTTTTTACAATATGCATATATAATTTTTTTTATTCTGCTTCAACAGGGTTATTAAAATTAAAACGGCTACTTTTTTGAGTAGCCGTAACACCCGTACGAGGTGTCGGATGTGACGGAGAGATTCGCTGAAACACTGACTACAGATTTTTTCGTAATTTTCATTTAGTTCATAATTATTCAGTACATGAAAATTGTTTTGATGCGTTAGAGTTAGATAGGACTGATGATGTAATACTATTTCTGGTACCCGAAAGAAAGGAACGAAGTTGTTTGAATAGACTGATCGATATAAAATAAATAAATAAAATAAAGTAAAAATAAAAATAAAAATAATAGAATAAAATAAAATGTAATTGAATATTTTTCTTCTTCATCCTCTAAAAGCTAGGTAAAGGATATTCTAAAAGGATCACCCAAGAAAAATAGATTGATAAATTTACGGCCGCCGAAAACTAACAAACACTCGAGAGAAAGTTTTTAGGACTCTTGAATGCTAGCCACAAATTTCGGTTAGAAAGGTAGAAATTCTGTATGATTTCTTGTCACCAAATTCAGAATTGCAATTATCGTGAAAAAGTGAATCTCTTTGTTATTGTGAAAATTTATCGACCATTGATAAAATGACAGCTGACTATGATTTGATTTGAAACAATCTTTTCCACTGCATGGAAATTGTTGAAAGAATTTTATGACTCTTAGGTCAGAAAAAGAGATGGAATTCTCAGAAATAAAGTTTCTGTATTTTATGGTATTTTCTTTCGACCGAAGATACATAATTTCTTACGACATCCTGCTAAATAGCGCAAACAACGAACAGCACAAAAAACATATCGAGGCAATGTTCGATAAGATTTATGAATACGGCTTCAAGCTAAGTTCAAATAAATGCGAATTCTTCATGAAGCAGATCAAATATTTGGGGCAAATAATCGATGAGAACGGAAAAAGACCGGACCCGGAAAGGGCCGAAGCTATTGAAGATATGCCACCACCGAACAGCATCACTAATCTTCAGGCGTTTTTAGGCTGGGCCAACTATTACAATATCTATATTCCCAAAATTTATGATCTTAGAGCCTAACTGAATGACTTATTGAAAAAGGGTGCAAAATGGATTTGGTCTAAAGAATGCGAAGATGCTTTCTAGAAAATAAAAAGCTGTTTAGTATCCGATTTATCGTTAGCGCATTTTGACCCTAAAAAAGAGATAATTGTAGCATCTGACATTAACATCTATGGGAACGGAGCGGTAGTTCTACATAAGTTTATAGCCCATGCCTCCAAAACCCTACTTCCTGCAGAAAGTTATAGCCAGATCTAGAAGCCTGACCATAATTTACACGGTTAAAAAAATTCAAATGTTCACTCATAGAAGGAAATTTGCACTACAAACAGATCATAGACCGTTCTTAACAATGTTTGGATCAAGAAAGAGTATACCAGCGCACACTGCTAACAGGTTACAGCGCTGGGGAATAATCTTGTTAAACTTCGACTTTAAGATGGAATACCTAACCTCAAAAAACTAAGACACGTCGACGGTTTTTCTAGGTTGATTCCATAATTTGCAGAACCATTAGAAGACACAGCGATTGCTGCTTTAAGGGATGAAAAAGAATTATCAGTGCTACTATGCAATACAATTCAGGAGTTACCCGTGACTCTAGAGGATATAAAAAGGAGCTAAGAAGAACAAATTCATCAAAAAAATAAAAATGAAGAAATAGCTGAAAGAAAAACTTAAAAAAAGATCTAAAATATTACCTTTCTCAATCTTATATGCAGATAATGTAGTAATACCATATACTGCATGTAGAGGATTTTGGGTCCTCTAACGATTTATATTATGATTCGACCAACAAGAAATAAACAACTCCAATTCGTAACCAACAAATTAATATATATTGAACAAACAACAATAATACATATAATGACAGTACATACACAGCAAGAGAAAGTGAAAAAGGAAAGAGTTATTCCCCTTTGTCTGTTCATAGAAACAAAATAAGATGTATGAAGTTTTTTCTCTAGCTGAAAGAAAGGTTTGTACAATTGTTTAGATTATCGTCAAGAGTTCAAAGTTCAAATCCTTGATGAAATTATTCAGACAGAAAACAAGGTTCTGTGTCTGTGTATGCGTTTAGGCAAGAAAGTCAGACAGAAGACAAAGTTCTGTGTCTGTGTGTGCGTTGAGTAGAGAGAGAGAGAGAGACTTACATGCGATGTAGCAATCTTAGGCAGTCTGTGGATTTCTACTGACGAAGGTTGGGAAAATCGTGAATTTATGTATAGAAGGTGGCTCGACAAGCTAGCGCGGGAAAAATTTTCTTTACACAAGAACAATCTGTGATTGGCTTAAAAATAAACCAATCAACAAAACACACGTGAAAGTTGCTTCTTAGGTGAAAGGTTAAAGCGACTGCGATTGCTAAATTGCCCTATACAATAACAGTAGTTATTTATAAGCCAATCGCAGACGAGTAAAGTATATGGGTCGAATGTGGGTAAGAAAAGCATATAGCAACCGCTATACTGCAAAAAAAAAAAAAAAATCTTGAAGGAATTTCATCATGTCAAGAATGAAATAATTAATGCGTAGCTATACGTATTGGCCTAAGATGGACCAGGAGGTCGAAATAAATAGTAAAAGAGTGTAGAAGTTGTCAATTTGCGGTAAAAGCACAACCAATGAAAATCCAGCCATGGCCTAAAACGGATGTCCCGTGAACGAGGTTACACATCGACTACGCTGGACCAATGAATGATTACTATTACCTTATAATCTTGGACAGATTCTCCAAATTGCCGTAAATATTCAAGTGTAGACATCAGACACCCGTAAATACTATGAATCTACTAAAAGAGCTTTTTATTCGTTTCGGTGTGCCAAAAACTTTAGTTAATGACAACGGTACACAGTTTAGCAGCAGAGGATTTAGGAATTTCTGCACATTTTTTTCATCGACCACATTACGACCTCTGTTTACCACCCAAGATCAAATGAGCATGCAGAAAGATTCGTAGACACTTTTAAAAGGCCTCTAAGAAAGAATCAAGACATGGAAACTAATGAAAGGAGTGTACAAAAGTTTTTAGCAGTTTACAGAATTACTCTCAATCCGAACATAGATTCAGGCTTATCACCAGCTGAACTGATGTTCGCGAGAAAAATTCGGTCAGTGTTTGATAGGCTGTTGCCTAGTTCAACGAAAAGAATAGTAGAAAATGAAAACTTTGCGACCAAATTTTACAAACCAGGAGACAGATTTGTCTTCAGAAATTATAAAGGTGGAAAAAGATTCTGGGAAGACGGAATTATCATTAAATAACTTGGCAGAGTGATTTACATGCTCAAAAGAAGAAGATTTGAATGTAAGAGACATTTAAATCAGTTAAGGCCAAGATATACAAAAGATATCACGCATAGTAAGGAATTACCAATGGAAGTAATATATGACGCATTTGAAATACCAGTTTCCATATCTCCAACAGTACCGATGGAAGTATCTCCAACTCCGCCAGTGCTGGAAGTGTCAACTTTCCGAAAATCGCTAATGCCTAAAATCTCACCAGCACAAAAATTGGTGAGACGTAAAAGTACTAGGAAGAAGAAAAAAAGTCAAACAATTATGTTCTGACCCCAAAAAGAAAAGGTATTGAGCAAAATTTCATGGGAAAATTAGCTCGGGTGTGTGTGTGGTGGGGGTGCAATGGAATGTCACACACTCCCTATCGCCTATGTGGACTGACTATATTAGCAGTCGTATATAGTGAG
The DNA here is from genome assembly GCA_037127315.1 of Ascarosepion bandense. Taxonomy (NCBI): domain Eukaryota; kingdom Metazoa; phylum Mollusca; class Cephalopoda; order Sepiida; family Sepiidae; genus Ascarosepion; species Ascarosepion bandense. The sequence goes on along the minus strand of JBBBDQ010001527.1, from coordinate 6,587,593 downwards.
CACAGGAGATACCTGTGACTTGTTTCTGCAATTCCTAGCCTGTCACCAGATTCCCTGTTTTGTCATAGAGTATTCTCTTTACAATAAACCTCTCTTCTTTCATCTACACACGTGTTGCTGTTCTTTCACTCGAGTAACACGTTGTCTTTTTGTAACCTCTTTAAAGAATACAACAGTTGTATACAAAGCGAGAAAGCCTAGATGATTAAAACATCTCAGGTTGAGAGATTGAAATGATAAAATACAGATATGAAAGACGACCACACACCAAAGATTCGATAGGAAATAAATTTTGGAGTGATTATTAAAATTTGGCCGTTTGAGCTGAACTACGCCCCTCAGACGGTTATGGTAAGAGGCACCCACACAAAGCAGGAAGGAAACGGGGTTGATCAGATGACCAATGAGAAAAAGGCCTCGGTGGGACTTCGGAAAGTAGGAGAAACGTTCCACGCCCCTCTGGCAGTAGTATATATATATATATATATATATATATATATATATATATATATATATTTAAAATGAAGAGGAAAGTCGACAGACGTGAAGAGACACAGACCGAAGAGACCCAGCGAAGATGCAGTCAAAATAGAAACCGGTGCAGACTTGAAGACAGAGTATACAGACGAGAGATAATGCATTCAAAACAGAAATTGGCGTAGACCAGAAGACAGTGTGTGCAGACCGGAGAGACCCGGCAAAGATATAACACACGAGATATATTCGACACAGGGTTGAGTTAGTTCAAGAGTGAGAGTTTGAGACCGGTACGGGTCGAGTTAACACAAGAGATGTATTGTCAATTGACTGCCTGCTTAAAAGCACCTACGACTTTAGCTTGGTACCAGACCAACCAACTTAGAGTGTTACATCCTATAGAAACCGTGGTTGGAATTATAATTGTCTGAATGCAAGAGTGATAAACTCAAATCAAATACTGTACCGAACAGAACGCATCTTATTGTTAATTTCACAAAGATCTCTTTTTCTTATTGTGGCTCCCTGCTCTGTCTGGATCGTCGATACAGCAGATTCCAGAGACTTTCAACTAAAACCGGATTTGTGGTCAATCAAACACAACGTGGGATATGGCCGAGTTTGGAATGAAGTGATCGACTATCGATCAGCTGCGGAGATTTGGGGCGTCAACGCGAAGGACCATGTAAATTAAAATGTGTAGCAAGTTGTACTAATTCATTTTTTAAAGATTCGAATGCTTCACTCAGGTTAGTTAACTACCTCGCATAGACGACATGGTGAATTAAATTGGCAAATATCACATTCAGTACTTTGAATCTATGGAGCGTGCACCAACAAGTAGAAATCAAGCTAGAGGATCGACCCTATACAGCCTTTGACACGAGTGGCCGTTTGTATCATTTTCGACGGATTCCATTTGGTGTAAATAACAATGTATTGAGTTTTCAAAGAATCATTGGCAATATAATAAGCACAGAAAAATTTAAGGATACATTTGCTTACATAGCGTAACAGTCTGTAAACTAAACCAGTCAGACCATGAGCGCAACATTAAACAGTTCATGGCGACTATTAAGAAATACAACCTTACATTAGATCATGAAAAATGTGTTTTGATGTGAGAACCCTCAATCTATCAGGGTACACTGTGAGTGAAAGGAATATGAAGTCAGACGCTGAGCGATTAAAACCTCTGCTAAAGCTGCCAGTTCCTGACAATATGCGAGCTATGGGCATGTTTACGCATTACTTGAAATTGATTTCTTCTTTTTCAGAGAAGATACGTCCACTACAAGCTAATAGTTTCCTCCTATCTCACACTGCTAAGTTATTCCAAAAAATAATAACATAGAAAAGGCTCTGATAGTTGCTATAGACCCTGCAACCCCACTAGTTATGGAAGCAGACGCATCTGACAGTGCCATTGTTGCATCACTGAGGCTTGATGGTCAGCCCGTTGTTTTTGTTTTTTTCAAAGTACCCTGGTGCACTTTGAACAGCAACATTTGGCTGTTGAAAAAGAAGCCTATGTCATCTTAGACAATACCATACCTTATCAGGCATTACTTTACATTCATGACCAAAAATCAGTTGCATTTATGTTTAATTCCAAATCGACAAGTAAATTTGAGAACGAAAAAATAGCACGATGGAAGACTGAGCTCTCTTGTTTTTCTTTCGGTGTTATATAGCGTCCTGACAAAGAAAATGCTGCGGTAGAAACATTATTAATAGTTAGTAGTATAAACATTTTTCCCTACCAAATCTAAGTTCTTGCGTCAAACACAAAATCTTAGTTGGAATAGCAAGTCATAATAGGCACATATCACAAAACAAGACTTAAACTCTGCATAAAACTTAAAGGGAAAAACACGTATTGCACAACAACGAAAATGTACAAAATTTGCACAAAATGTTTATTGTGTGCAACTTGGCTTTGTCGGGTTTTCGTAAGATTTAACTGCACAAAAATCCAAGCTTACACACACCTACATCTTTTCATGAGCAAATAAAGAGGGCATATAAATTTATACATTTACCATTAGAAAAGCTCGTTTTCATAAAGAAACTCAGCTAAGTAAATTTTACAATGTGCTGACGTTGGCGAAAATAAAATGTACACAACCTCTTATTTATTGGCCAGTCAGGAGCAAGAAAAAGAATCTTAAAAATTGATCCATTTCTATTCTCTCAAAACGTATAAATACGCGTGATTTTTTAATTTCTTTGCAGAGAGCCAGAGTCGTCTGACCGGAAGTCCTGTATTTTCTTTCTCTCTCACTTTCTCCCCACTTTTTCTCAATGACTTGTCGGCAACAAAAGAAAGACAAACAAACACATCAGCGACATCATTTTTGCTTTTCTTCACAAAATAGCAAGCAAAGACTTCATACACATTAACGACACCATTTTCCCTTTTCTTCACAAAAGAAGAATTTCATATGACCTGAAAAACTGAACTCTTAAAACACACATTCACAAGAAAAACTTTACACTGGACTTTCCAACAGATGTGTTACTTCAAATCAGCAAATTGTCTTTTGTGCAACTTTCTGATACTTTCAAATGTGGGGATAGGCTCGTTCACGTTTGACACAAGACTATTTCGCAAACATAGCCGACACTCTCTACATAAATGGTGACCACGACATAGAACACACAGCCAAATCTTCAGATATTTCAACCGTCACTGCATAAATGGTGACCACACATAAAACACACATAACTTCCGCATAAATCTTTCCACAACATCAATTATCGTCCAACTTTAAAGAATTAAAAAAATCAGTCAAGGAGAAAGATTATGATGATTTTATTCAACATAAGTATTACTTCAGATGTGGAACATTTTATAACAGCAAAAACAATGTCAATTTTTTCACAAGAATACTTTCAGTGTCGCTGGCTCCTAACCACATACTACTCAATGAGCTCTTTCAGCTACAGTAGCAAACTAACAGTCATGCAAGTAGCGAGCCAAATTTAACAGGGTTTCCTTAAATGGCGGAGACGACCCCAAGAATACGCAAACAATCTTATCCATATGGCAACATGACGCACCACGCGGAAATTTTTCGCCAAAATGAAAAATACGACTTTTGTATAATAAGTTTGAAACCTAGCTTATTTTCTGTAATAATGCTGCCTCAGTTCAAGGAAACTAACGCGGACCACATGAGAAAATACAACTCGAACGAGGAATAAGTCAACTGCTTTCTCATACTAGACAGCAAAACTGCAGCCTCTATCAGGCTTTACAGGATAAAATGTGATATAGCCGACGCTCCCTACAGTTAAAACCAAGGTGGAAATTTTCAACAGTCCACAAATAAGAACATTAATTAAAAACAGCATTTTCCATAATGTCATGAATGACCAAAAAAAAAAAAAAAAAAGAAAAAAAAAGAAGCCTAGTTCTTATTCATGGACTTGGTAGAAAACATTTTAAGAAATTAAAATTATAGAGCAGATAACTATGAAGAAATCGTTAAAAGTTTGTAAGGGGCTACAAAAAATGAGGCTGCAATATGAACGTCAAAATGCATTTTTTGAATGGCCATCTTGACTAATTTCCAATTTGAAAAATGACGAACAAGTAGTGAGATTCTGAAGATAGGTGTAGTAGGGTATATTTACGAGGAAACACGTGTATATATTTTAACGACACAAGATAAGGAATTTATTTACAAATTTACACAAATGTAACTGTCAATAGCTTAATTTAATCATTTTCTAAGTAACCGATCTTCCAGACTTAATTTATCTTTTGCTTTGCTGTTTTGTTTCCATATTATTGTCGAATTCTGATGGAGTATCTTCTTGTACTGGTATAGATTTATCAATATCAGGCATTTTCGCCGTTTCTGAGACAACCGCTAGTTTTAATCGGTCTATGGACACATTGATATCGATATCTTTTGCAGTTGTAACAGTGAAAAACTTATTATTACGGCTAATTACTTTATATGGACCTGTGTAAGTCGCTTCCAAAGATTTCCGAACTCTGTCAGTCTTAAGCCATACAAATTCACAGTCGTTTAGGTTCTTTGGTATACAAGGATTTGGCGATGAATGTGTGTTCAAAAGAATGATTCTCCGTATCAAACTTTCGCATTTTCTTCATCAGGTCTTTTATTGCCAGGTTTGGTAGTTCATCGTTATCCTCGTTACATGGAATAGTTTGGGAATTTGCGCATGACACCCCGTTACTGCTGTATATGGCGAGTATGTAGATTCATTAGGTGTGATCCTGTTACCTAAAGGTACAGTAGGTAAGGTTGATAGCCATGAATCCTTCCTTGTAATAATTGCTGTCCTTAACGTCCAGTGTGCACGTTCAATTATTCCGTTCGCCTGAGGATGGTATGAAGTTGTTCTCAGTCTGTGAAAGCCTATAATCTTTGACAGCTCTGAAAACAATTCTGACTCAAACTACATAGCTCTATCAGTGATGACATATAAAGGTACTCCGAATCTAGCTACCCATGTGTTAATGAAAGCAGTAGCGACATTTTGTGCAGTTATTTCAGCTAGAGGAACCGCCTCCACCCCTCTAGTAGCTTTATTAATCATGGTTAATAGATAAGTATATGACGAAAAATAGGGGTCTGTTTGGTTTCTTACTTGCGATAATGGACCCACTATGTCTAAATGCACTGTTTGAAATCGCTCAGAAGGTAATTTAAATGGTTATACTTTACTCTTCGTATGTTTAATAATTTTTTGCCTGCTAGTAACTTTGAAACTCCTTGTAGAACTCTTTGACTGACTTGTCCATCCGTGACCAGTAATATCTTGATTTTAGTAAACGTAATGTGGCGGATATTCCTGGGTATGATTATGCGTGCAGACTATCCAATATAGATTTTCTAAGCTCTTGCGGTACAAAAGGTCTCGGTAACGATAACGATATTATAAATTGGTTTTTACCTGTATGCTAAGGTTTGAACCTGTCTTTTAATTGTTTAAGTTTTTCATCCGATTGTTGATGAGTGACAATTTTCTGTAAATCACAAAGATCTATTGTTACAGTATTAGTTGGACAAAACAAGCAGTCTGCAACGACATTTTCCTGTCCTCTTACATGAGAAATGCCTGTGATATTATAGAGAGTTATGCGTTATAGTGAAGTGAATGTGTGTTGAAACATTAGTTTGGTTTGATTTGGCCTTGTCAGTTAGATAGCCCATTATAAGAGGGATATAGTACAAGAAAATTAAATTGTATATAGAAACAACAATTTTATATATATAAATCAATCAAGGTTTTTACAAATAAAAGTAATGTCTTTTGGTTGGTACAAGGTCGTTAAAATATTCGTAGTAGTCCTTGCAAGAGTGAGTTTATATGTACGTATATGTGTATGTATGTGTGAGCGTTATCTTAGGATAGGAGTGTCTTTGAAGTTATCGCCCAGTCTTAAAGGGTTCCGTGAGACGGGTGAACGATGAAGAAAAAGGAGGGGAGAAGTGAGAGAGAAAGAGACAATAATAATAGTTTGTCGAGGGACGTGTTAACTACGCTCGTATTTTTTCACTGCAACCGTCTTCTTGTTTTCTTTTTATTTCGTTTTCTGGGGCTCCGAACAGGTCATCCGAGAATTCACTCCCGGATGTAATTCTGGGCTTTCCACTGGACGACAAACTTCGCATCGGCTCGAAAAAAGGGCCCGTAAAAGATTGTTTTGATAATTACATTACAAAACTGATTGTCAGAATCCTGATGAATAGAGCAAGAAGCAGAATCAGGCCAGAGATAGGGCAGGAACAGTGCGGGTTCGTCAAAGACACTGGAACAAGGAATACCATATTCATGATTAGGATGCTCTCCGAAAGGGCAATACGAATGAAGAAAGACTTGTACCTATGTTTCATTGACTATGCAAAGGCATTCGACAAGATACGACACAAAGAATTGATGGAGATGCTCGGCAGCCTCGACATTTTCGGGAAAGACATAAGAGTAATCAAGAATCTCTACTGGCAGCAAACGGCATGCATACGGACAGGTAACGATCTCAGTAGATCTACAAAAATAGAAAGAGGCATAAGACAAGGATGTGTCTTTTTACCGGATTTGTTCAACCTGTACAGCGAGAATATTTTGAGGACCCTAGATGACACGCCAGGATTTGTTATCGGAGGCCACAACTTGAACAACATAAGGTATGCAGATGATACAGTGCTGATTGCAGACACGGAAAGGAAACTACAAGACTTCCTACAGAAGGTAGCGGTGGAGAGTGACAAAAAAGAACTACAAATAAACTTTAAGAAAACTGAATGCATGGTCATCAGCAAAAGGTGCAACCCAAAATGCCAAATACAGGTGGGGGATACCAGAATAAAGCAAGTACAAAAATTGAAACACCTAAGAAGTGTTCTAACAGGAGATAGAAAGTGCGACACAGAGATCCGAAGGCGAATTGGCATGGCAAAGGACGCGTTCCAGAAGCTGAGTAAAGTACTAACACACAGGAAAATTTCACTAGAAACAAAGAGTGCTGGATTGCTATGTAATGTCAGTTCTTCAATACGGCAGTGAATGCTGGACAATATCATCGAAAATGAGGACAAAACTGGAAGCAGCGGAAATGTGGTTCTACAGAAGGATGCTTCGGATATCATGGACTGAGCATGCAAGCAACGATGAGGTGTTGGAAAGAATGGCAACAATACTGAGCATCAGGAAGAGACAACTGAAGTTCCTGGGACACGCAATGAGGAAGGAGAGCCTGGAGAACCTGATACTGACTGGCCAGATAGAAGGAAAAAGAGACAGAGGAAGGCAGCGGATAACATATTTGCAGGGCCTGATCAGGTGGATGACGGAACGGGGGTTGCCAGGAGTAACAGGAGCAAACATACTAAGAGCCACAAGGGATAGGGAGACGTGGAGAACCATGATCGCCTACGTCCTGAAGGGACAGGGCACATAAAAGAAGAAAGATTATTTGAATTTTTTTATTGGCCAAAAAATATTTCGCATCGAGGTGTGAAATTTTGCGAGTTTTGTGTGTACTAAGCAAAGTTTGTAAATTCGAGAAAATTCTTTTTTTTCTAACAAAATCAATGAGTCAGATTTAAATTTTAAATTTAGAACTTGTTTTATTCACTGCAATATATTCGCTTATAAAGCTCAGATGACGCTTTTGGCTGTCCGACTTTAAAGGCAAATGGCTAGTAAAAGCATTACACAATGGTTTATGATCTATTAACAAAAGTGTATTCCTACCTTTTATGAGGTGTTTAAAGTGCAACACCGCTAGATATGCAGCGAGTAACTCACGATCAAAGGTGGAATATCTTTGTTGGATCTGAGACAACTTTCTAGAGAAGAAACCCATGGGAACAAGCTGGTGTTTTATCAGCTGAAGAAGAACGGCACCTAGTGCATGATTCGAATTATCCGTGACAATTTGATAAGTTTAAAACTTGTTTTGTTCATTACGTATAGATTCTCGTTCAAATAATGGAGTGTAATTCTGTGTATTTTTTTTTTGTAAAAATGTGTTGTGTTTTTCCATTTAATTGTTCTACCGGTTTTTGTTTTTGTATTTGTTTTATGGGAATAAGCTGGTATTTTATCAGTTGATGAAGAGCGGCACCTACTGCATGATTCGAACTACCCGTGACAAGTTGATAAGTTTTCACGTTCGAATCCGGAAAGGCTAATGTCGTTACACTTGACAATGACTTCTTCACTGCTTGGAAAGAAGCTAATTCCTCCGCGGTTAAAATTAATTGCTTTGCCTTAGGATTCAAACGGATACATTATGTGAGTGGGAAGATTAAGTCACTAAATTTTGGTATTAATTTTCTGTAAAAATTGACCATGTCAATAAAATCGTCGCAATGTTTTTGAATCTTTGGGACGAAGAAAAAATTGTTCAGATCTTGAAGCATATTAGCGTTAGGTTTGATTCCTTCGTTCAAAACATTAAAACCCAAGAAAATGAACTCTGTAGAAGTGAAAATACATTTTGAAATATAAATATTAAGATCGTACACATTTAACTTCCGAAATACTTGATCTAGTTGTTCAGAATGATAATGTTCGTCATCGGAGTACATTAAAATACCATCGATATATACAAATGTACACTCCATGTCCCAGAAGATGTCATCTATCATTGGACGGTACTTGCGGCATGTCGTGATATTCAAATAAACCGTGTTCTGGCAAGATTGCAGTTTTACATACATCATTAGGATGCACCGGTATTTGGTGTTATGCTGAGGATAGAACAATCTTTGAAAATATCTTTTTTCCGTTCAATTTTATATCCCGTGAACTGATATTGGAAATTGGATAGCGATCTGGATTCGTAATGCTATTCAGTTGTCTGTAGTCTCCCACTGGCCTGTACGAGACATCCGATTTTGGCACTATGTTGAGTTCGGTACTCAACATAGTGCCAAAATCGGATCTGGAAGGGGAAATTATGCCAGTTTACTGAAGCATTTTAAATTCTTCCTTGGTGATGTTAGATTTCTGCTTCGACAGCTGTCGCACTTTTGTATATACAGGAGGGTTGCTCTCTGTTTCAATTCTGTAAAACAGTTTTGATTTTTTGTGTTAAGATCTCGTTGAGAGGATATAAGATTAGCCTCCCATATTTTTTTAAGTTCCCTGTTCATTTTCGTCATCATAGACTGAGACGTGTAACACACACGTTGATAGCTTAGCATCACTTTGCCTATTGGTAATTGTGTCGATCAACGTATTATTTTTACAATCCACTATTAGTCCACAGTGACTTAGGAAGTCATATCCCAAAAGTGGTTTCGTAGTGTTAGCTAGAATAAATGTCCACGTGAATTTCCTCGTACGGTTTGTTACCGTTACGTTTTGTAATCTGTCCAGAGCACTCTATTATTACATTGTTTGCAGAAACCAGCGCAACATTTGTAGGATATGGAAGTGTGTTTGTTAGGTGTTCATTTGGAATAATTGACACGGCAATATCCACAATTAACATATTTTTCTGGGCTTCTAAATGTGTAGTTACTTCCAAAAGGGGCGGAAAGGTTGAAGCCATCACCTCCCGCCGCAGTAGTTTTCCGATTTTTCTTTTCGTGCTGGTGAAGGTGGTCGTAAGGACGGCTCCAATTTAATCTTTCCTTTATTCGGTCATATACACCATGGTTTACAAGATTTAGCATGGTTTGCATAGTAAATGTACGACCTGTGTACTTTTGACTTCTGGTCGAGATAATATGGATTTAAAGTAGATTGGAATTTGAAATTCCGACTACGGCAGTCTTTTTCTTCTTTTAGTTGAATCTGCTGAACGGGTTTGGGGTTTTCTGCTGATTAAAATACAGCAGTAGGTCGTCGGCCATTTTCCCAAGTCTTTCTGTTTCTAAATCTGCTTGTGCTGCTAGGACGGGTCTTGTGTTAATCAGTATTGCTTAGATGAAATTGTGTCATATAATGTCGCTGCTCACGCCAATTTTTGTTGCTAATGTCATTAGTTCATTTAAATAATGGATGGTCTGCCTGTGAGGATGCGAGAAGACATCAATTTATCAAGCAACTCTGGCTTTGATTTTTCATGCAGAGCTATGACTACTTTCTTTTATAAGTTTTTCAGTCTCCTGACTGTAAAATGGTGGGTAGTAGTTTGCATATTATCTCTGGCGGTAATGCAGCCAACACATGATAAAATTGCTGAACGATAGTCGTTATCTTCATGATATTAAACTGTGCTTCCATAATTTTGAACCAAGCAAGTACATTTGATTCCATGAACATAAGTGGGGGGGGGGGGGTTGATAGATACTCTGCTTGTATCGATTCGTCAGCCCCTGTGGTCGCTAGATTCACATCCATTTCGTCGTTAAACATCTTGACTTATGTGAAAGCCGTAAGTTTTAGTTTCCTCGCACATCATAGATCACCAGTGAAAATAAGTGCGGTTCAGTATAATAACGAGGAAACACGTGTGTATATTTCAACCACACATGATAAGGAAATTATTTACAAATTTACACATTTGGAATTGTCCGTAGCTTGTTTCAAGACAAGTAATCGCACATTATAAGTTTGTAGATTCGATGAACAGCCGAAGGAGAAAATGTTCATATTAAATTATCAAACACTAAGTAAATTTCCAAACTTCGTTTTTCACACAAAACTATTACAGTTGAATTCAATAAAAACAAAGGTTTTTAAAATGATTAAAACAAGGTAGGAGATTTCCTTTTTCACGCAAAAGTATTACAGTTGAACCTAAACTTATTTATAAATGGAACTTTGTGTGTGTGTCTGTGTGTGTCTGTGTGTGTGTCCGTTACCTATAGACTCCGAAACGGCTGAACCGATTTTCTTGAAAATTTACACAGTTGTACTATAAGCGTCTGCGAGTGTTTTTAGCTAAGTTTTGTATCGAGGTACCCCCGATAAATATCGAAAATCGATAATCGAAAAATTCGGGTTATAGAAGGAGTAGTAGTCCGATTTTAATCAAATTTGATACACTCATAGACAAAGACATAAGAAACGATATTCAGAAGTTTCAAGGTTACAGTTCTTACAATAGTGCAGAAAATCGATAATATATATATATATATATATATATATATATATATATATAAAAGACAAGATGTTTGCGTGTGTGTCTGTTTATCTGCCTGTATGTCTATTTTTTCAGCCCTTTTATTTTAGTTTTTGCTTCGGGTTTGGCTCTAAGTAGGTATAATTGTAGTTCTTAGTCTCAGCCATGACACCATTTACTCAGAGGACTTATTTAGCCTTCAAAATTCAGTTTACGACAAAAAAACTTATTTGATATCGATACCAGGAAATCAAAATTTGACTTACATCCATTCATTTTTCTTTCAGTCTACGGATTCGCTTTAACTGGAAACAACTATTGCTTTTTCGTTTTTCGTGCCAACGTCCAAAGAGTCTAAGCTCCAAGACCATGGATTAGTTTTAAAGCTTTCATTTACACTCGAGCAACGCCGGGCTATACTGCTAGTTCAATAAACAAAGGTTTTCAAAATGAAAACAAATATAGAGAGAGTTCATTTTTCACATAAAATATTACAGTTGAATTCAATATAAAAGGTGTTAGGTACTTAACTTTAAACCTTAGAATAGAGACATTGAAATCTTCAGGAGGCTGATAATATGAGCGTGTAATTTGACACCGGCGATATTCAGAAGCGTGATCGTGATATATCAGACTCCAATTGTCTCTGGCCGACTGGGCACGTTAATAAATAAATAGGTCAGTCAGGTCACGTGTTCGGATCAAACACAAAATCCTTTTTTTGGCAGACATGACACTGGTCATTGAAAGTTCAATTTATTACTTTTTGTAAACCACCCTTTTCATTGGTTAAAAAATGAATTCACTCTCGCTCGCTAAATTTTCTTTATCTTTTCTCGGCACGGAGGCAATCTGTTTTTTTTTTTTTGGTCAAAAAAATAAATTTTCACACTTTGCGGGTTTACAAACCGTGAAGAAAATAAACTTATTTTTATTTCGAATTCACCCCAATTCTCTGCCAAGATATCAATCAAAATTATAGAGGAACGGTAGCTGGGCCGCTAGGGTTTCCACATGATGTCTGAAATGATGCCGATGTGTGAAAGAGACATACAGACTGCCATCAACAAGCAAATACGCTAGAAAGTTTTGTAATGAATTATTTTTCCCATAGCAAAGCTTGATATGTTTTTTTTTTAATTAATTTCTATCGTTAACGTAATTTTAAGTGTAGAATTGCTCGTATTCATGAAACTTGAAAAATTTTAGCACGTGTCTTAATTTTTTAGTCCTAATTTTAAAAATCTGGAAAATAGCACATAAAGCTGCTAATACTTACCCGATAGAGCGAAATCGAGTTGAAATTCGTATTTTTAACGCACCCAAATTACCCAGAATCAAGCATCATCATATTCAATAAAAAATTTAACTTGTCGAATTTGAAAAAATGATTGCATTTCACATGATAATTTATTGATATTTTTGCATAAAATAATTTGATATTTCATATATTTTTTAATAATGTGCCGCTCTAATGTACAAAAATTTAAATTTTACACTACAGTAACAGAAAATTATCAATGCAATTATTATAGAAATAACCAGCAGGTGGTTAGCGTGTTTATTTCAGGAAAAAAAAAATGAAAAACGTTTAACTACTTTTCGTTGTTACGAAAATTGCCGAGTTGGTGTTCGGCAATTCTCGGATGACCTTCACATGTAAAGGATAAGAACAGGCGAAGGTCGCACATCAAAAATAACACAGGCAGGTAGTATTGCAAGTTGATAAGCAGCTAAGCTGCTGACTATTGGTTGGTGGACGATTAATTTAGTTTAACCAGTCTGTGCTTTTGCACCCGAAAATGGCAAAAAGAGAAGTTGATATTCGTTTGAAGAGTGCTTCACAAACCGTGAAGCCAGTCTTCGGTCGTAACGACAGCGTGATGGCGGTTCCTGGCAAAGAAGGTGTCTATGTGGAGAAAGGCTCATACCATGGTCGGGCCATTGGTGTTTTCACTAGTGGTGGTGATGCTCAAGGTAATAATGATAATAACAATAATCAGCTCGTGACGTTTGAAATTTGTCATTTCAATACTAAGTTACTAAATTGTTTATCTTTAAAATCTAGTCTGTCAATGAACAAACCATTCTTGTTTTTGTTAAATGGCGTCTTCTCTCCTTTCGAACAATTTAGGGTACATTTACCATTCTACTGCGCAATCAACCAGTTAAAGCAGACATATAGATTAATGATATGGTACAAATTTTTCTATAATGCATGTTGAGCAGAACTCAACGAAAAGTATTTAATGCTATTTTTCAAAAATATTTAGCGTCTACTCCAATACGACGAGGTTTTAACACTTGTGCAGTTTAAAAATGTCTTTAAAAACGAAAAATCTGTTATTAAGGAATTTTAATTCTTCAATTTCTGTAAAAAAAAAAAAAAAAAAATAAAAAATAAACAATGTAGGCTGTTTGCAAATGCATTATTATTAAAACAACTGCATTCCTAACGTTATTTCTATTTTTACGGTAACTTTGCGTTGTACAACATTACAACAACCTTGGCCTTTCAGTCAAGGACAAGTTTCTTTTTTAAAGTCTTGTTTTTTCACTTGAATTCGGTTTCGAGTGATGTTTTGAATTATCGCAGATTACTGGTTTCGTTTTAAACATTTTTTTTAATTACAAGAATAAAATTAAAATGTCATTCATTTTTAATGCCCTTTTAAAATCTTGAAACTTTGGTAAATTTGTTAGCCCGTTGATGTCCACCGTAACATACCCTTATTAAAAAAAAAAAAAAAATTAAAAAAAAATGCTCCTCAAAATACCCGGTGTTAATTTAAGTTTAAAGCATAAGTTAATCTATTTTAAAAGTTTGTCCAAAAATTGTGTTGGCGGGGTATTTAATGAGATTTAGTTTTGATTTTGAAATTAAGTTACTTAATTTATGATCGTTAAAGCTTCTGGCATGATTTGAAGTTCAAATGAAGTTCTAGTTCAAATTTTGAACTAGAACTTCATTTCATGAGAGAAATAAAGAGACGAAATAAAAATCAAAAATGTAAAAAAAAAAAAAATTAGTAAAAAAAATTTTTTATTTGTTCAAGAATTTTAAGTTTTCAACTACTGTTTGTGTGCGAGGAAAATCGTTTTTATTTGATTAAATTCAAACAATCATTAAAAAAAACCGTAACTGATATTTTGTGAAATTTACCGAAAGTATAGTATACATTTTTTTTAGTTTCAAAGTTCAAACAAAAACTTTACGAATATTGAGTTTATTGTCCAATAATAGCAAAACTCAAACTAATTTCTATTAGAAAGTTCGGTTTTCAACCGTTTTTTTACTGACACTTAAATTTTTATTAGTTAATTTAATTATTTTTATTGTAATCTTCCAGAATTATACACATTTTTTGTGTTTCTGGTCTAGGTACCTTCACACAAAACGCGATATCCAAGATTAAAAAAAAAAAATTGAAGCTTTTAATTTTATTTTAAATATTTTAATTTCATACTAATAGAAATAAGCAAAATACTTTTGAGTTTACTGTAAAACTAATTTAAATCGATTGGAAGGAGTTTTTAATTATTTATAAAAAAAAAAAATAGCTGGTTAATTTTTCTTGTATCACAATTTTTATTTTTCTTTATTAAAAAATCTTAAAAAAATATACTTTTCTGAAATTTTATTTGAGGAATATTATTAATTGATTTAAAGTTTTAATCTGATTTCAAGTAAATACTGTTACTTTGACCGCAGAAATGCAGTTTTGAAAATACAGCTGTTTTCATTCAGAAAGACGGAAGTTTAATTTTTTCCTACAGTAGAAATAAAAAATACCTCCACTCATTTTCGATACCTAAGTTCTAAAATGAATTTTTAAAATGACAAAAAGCTTTCTTGAAAGTTTCCATTTTTTTTTGTTGCTTTTTTTTTTAAGCAAAAATGGTAGCTTCAAGAACTAATCATTTGGCTTTCAATTATAATTAGTTTAATTAGAAGCCAAATGATTTCTACTAAAACTACTTTCAGTAAGTAAAATCATGGTGTAAAACAAATTATATTGGTTGAAATTTCAACTTTTGAGCATTTTCAGTAAAAACATTAAGAACGGCGATATTTATTTATTTTTGACATGTTTGTAAACAAAAATTAATTCTCATTAAAAAAAAAACTTGCAAGATTGAAAGGTAAATTGGTAAATTTTTTAATTTTTATTTGTTCCCCGAAGGCCTTTGTCCCCTTCAAATCTCTCCAAAACAGCCTTATTTCCCAGCAAATGTATATGCTGAACTCTAAATCGATAATTATTTATTGAAGAAACCTACCTTTTTTGTTTTTAACGACCAGGGAAAAAAAAATCGAACTTCTAGCTGTTTATCTCACCCCTCAACCACCATTGAAATCTGTTATTAACTGCAGAATGACACTTACAGTGTACGCGTAGTTAGCTATTTTTCGGCCTATTTACTTCCTTTGCGATTTGTTTTGTTTCGGAACTCAGTTTCCGCTGAAAGTTGCATGGGCTGTAGAATTTTTTTTTTTTTTTTTTTTTTTTTTTTTAAGATATTTAACTTTCAAATTTATTAAATTTAATTAACCTTCAAATGCATTGCGTTTATTTGCGTGTTTTATTTTTCTTTTTTCAGAAGAAAGTTAACTTTCAGATATATGAAAATAAGTGATAACTAGTTTTACTTAACCTTCAAATATATGAAAATGTAATTTGCGTGTTTTTTTTTCCTTTTTGTTTTTTTTTATGAAAATAAGTGATAATTGTAGTTTTACTTAATTTTTTACAACAAAAGTTAACTTTCAAGTATATGAAAATATAGAATTTTTTTAATAAAGTAAACTTTCAAATATATGAAAATAAGTGACAAGTAGTTTAATTAACCTTCAAATATATAAGTAGCACAAAAAAGAAAATAATACACGCAATAACCCTACCCAATTATCACTTATTTTCATATATTTGAAAGTTTTTTATATATATATATATATATATATATATAGCAATTTAGTGGAGGTACCTGTTTTTCTCTTCGTGAAAGTAGAACACTCTTAATGTAATGCTTCATTTATCCAATTGGGTTTCTATCAGGTTATAATGGATATCTTTCTTGTTCCACCAGACAAAGCAAAAACTTCTGTGAATGGAGTTCTGATTTGTGTGTTAGCACTATTTTTCTATCAATGCAAACCCATCTTTCTTCATCTGTAACTATGTGAAACCCAAATGAAATATTAGCATTCCTGGTTAAAAGATTGTTGCAGATGGTGTCATTCAGTTTTCATGTGAAAGCTAATAAAGAACACAACTTTTCTCTTTGCCAGTTTTAATATTTATTTCTTTTATAAAGAAGAATATATGTAAGAATAAATGAAACAAAGAAACTATGCACAAAAAATCTCCTTTTATAAATAGTAAATTGACTCGGAATGTGAGATCAGGGAGCCGAGTTTGAATTCCAGTTGAATTCTTTGCATTCACTTACACACAAATACACTTGGGAAAGGTATTAATCTGTCTCTTCCCTCCAGTTAGGGGATAAATAATAGGACAGATTGGGTTCTATAGCCTTGGCTGGCAACCAGTCTACTGCTGAAAGCAATGGCAACCTACTGCGGGATAATCTTCTGCCCAGTCAGTCATGTCTTTTGAGACATGATCACCCAAAGCGTGTATCATGTATGGCACTTGACTGAAATGCATAAACAGCACAGTGCTTTCTCAACGTATGTAAGAAATTAGACAAAACAAATACCACCCTAAATATCATGGAAAATAAGGAAAACAGCATTAAATCCCAAAACTGTCTGGAGGAGAAAGTAACTATAATTTACGAGATGAACACAAATTACTAAGTAAATAATCAGAACTCCTCTCAAAATGTAGACATAAAAACAAATTTTTACTATGTTACTTAAAAATTTAAGATGAATGAAAATGAATAAAGTAAATAATAAACAAATTAACTACAAATGCACGCATGCCCAAGTCAACAACAAATAAGTAAATGATGAGTAAAAAAGCATTAAACACCATAAAATAGCCACAAATAACATTTATCATACTTTGAAACATGATTGTTACTGACCACCTAATAATTATTAGAATACAATAGACCTACCAATAATGCATCATTGATCAAGCCAAAATACATTGCATAAGATCTGAAAATTGTGTTTAAGCACAATATGTTGCACGGGTGTTGACCTCAATGACCATTTTTATATACTCTCTCTTTCTCTCTCTCATATTGTGCACTTTGACCCATAAATATAACATACCTAGAAACTATATTTTTATCGTGTGTGTGTGTGTGTGTGTATATATATATATATATATATATATAATTTAGTGTATCGAGGCAGCAGATAATTTTCTAAAACATATACTGTTAAATATAAGAGGCAATGAATGTCTATTAGGCTTAATCATGAGCCATTCTAAACATCATATTTTGGCTTTAATTTCAGGTGAAAATAGACAAAAATTCTCCATTTGGATAATTTTTTTAAGTTGGTTCTAAGCTTTCGACTCACATGAGCCATCTTCAGAGAGGTTACAAGGACATTAACATAAAGACATTCACCATCAGTGACGATTTTAACTTATGTTGACTTTGCTAAGCAACATTAACAGTTACCAAAAATAGCAAACACAGTTCGTAAATTTGTAATGTGGTTCTATGACATCACACCTTTCTGATAAGAGTACAATTAAACAACATTTCTTAGAAAAAACAGTCATGGAGGTAATATCAAACAGATTTTAGTCAACAATACAATAATCCTCACTCATACACATAGTAAAAAGAACCTTCAGATATTGGAAGCCATTTACATTAAATCCAAACAATCCACACTTAATAAAATCACATTTAAATCTGGTCATAATACATTACATTGCATTTAAATATATGGTTCTGTTATCATTTCGAGCTCTCACATGGTGTGATATCATAGAACCGCTGGTAGAAATAAATATATATACTGTTTGATTATAAGCAAAATATCTACTTAAATACTAGAATATACACATTATTGAGGAAGTTGTTTGCTACTATATAGAATGATCACCAATGAATTTGGAATTGGATGAGATATCAAAACTGCAAAAGTATAAAGATTGCAAAAGCAGTTGATGAGCTGTGTGTTTGTAATATATAATAAACTCTTTAAGTAGGTAATTTTTTCTTAACACACTGGCTCAGTGCAATATATCTAGCTCTTCTGAGATGAAATCTGTTGCATTTTCTAACAAAGAAAACCTAAGATATTCTGTAGGAAGTACTTGGGGAGAAAAAGCATGTGAAGCAACAAAAAGCTCAAGAAACATTAAAAGAAAACCAGTGAAAGGGAAAATAAATATGTATATTTGGTTATGATGTCTGAATGGAGACCAACTCATTCCTACTCTATATGCATGAGTTGGTCTACATTCAGACATCATAACTGAATGCAATGCCCTAAGGAATCAATTTTTTTTCTTTTTATTTATATACAGATAACTAAAAGTCTCCATGTAATAAGACAAGCTATCTGAATGTGAGGTTAACCTCTAGTAACCATGATTACTAAAAATCTTTGCAGAGCACAGCATACCAGTTCTATACAATGGACTGAGATATTAGTTTACTATATTAGCATGAAGATTTGCAAGATATCCAAGCATAAATTGTTTTTCTTTATTAGATTTTTTTGTTGTTCTTATTAAATTTTTTTAACCCTTGGCAAAAATTGTTTGAAAAAACTTATTTGACCAGAAATGCTTTTTGCTAGGTTAGATTCAGATATTGTTAATTGCTGTTTCTTTTGTTGCTTTAAGGTATGAATGCAGCTGTCAGAGCTGTTGTTCGCATGGGATTGTACCTTGGATGCAAGGTATACTTTATAAAGGAGGTAGGTTGTTGATTCTGATCATGTCATATTAAGACTTGATAATTGTATGCTTACAAGTTTCAATTATAAAGAACTTTAATTTCTCCTTATTTTGATAACCAATTATCATAATTCAAAATGCTTTTCTAAAATTATGTTTTTGAGCTAAATGTAACTGGTTTCCTAAAATTGTCATAATTCTTTATTCAAAGGTAATATACAATAATGTTTTATGTCTGTTACTTGTTAAATTTTCTAATTAGATTGTTTGTATTAAGACCACCATAAAAAAAGGGTCAAAAGATATCTCCCCTTGACTATTCAAGGGAAGTTGATCCCCAGCTAATAGGTGCATACTGGGAGACAGAGGGACTGCCGGCAGGAACCAGCAATGTTGTGTGAAGAACTTTGCCAGGCTCATTATAACCACATCCTTATTCAACATCCACAACTATTCACTGTATTCATGTTTCCACAATAATAAATTCCCTAGTTATTTCCAATACTCAGCGAGTGTGTCATTTTTCCATATCCGTTTTATTTTGTCATGTTAAAAACTCTTTTTTTTTTTTTTTTTTGAAAATTCATTATTTCTTTTAGGGTTACCAAGGAATGGTAGATGGTGGAGATCATATTGTTGAAGCTACTTGGGCTCAGGTATCTGGGATGATGAATCTGGTAAGTACTATATTTATTAACCATAATGCATCACTTGATTTAAATATTTATTTGCATTTATATTATACCTTTGTGGCGGAGACTTACCTCGTCGAAGCAAGTTTATCTGCACATGCATTTGTAGATGTCATGGAATCACAAGGCAAGCTCATGCAAGGCAGTTTTTGGAATGACACGGTGCATGTGTCATTGGCGAAAGGAGGCTCTCGCGTGCAAGAAATTTCGATTTTTTTTTTTTTTTTTTTTTTTTTTTCCCCCCCTGCTAGGGACCATAAACGCATAAAGAGCCAACTTCTGTTTCAGAACCAGTTTGGTGTTGGTGATTCGTGACGGCTACACTGGTGTGCAGGGAACAGTCCAGAATGAAGCAGTATTCCAGGTTCTACGTGGAGCAGCTGGAAGAACGGATCCAAGCAGTCATTAATTCCTCTACCATCAGCTAACTTGTAGTTTAAACCAACCATCTTCAAAAAGTTTTCTGAAATCTCTTGAGTGAAGATTGATATGCAAAAAATCGATATTATTCCAAAAGCACATTTAATTTTTTTTTTTTTTCAGATTCGATAGAAGTATTATCAAATATCACATTGCAGCCAATACTCTATTATTCACAAGATCACCAAAACCTTGTGGTGCACAACTATTATCTTAATAGGTTAGGAATAGTTTTCTTAATGTTGCTTTTATATAGTAGCATAAAATTCTATTGATTTTGAATGAGTTAATTTATGGGTTTCAGTCGATATGTTCTTTAATCTATAAGATATAGAATAAAATTACAGATATATAATAACCTGTATTATTAAATAAAATTTTTAGTTCAATGAAGAAAGAAAATGTTTTAATAGACTTGATAATAAAAATTAATATGAACAATTTTTTATTAGATATGCTATATCTATGTAATCAGTTCATTTGTTTTTGTATAAAGAATCAGAAATCCAATGAGATTTATGTGACTTAAAAGACAATTAGAATTCTATATTTAGAACTTGTTTAGCAAATGATTTGTAGATTTGATTAAAAAAAAAAAAAATCAGATCTAGAAATCACTCCTGAAAGAATTGCAAAAACTTATTTAGCAGTGAGGTATGCTTGTATTACCACAAGATTAAAAAAAATAGTTGGAATTTATGTATACTAAATTGGATGTTTTGTACTCTTAAGAAATAGCAATAGATACTTATGGTTTACCTATATTCCACACATTCAGTTATCTATTCATTTTTCTTTCTAAACATTAAAAAAAAAAAAGTTTCAAATGGCAACTATTAAATATTCAGTAGGCCTTTTTGATAAATTTTTGTCACTTTTCACATTGTTTTAATTTGTATTAATATCACTGTTTTATATAACAAGCTATATTCACTGGACTATGTAAATTTTAGTTAACACATCTTAACTTAGAAATTAAAAATAACTTTACTCTCCAAAATCAATGTTTGTGCGTAAGTAAATGCAAGGAATTCAACTGGAATTTGATCTTGGCACACTGATTTGTTGTTCCGAGTCGATATCCACTGCACCACAACACACATCTGGTAAAATGGATGTATATAATTTTTTTTTTTTTTTTTTTTTTTTTTAATTGGAAGATATATATAATTTTTTAAAATTATCTTTCATCTCTAGGGTGGTACAGTTATTGGTAGTGCTAGATGCAAAGAGTTTCGTGAACGAGAAGGTCGACTAAAAGCAGCTTATAATCTGATTCAAGTAAACATTACCAACTTGGTTGTTATTGGAGGTGATGGAAGTTTGACAGGAGCCAATAAGTTTCGTCAAGAATGGCAGTCATTGTTGCAAGAATTGGTAGACAATAGTAAGTAATAATGATGTAAAATATACTTATTGAATTGAGTATTGCTTTTAAAAAATACCTTGGTTTGTTTCTTTGAGTTTATCATAAATGAAAAGTTGTCTTGGGCACTAAAAGAATGTATGATCTATTATAGATTTTAAATTAGTCACTGTGAAATGAATTTGAGATCCAAACTTGTATAAAAAAAAAACAAAACAAAATGAATGTCCTCTGGTCATAGATAAAATATTTTAGTTGAATATATGGATCAGAATCCAACAAGATGAATAGAATAAGTAAAAAATCCAAGAGTCAGTATGTTGATTGAGGTATAGTTTCATTGGTTAGATATGTATCACGTATGATAAAGCAATGGATGAATATTAAATGCAGAATAAAAAAAACTTGTCTGTTTAAGTGTGTGCCAACGCGTAATAAAAACATTAGATGTAAGCAAAAATGTGTGTTAAGCTCCAAACTATAGATGAACTAAGTGTGCATATATGTCAATAACATTAGTATGTGTGAATGATAGTGATGAAATACATTTCCGTTCAAAATATGTAGCAAGTATTGTATACATGTGTCAAGTGATGGAACAAATTTTCTTTTAAATAAAATTAAAGAATCCATTATGAATATATGCATTGAGAGAAATCGTGTGAATGTGTGCATTTCTAATCTCATCCAAAATATCTCCAAATACAAACTATCTACCATTGAAACCAACTCTTTAAGCCTAAGGCCTAAAATTTGCTACAGGACTAAAGAAATATGATACAATAACCTCCTTAACTAAAAGCCATAATTCCAACCACACAAATTATAAAAATGCATAATAGCAGCAATCCTCATCAATAAAAATGAAACTACACTACCCATGAGATCCATACAGGCATTAAATAATTTATCAAAACAGTCAAAAAACTATTAAAAAATGAAAAGAATATCCTTATACTTACATTCATAATAAACATCTAATGTTTTTATTATGTGTTGGCACACACACTTAAACAGACAAGTTTTTTTTATTCTACATTCAATATTCATCCATTACTTTATCCCACATGACATGTATCTTACCAATGAAACTATACCTCAGTCAACATACTGTCTCTTGGATTTTTTTAAATCATCATTTTTAATAAATCTCTGAAGAAGCTTGTTAAAAGTGAAACATCTTAGATTAAAGACACTTCTTTTCCTACTTGTTCTTTACTTATTCATAAAAATATTTGTAATTTTTTTTTCTTCTCCTTCAGATCAGATTACCAAAGACAGAATGAATGCTTGCAAGCACCTAAATATTGCTGGCATGGTGGGTTCCATTGATAATGATTTTTGTGGTACTGATATGACCATTGGTACAGACTCTGCTTTGCATAGGATTGTGGAAGCTATTGATGCAATTGCCACTACAGCCATCAGGTATTTTTTTTTTTTTTTTCAGTAATACTTATTTAATATCATTCATATATATATGATTGGCCAAAAACTTAATTTTATTTTTGTCATGAGATAGCATTAGAAGCATTTAATTTAAAAAAAAAAAAAAAATTACTTTTTATATTCTATTGTGACGTGAATTGAAAATGTAACAAAATTGTCATTCTAATTCTCAAAATAAAAACATGAGCTTTTTATTTTAATGCCACTTAAAATCCAATTAATTATTTGAGCAGTTTGAGGTATTACTGTGAATGAATTAATGTGTCAGAATTATTTTATACAGTTTTTACAATGTTCTACTGATAGTGACTGACATTAGTTATGAATGTTCTACATTATACAATATAGAATCCAATATACTCAAAGTAACCAAATAAAGCACTGTAATTTTGAGAGAGTGAGGCCAAGGAGTTATAGTGTGTTGCTTTCTGGGAGATTAGTGTCATATATACTGATGGAAGTTAGAAAAGTTTCTTGATGGTGGTTAAAAGAGAGCAGTTTCATTTTGAAAGCATTAAAATTTACGAGTCATTTCTTACCCCAATTCCTCAAAGATTGGAGGTCCTTTCCAAGAGCAGCAGCAAGGTTTACTTTATCTTTGGCAGATTTCTTATTGAGACAGGAGTAAATAATGGTGTCATTTGCATAGATGCCTACTTGTGAATTGATGACATTTGATGAAAATCGGGGAAAAGTGTAGAACCTAGGAGAGAGCCTTGAGGAATGCCCACGTTTGTATAAAAGGATCTGGAATCCTGCCCATTCAGAAGACCTTCATTTCACAATTTGATAGGAATAATTGTATTAAATCAAACACTTTTCAGATATCCAGAGCAACAGCTCAAGTTCCACCGTTCTTAAGAGTTTTGTATGTATGTGTGTGTGTATGTATATATATATATATATATATATATATATATATATATATATTCAGTAATAGCCATTAGAACATTAGTGGTAGACTTGGCATAGCAGAAACCATGCAGCTTGTCAGAGAGTATGTTGTAAGACGTGAGGTGATGAACCATTTCAGCATTTTTAAAAACAGGAACTACAGGACTTCCAACAAACAGGAAGCAGTAAGGCAATAGTTATAGTTTGGAGAGTACGGGAGAGTTCAGGGGCACATTTCTTTAGGACAATAACTGGAATACCATCACCTCTGCTTACCTTATGAGAGTCAAGCTTAAAAATTGTTAGAGACCAGAGACTGGGTTATATATACATCACTCAGTTGAGCCTTAGTTTTAGGTAGAAAGTCAGGTGTGGGTACTCCAGATGAGTCAAGTGTGAAGTTGAAAGAGGCTTTGCAAACAAAGCCTTCCACCTGACATTTGTTGTGAGAACCTCATTGATTGAATAAAGGAGGGATCAAAGGTTTGCTGTTGTTTAGCACATTTTTGCAGAGCTGCCATTAATCTTTGGAACCAAACTTGCAAGATGTTATATGCTGCTTAATTCTATCAGCAAACAGCTTTGCATCATTTAGGACATGTTTGCATTCATTATGAGCAGACAAAAAAAGTACCCCTTCTAGTCAGATGTGTTGCTCTGGTAAAGTTGGAAGAAGTGATTCCTGTTGGCAATGGCAGCCAAACAAGCAGGAGAGAACCAGGGAGTCTGAATTTCCTGGCTGGGTTGAAAGCATTGATGCTGGCTTTCACCCAAAAGGAGACCTCAGAGACACAGTTTTCAACAAGAAGATTAAAAACTTTATTCCAAAGGACATCACAAAGGAAATCGTAGAATGAGTCCTAGTCCATTTTTTGATAGTAGTAAGACCTTCTACTGGTAGGAGGTTCCTGGAGGGAGAGTAGAAAGATATTAACAGAAGCCACAGCATGATGAGAGTTGCCAAGAGGGCAGAGCTGCATGGCATAGCAAGAGTCAGGGTGAAAAGTAAAGCAGAAAGTGTGTTCTTTGGGGTTACTGGGGAAGCGTGAGGAAATCCACCACTTGCATGAGAGACTGATTCAGAGGTTCAGGTTATGGACACCAGCAAGATCAGTGACAGTTTTTCAGCCATTTGGCCTGGTGTGTTGATGTTACCAAACACAAATATATTAGTGAACGGGTAAGAGGAAATGGCCTTGTAATTTTAGAATATGTATTTCTTTGGTAATTGGGCAAAAATTAGCTCGGCCAATTCTCTTCTTGAAAAATTTCAATATATTGAAGCAATCCAAGAGAGTGCAATGAGCTATTCATTGCTCAAAAATATAGTTCTTGGATGATGGATTTGTCAGGTTGTTTGAAAAAATGATACAAATGAGTAAAAATATCCAATAAAGTTAATTTAATAAAAAACAAAAAAAATTTTTAACAAATTTAATTAGTAAAATATACTTAAACCCAGCCTGATGTAATCTAAAAATGTTTTTTTTATATCTTCCCTAATTTGGCCTTTCTGAAGTGATGTAAATTTTGAAAAGGATCTTAATTTTTCATGTTCATGCATTTGCATACATGTGTACGTATTGTTATACATTGCAAACTTGATATTTGTGTTTTTATTATACTTGACATAATGTTGCCTAATTGATCTTACTACACTAATTGCAATTAAATAAGCTAGTTTTATTTTTATTTAGTATAATATTAATACAATTTGTATTTGCAGTTTGAAATTTTTTATCTGATTGACAATCAGTAATTCAGGAGTTTATATTACATGATATACATATTATATAAATAGTTTCGTTTTAGATTATTTTTCAAATTATTTTTTAATGAGTCATATATATATATATATATCTGGAAAAAATCTCCCTAGGCAAGAGAATAGTCACTTCAGTATTCCATTTTTTTTTTTTTTTATATCTTGGATGGTATTAATTCTAAACAGTTTCTGCTTGTTGAAATCTTTCATAATGTGGAATGCATTGTTTTTTAGATTTTCTTCAATCTCTCAACATTGTTCTTTCATCCATTTTTTTTTTTTTTTTTTTTTTTTTGCTTTCGTCATTCTTATCCTTATTGTCTTTTTGACTTTTATATACTTTTCTGCTTCTGTGCTATCTAATACTCTTTAAATTTAAATATACTATTTTCAATCCTTTTCATTGAAAAGGAAAATTACATTTATAGAATTAAAACTTACCTGAAGAGATGCAAAGTTGATAGATCTATCACCTTTGCATATTTCATTCATTTTTTTCTGGGAGACAACTGCCTGTTGAGTCAAATGTTTCAAACGTTCTGAGCTCTCCTTAGTTCGTTCATGATCCTCCCCAAGTACTTGTTTATTATTCCATCTAATTTTAAAACTGTCTTTAGTAGAGTTCAAATATGTTTTACTGTGACCATCTATGTCGTGTACCTCTGCTTTGTAAATAACCCTTTCTGTATTACAAAGCTAGTTAAGTGGGCATTTGTTTTTGTCCCTACAGTTACATTCTTTGAAGTTATTTTGTATATTGTTATTTAGGTTTCTAGCATTTTTTTTTTCCTATGTAATTTTCTAAATTACTAGTAGAGCTATAACTTAATTTGATTAATTTTCTATTAAATTTTTAATTCTGAATTTTTATTAATTTTAAAAAATTTGTCCTATCTTGGATTTTACTTCTAAGTTAAATGGTGGGTTTCACTTTCTATTGTTTTTTCACTTTTGAGCTTTGTATTCCTAAATGTTCTTATGACGAAATTTTTTTTTAAGGCATTTTCTTAATCTTTTTTTTCTTTTTATAAAAGATTGCTTTGACAAATTTTTTGATAGCCTGTGTTCTATTCCTTTATGGATGGGTTTTGATTATGCTTGTTCGATGGTTAGATCTTGTGTTTACGTTAAGTTGTTTTTTTTTTTTTTTTTATATGGAGAGAAACTGCCAGTTTGTAAATTAAACTCTACATCTAAATATCGAACTACCTTATGTTTCAACCACTATTTCAAAATTTAAGGTTTTTTTTTTTTTTAAAGAGTTTGTAAAGCATTTTTCTTATTCTATCTTTTTTTTTTTTTGTTGTTGTTGTTGTCCAATGCTATCATTGCTCTATCATCTCTGTATAATCTGTGATTGTCTGTGAATTATTTCATTAATTTTACTTAGAATGTGTATTCCCATCTATTCTGAAATTTCAGCTCTTTCAAATGAGCCTTGTGGTACATCAAATGTGCTTTGTTTGTTTGTTTTTTAAATCCATGCTTCACTATTGTGGAATAGCATGGATTTTCGGCAATGTAGAATTATATTTATATGTTCGGATGGTATATCTGTAACTTTTAGCAAAATTTAATGCTTCCATTAACCCTTTTTCAGATATTGATGAGTAAGATACTGATGGCTAAGATCCTTAAATAACTCCTATCTAATTTTAAAAATTTTTCGGTTATTTGTAAATGCCAGTCATGTATTTGTAAAAAAAAAAAATATATATTTTCAAGCATTTGAAAAATTGTAAAATCGGTTATTGTAAATTACCTGAAGATACTGAAAGGTTGAAACCTAGGTTGCAGAAATAACTCATTTCTAAATGAGAAATATTAAAAAAATTCTACAATATAATTGTATTGAAGCCTCTTTAATATGACTGTGTAATGGTCTAATTTAATTGACTAAAAATTAATTATATATATATCTTCAGTATTATTTTTTTTAGTTTAGCTTTCTCTTTCCCCTTTCCCTCTTTTTCTTTTTTCCTCTTTCCCTCTCTCTTTTTCTTAAGATCAAGCTTTAATCATTGATAAATTTCAACACTTCATTCATAATTTAAAACTTTTTTTTTTTTTATTTTCAGCCATCAGAGATGTTTTGTCATGGAGGTCATGGGACGACACTGTGGGTGGGTTTAAGTTTGAATTCTTGTGTTTGTTTGACATACAGTTTTTATATATATATATATATATATATAATGTTCAAAAATCTAGTGAAAATATTTAATTGAATATTTAAATTGGAATATGTGTAAGCTTTTACATTCATATAAGTTTTCTTTACATTTAGAAAATATGGTATATGCTAATTGATTAAAAGTGTAATTTCTACTTGTGATTTCTTCCAACAAGAGACATTTCACAATAAACCTAATCATCATTTTTTTTTTTTTTTCTCAATGGTCATATGACTCAAATTTGTATGAGGATTGGCTGAAAAGTTCA
This sequence comes from Ascarosepion bandense, assembly GCA_037127315.1. Taxonomy (NCBI): domain Eukaryota; kingdom Metazoa; phylum Mollusca; class Cephalopoda; order Sepiida; family Sepiidae; genus Ascarosepion; species Ascarosepion bandense. The sequence goes on along the minus strand of JBBBDQ010001527.1, from coordinate 6,559,689 downwards.
CATGCTGACCAAGATGCTTTTTATGTGACCAAATGAGGTTTATTTTTCAACATAGTCCCTCTTGCAGTCTTCCAGCATTGTTTCAGTGCTTGGACCCCTATTTGCTATTATTAGTTCCTTACATATTGTAGAATACAAAATAATTTTTTTTTTTTTTTTCTCTCTAATTATATGATTGATGGTCTGACCATTGCATTTAAGCATGAAACACTGTTGCTGCTGGGTGTTGACTTCAATGTCTACTTCGATATTTAAAGATGCTCTGTCTCTGATATCGAGCGCAAAATTCTTTTCATCAGTTATGAAACACGTATTCCCTGGTTCAAAAAGATGTTTCATCTTTGTCAGACACTTGAGCTTTAGCTGTAAAAAGCTTACTTTTATACCTTTTGTATAACTGGTAGTGGAGTTCTCATTCAAGGCCAGCTTCAAGATGAAAATTGCAACTCTTATTTCCTGCACTCAAACCAACATTCCCTTGTCTGGGTTTTCTAGCACACTCCCCTGTAGTTGTATGAATTCTAGTGTGTGGATGCAACCAGAACATCTTTATTCTTTCTGACAAGCCACACCCTCATAGTCTCAGTTGCAGCTCTCCCTTTCATGTCCTATTGTTTTAATGGTGTTCAAAGAGCATTCAGCAGGTGTCATGATTGCGGCGTTTTAATGCTCAGCATGAATCATAATGATGCAGGTTATCCTTTTTTTCAATATTCAGTCCATGTCCATGTCAGTTAACACTGACACCTCTAAAACTATAGTGACTAGGTTTCACTATGCTGTTCACTATTTAGATATTCCAAAACAATCTGAAAAAATAAAAACATTACTCAAATTTAGCCTGAATATCATGTGTGTAAAATATATATGTGATTTTAGAAGTATCGAGGCTGATGTTATAAAAAGAAAACAACACATCAATTTGGTGTTTAATCTTCTTCAAAGTAGTCTCCTGACACTACACACTTTATTCGATGTTGTTTCCATTTCTGAAACTCTTGGGATATCTAGCAACTGCCTTGTTGCATTCTCTTGGATTGACTTGACATTGTGAAATCTTGTTCTTTTCAAGTGGGAGTTGAATTTTGAAGAGGAAAATGTTGCAAGAAATGAGATCTAGGAAATACGGTGGTTGTCAGATCTGGGGAATGTTGTTCATGGCCAAAAACTGCAGCACAAGTCAGTCATTGGAACTTGTGTTGTGTGGGGAGTTGACACATTCCTGTTAAGTAGGTACCTCCAATAAATCACTGCTCATTTTCGATACCTCAATTTAAATTTAATTTTTAAAAATAAAAATGTTTCTTGAAGCTTTATAGCTTTAATTGAAAGCCAAGAGATTAAATTTACTAATTACAATAAGCAAAATACCCTGGTTTAGTTCAAACTGAAATTATATTGATCGGAATCAAAAATTTAACTGCTGAAAAAAAAATTTTTTTTAAATATACCGCCATTATTGATTGATCGACACATGTAAACAGTAGCCAAATTTCTGTTTTAAAAATCTTGCCAAAAAAAAAAACATGCCTCCTTGACACGTTATTTAAGTTGATTTTTATAATTGAAACTTACCTTTATCTGATTTCAAACAAGCAGTAAGTGCTTACTGCCTGGAAATTTACGATATAAACTTCTCTTTAACTACGGTAGCCCTAGTTATCTACATTATCTTAGGTAACAAATGATGTATTTACAAGCAGTAGGTGTCAGTAACGCTTGGATGGCGACCAAAAGTGATAAAAAATTCATGTAGCTTAAAATGTAACATTTGAAAATTTAACTTTTTTTTTGTTGTTTTTTTAACTAAATAGTAAAATTAAAAATTAACATGTTTTCAGCAAGTATATAATATTTTATAGCATTTTAGTTTAGATTTATAGCCAGACTATGCTTTCTGAATAAAAGAAAAAAAAATGTGCTTTCTGAATAAATAAAAAATAAAAAAAAATGTGCTTTCTGAATAAATGAAAAAAAAAAAAAAATGCGCTTTCTGAATAAATGAAAAAAAAAAAAAATGCGCTTTCTGAATAAATGAAAAAAAAAAATGCGCTTTCTGAATAAATGAAAAAAAAAAAATGCGCTTTCTGAATAAATGAAAAAAAATGCGCTTTCTGAATAAATGAAAAAAAAAAATCGCTTTCTTTTAGAATAATTTTAATTTAATAAAAAAGAATGAAATTAGAATAAAGTGTGGTTTGTGTTGTTTTCAATGTAAGGGGAATTCATCCAAACACTTAACTTCTAAAAGCAGTACAACCTCTACGGAAACTTATGACCCCTATGGAACACTGTACTTAATAAAAATTACCATATTTACACACAAATTTATTTATTTTTTAATTATTTTAAGAATAAAATTGGTGAACGATTTTTATTAAACTTTTCAATTTTTGATAGGCAATATAATAATCAATTCTTAAGTAAACAAATTTAAGCAACATTTCTATAAAAGGTTTTTAAAATATTTGTAACACTTTTATGAATTATTATAATAAAAACAATTATTTCAAAATTTTATTAGTAAACGAAAATTTTTTTTTTCTTCAGACTGTCCTTAATAATTATTTATTCCAGCAATTAAGTTTATCAAATTAAATTATGTCAGTTTTATTGCATTTTTATCTTACTCTTCGGAGCAGATTTTTGGTCAGGTTGTCCACTTTAAAATAAAAAACATAGATGATTTATATGCCCCAATGAGTCCTGCATTTAACTAATAAAAAAAAATTTTACAGCTAATTAAAACTTATTAAAATTTCATGAATTTACGTAGGGGGTGGGTAACAGTTAAAAAAAAAATATATTTTCACCAAGATATTTAAAAAAAAAAAATATTTTCAAAAATAATTTAATTCATTTGTGAATGAGTACTGAAAGTTTCATTCAAATCTGACTATTATTTGATTTTTTTGCGAGAATTCCTAAATTGTGTTCCTCTCCGGGGGGAGGGGAGTGGGTTGTGTCATTATGTTGCCCATTGTAAAACAGTCAAACTTTTTTTGGCTGCTAATTCAAATAAAAACAATTTTCTAACAAAATTTCAAAAATGTTAGCAGGGACTAAAAAATAATTAAAAATTGCTTTGATCTTTCCTCTTAATAATAATAATAATAATAATATAAATATTTTGATGGAAAAAGTTTTTTTTTTTTTTTTTAAGCAATTAATTGGAGGTACCTACAAGGATTGCTATAAACAACAGAAGTGAACAAGAATGTTATGACGTGTGTTTGTGCTACAAACTTCAGTCTGTCAAGTGGCTTCACTCTGCATAGCATAGCAACAGACCTGATACTTTTGATCAGACTTTGTATATATAATTTGTATTTTTAAAAACTTTTTTTTTTTAATTTTATTTATTTTATTTTTTTAGCTACCTTGCCTTAGTTGCTGCTTTGGCAAGTGAAGCTGATTGGGTATTTATTCCCGAATGGCCACCAGAACATGGCTGGCAGGATGTTCTATGCAAGAAACTTGCAACTGTAAGTTCATACTTGTTTGTCTTTTAATTCAACTGATATGAATAATCAAAGATGTTGATTTAAATATTTGTATTCTCTACACTAATTTTTTTATATTTTAAGTGCTGATTATATAAATACCTCATGTCTATCATTTTTATGATTTTTAAATTTTCAGATTTCATATATTGATCAGAATTATGGACATGCCTTAGTAGTTTTTATTTCCTATATTATGTTTTAGGAAAGAACCTTGGGACAAAGATTGAACATTATCATTGTTGCTGAGGGAGCTATTGACAGAGATGGTAATCCAATTAGTGGATATATGGTGAAACAAGTGAGTATATAATAATGTTAGTTTAATAAATTAACTTTTTATTCAATTAATATTTAAAGAAGTTTTACTTAAATAGTCAGAATTTAATTTTTAACTTACAAAATTTATAATTGCCTGAATAAACTTTTATTAAAACATAATGCATAATAGTAAATAGAGATATTATAATTTTGTAACCACTGTAGTTCCTGGTCTCTCAATAATGTTAATCTTATTTGAACCAAAATATGCTTGACTTATCCCAAAACAGGAGTGCGATGGGTAAATTGTCACCATTTATAATTTTTTTAATTTTGTGCATGCACATTTGTCAACTGCACAGTATGATCAGTAGGGCACCATCTGTGAGAAAAAGAGTTCCATGACTCAATTCAGTCCACCAGAAATTTGGAAAATGGCTTGCTGTACTGCTTGGTATTCATGCCAGATCTCAAACATTTCAGAGTGCTTGGGTGTCAATCTGAGGAATAGTGCAGAGGATTCAGAAAGAATTAGACAAGTCTAATGGTGATTATGAAGTTGTTTGGGGTGACCACAATGTTATGCCTTGATGTGATAGTGCTGTCCTGGATCAAGAAGGGTGGGTGCTGGAAGACCCTTATGTCTGGTAACAGACATAGGGGTCTTCCAGCCACACAAGCAGGAGAACCTAGTCATGGCTGTCAGACAATTTCTGCAACCATGTCTCCTAAATCTGGCTACTTAACTCCCCAGACTGCAACCCTCTTAATTATGTACAGATTGCAGTTGAGTGAGAGACCAACAAAACTCCGTTACATCAAAGATGAATTGAAGGCAAGGATCATGGCAGTATTCATCAACTTTGACAAGGAGATCGTTCAAAAAAAAGTTGGAGTTGCAGATCACAAAGTTGTCTGGTAGCTGTTGGTCGTTGAAGCCAATGGCATTTTTTTTGTGTAATTTTAGTAAATATACATGTTAAAATGAGATGCTGTTATTTTCATTTTTGTGTAATTTAGATGACAATTTATCGCACCCTTTACTTCTCTAAATCTGTGTATAATAGTAATAGTTAAAATATTGACAAAATTATGTATATAAAAACAGTTATATTGTTAGGTACAGTTTCATTATTGTACTTTGCTATAAAGCAGTGATTAACTATTACCAGAGACATCAAATTCTGAAAGCATCATTTGGCCAGCTTGTTCTATAATTGTTATTTAACAAATATTTGTTGCCTAATTTTTCTTTTGTTATTGCACATCTTCCTGCTATATAGTTATGCTGTAATAGGTGAATGCTTATACATCTGTTAACTCTTATGCAATTCCATTGTTAGTACTTTTCATGATGCATAAAAACTTTTATATTGCCTATTGTATTTCCTTTTTGTTTTGTTTTCAGTATTTTCTAGAACCTGAAACTATAAGAATGAAACTTTCCACTTGAAGTTTATAACTTTAATTGTTAGTCTGAATTAATTTTTTTAATTAAAAGATGTTTTTAGGGATTCCAAAATGTAATTTTATTTGAATAAAATTAACTTTTATCATTTTTTAAAATAGTCATAGAAAATTCTCAATCTTCATTTTGGTTAAATTTGACAAGTAAGTTTTATAAGTTTAACTTGCTAACTCTTGTCCTCTGACAGTATGCTCGGATCTGTAAATCTTAATGGAGCACACATCACAGATTAAGTTCTATCTTAGCAAACTAAACTTTATCATGTCACAGTAACTCAAAATACCTATTATAATGATGAAATCGCTTGTTTTACAAGTTTATAAAAGCAAAAAAAAAAAAATTGCTAGTTTTTTTAGTTAATGCCAGAAGAAAAATTTTTAAGATTGTTTTATTTACAAAAATTTAAAAATTTTGTATTTTGTCAGCTGATAACCGAACGACTCAATTATGATACCAGAGTGACTGTTTTGGGTCATGTACAAAGAGGAGGCAAACCTTCTGCCTTTGATCGCATTTTGGCAAGTTGATGATTCTTATTTCTGCTAATTGAAATATATTTAAAATATTTAATTCTCAAATAACTTTATGAAAACTATTAAATCTTTTATTAAAAAAAAAAAAAATGTTTGAGACAGTTGTTGCTTTATAAGTTTTTTAACTTTTGTTTATCTTTAGGGCTCCCGCATGGGTGCTGAAGCTGTTCTTGCTTTAATGGAGGCTACCCCAGATACACCAGCCTGTGTTGTTTCTCTTGATGGCAATCAAACCGTGCGTGTACCATTAATGGAGTGTGTTGAAAGAGTGAGCATCTATTCATTCTTAATGTTTTTCTTAAAATTTTATGGAGTAACTCTCAACATTGCTGAAGTTGTAAAATATTTAAAAACAAAAAAAACTATTGTAGTGAACACGGTCCTAGACAAAGCAAGAGGGTTAGGGTTGCCTGCAGTCTTTTTTTTTTTTTTTTTAAAACTGCAGAAAGGGTGCTAGACAAGGCAAGCATCATGACTGCGAAGCCTGGAATGACTGTGTGGGGAAAACCAAAAAGGAGGCTTACATTTATGCAAATTGTGGTCGGCCTGAGAGATAAATAGTGTCCCAATTTGACGCTCGGAGTTTTGCTTTCAGTTGTTGAAGGAGATGGATTATTAGCACAGAAGAAAAGAACTTTGTTCCTATACATACCACGCCACAAATACAACTATTCAGACTGTTGTCCTCATCTATTCATGACGTTTTGGCCATGGTATGCTATAGCCTACCACAGGTGATATATGTTGGAATGTTTTTCTTAAAATTTTATGTAGAATTCAAGTTGACTTACCTTAGTATCATGTAATCCTGGTAAATATATTTAATTTATTACTGTAATATTACAGTAAATGTGGCACAATGATAAAGATGGAGTATTGAGGTTGGTCTTCACTTACTATCCCATACCTCGCTAATCAGATTCATGACCCAATCACTCATTACAATTTGTTCATTCACCACAGTAATACAAAAATATATTTACAAATTTAATGATATGAAAAGGGGAGGGGATAAAATACCCAAAACAAACTAAAATGTAATAAAAAATATTCAAACTAAAACAAATGTTAGTAAAACCCGTCCACCCCTACAAATAAAATTAAAAAAAAAAAAAATCAGAGTGGCTGCTGTATTCCACCAAACGACAAAATCAAGTAGCACACTTGCTAAGGGAGAGGAGGAGGATAAAATAAATAATGGAATGGGAAAATCAGACTGACCCAGTCAAGATGAAAAAGTGAGGCCAAAAACCTAACTAGGGAGGTTGGGAATCTCTACTTGGATATTAACAAAAGAGAAAGCCATGAACAGGCTAGGAACACATTCACTCGGTACACAAAAGTAATCTAACTTAACCAGGGGAGGGTTCACAGGAAATTGCCCTGTTGTACTATAAGGCAGCAGTCATCAACCTTTTGAACTTCATGGATCACTAAATGTATAATTTTGAATTTGGCAGACCAGTAATATGAATAAAAAAAGAAAGTAAATACATTTATATAAAAATCAAAAAAACTTAATTAATATGAAATGTACCCATTAAAGGTAACAAATCTATAGTGTAGGTACCTCCATTACATAACAAAAAAATCCAGTATAAAAAAAGTTTAAAATGGTTAAAAACTTAATAAACGAACTTTTTCTATCCAAAATGTTTATAATATTATGAAGAGGAAAGATCAAAGTAAATTTTATTTATTTTATAAAATTTTTTAATCCCTTTTAACATGTTCGAAATTTTGGCAGAAAATTTTGTTTTGATTTGGCGTTAGCGTGGTTGAAAATATTACAACTATTTTACAATTGATTACGTAATTTTTTTTTTTTACGTAACTCACTTTTTCAGTGACAAACACATTAATTTGGAAATTCTCGCAAAAATCAAATATTTGTCGGATTTTAATGAAACTTTCAGTACTCATTCACAAATAAAATTATTTTTGAAATTATTACTTTCTTAAAATTTTGAAGTGGGGGGTGTAGACTTTGGGGGATCCCTTCCATGCCTCTGCCCGAGACGGACCATCTCCAAGTGTCCTCACCCTGCTAGCCCCAGCCAAGGTGAGTAGACAGCCACAGTCAGTGGTGAAAGACCCAGTGCCATCCCCAAGTCTTTTCCACTACCCTCACCAACTCCTGCCACATGAATCTAGTCAGCTGTTGCCAAAAGACCGGCTAACCCAGGCCCACCATCCAACACTACTCAGGCACAAATGGGTCTGTGGCCCAAGCAGCCCAACTGATGAGCCTGAAATCATTGATCAGATCAACCAGGCCACAATCACCCACCCTCTAGTTTTGAGTTCAGGGTGGCATTCCAGTCCCTCACTAAAATCAGGTGCGAAGAACACACCAGGAACAGCTCCAAATAATGGGAACACAAGACACACTCACCCTGGTTGCTGGCTGCACAAACTGCAATGAGCCAAAACGACCCACTGTGCTCATGACAACACTATCCCCCAATCAACGGCTTCCCCCCACGCCCACATGGACAAGGTCCACCCTCCCACCCAGGGCACATCCAATCAACAAGGAAACACCTCCAGCACACCAGCCCCCTAACACTGAACAGACAAAATCGCTAGATAGCATGCAAGCATCAACATTGCAAACAAAGTGAGTCTCCCAGATTGCAGCCACATCCACCCTGAAAAACAAATGATCACAAAGCAGGCAGGCAGCCCCATACTGACTGGAAACCCGTGGGTGCCAGGATTCAAACAGACTGCCAGCACTGACCTTGGATGCAACTTGTCCGTCCAGGACAATGCCACTGACACCTATCAGCTTGGTCAGTTCAAACAAAGAGGGATGGAGAATCACCAGGACTTTTCCTGCACAGAACTGCGATAACTCACGTAGAACGTGGGGTTATTTATTAATATTCTGATACATTCTCCTAAAAATGAGTCCAAGGGCAGTCTGTTCCTGACTACTGATTGTGCCTCCTCTGTGGGTACCTTGGTGAACAAACATAATGGGTGGGGGAGGTTGGGCCTTGGCAGCTACCAGGACCTTTTCCGCCCTGCTTCGAACTTTTTTTTTTTTGTAATGTCCTCCTCTTCTTCCCTCTCAGTTCACTCACTTGATGTTTCCCAGCTTGACTTTTCTTCCACTACTACTACCTCCTTCGCTGCTGTAACTTTTGCTGTCACTGTGACCAGTGCTACCAATGTCAGCATTGGATTCCTCGTCGGGCACACTTTCGCCAGGTGAACAGCTGCCCGACATATCCAACAGTGGGGTCTTCTGCTCTCCACCACAACAAATATCCTTCTTTCCCGGTTGAGCAGTATATCCAGGATATTCTGAAACTTCTGGTGGTTCAGTGCCACTTGCACCAAGAAATCCTCTGTTGGTACCCCCGCCTTGCTGACCACACATTCCACCTCCTCCACTTCACCAAACTGAACAAAAAGTGCTCCCACAGGGTCACTTGAAATATCCAACAGCACACCCTGAATTCCGATCTGGGTATGTCATGAGCCTATATATTCCCTTTGCAGCCTAACATGTTTGGTTGTTAGCACCCTGCTTGCCAGAGCCTTAGATTCCACCTCAGACACCAAAAGCAGGTCCCATATGGCACATGATCCCTTGGCCAAAATCTTTAGCACAATTTTGAGGCTCTTGAAGGCCTCTATCCCCCTGCTAATGCCAATACTTCTGTGTGTTCACATCAGTTGTTAGCAGAGAGATAGTCTTTACTGACACCACATTCAGCACTTCTGGGATGGAGACATTTTCATTCTCCTTGATGAATTCCTTGAGTTTTTCTCTCATTTGGTCATAATAGACCACGCCTTCCTTCTTGGACTTCTTATTCCACACAGTGAATGCTGGGGACACCGATGGTTCAACATTTTTCTGGGGAGACTCCTCCTTGGTGGTCTCACCACAGCAAGACAAACAAAAAAAATCAAAATAAGTTCAGACAAATACAAAAATGGCACGCTAGCAAGTGAACTGGACTTTGTACTATTAAATAGTGCCCTAATAGTGATGGGCTCAGTCAATCTCTGTTGCTACTTGATACTATGCTACTTATTCATCACAAACCACAGGGGTAGATTGTTCTAATTCAATGTGTCATGCCATGCAATTTCTCTATTTCAGTTAATTCCTTTTAGTAATTCAATTCCCTAAATTTTTGTTCTCTCTGCTGTGGCTAGGTATTGATCTCACAACTCTTTGAGTCAAGTCACTTTTTTTGGATTATTTCAGCCATTGCTTTTATTCTATGTCATGTGTCTTTGGAATTTTGGGGCTTTATGAACCTACTGTCTCGGTTATATTTTTTATTTTTTATTTTTTTTGCTCTCTCTATTACTGGCTTCGATATTGTTTTGTGGGCCCAACATATGGGCTAATTCCTTAAGTTTTCATATTTTCCAGTAATGATGACTGTCTATTTCAACTTCGTCCCACAGAGGGCAGTGATCTCCCTTTTCCCTCCATATATGGTTAGCTATGTCTGATTTTTCTAATTCCCCCTTTACAGTGTTACATTACCACATTTTCACCCTTAAACCCTACAGCATTAAAAGTATATATCATCTATAAACACTCATTCTTTTCTGACTGTGACAGTCAGTCCCTATCTCTCTTTCCCGGCCAGTCTCTTTCCCGGCCAGTCTCTTTCCCGGCCAGTCTCTTTCCCGGCCAGTCTCTTTCCCGGCCAGTCTCTTTCCCGGCCAGTCTCTTTCCCGGCCAGTCTCTTTCCCGGCCAGTCTCTTTCCCGGCCAGTCTCTTTCCCGGCCAGTCTCTTTCCCGGCCAGTCTCTTTCCCGGCCAGTCTCTTTCCCGGCCAGTCTCTTTCCCGGCCAGTCTCTTTCCCGGCCAGTCTCTTTCCCGGCCAGTCTCTTTCCCGGCCAGTCTCTTTCCCGGCCAGTCTCTTTCCCGGCCAGTCTCTTTCCCGGCCAGTCTCTTTCCCGGCCAGTCTCTTTCCCGGCCAGTCTCTTTCCCGGCCAGTCTCGACTCATGGAAACAGGGTTTGCTGATAGCTAAAAACATCATGCCACGCATTGAGTCACATGACCCAAAACAAAGAATTATGTGAGAGAAATACATTCAATCATTTGGGCTGCAAACCTTGTGAAATGAAGGCTCCTTATGTTATTGTCAAATGACGGAATTGCTTAATGAGGAGACCAAAACATATATTTAACTTGCATATATTAAAAACTGAACTGAAAAAAAATGGTAAGCAAATGTAAAATATAAAAAAGACTATATTTGTGACTTCAGACAACATTGAAGTCACAGATATTTTGGACAAATGTAGGTTTTTTTGGGTTTTTTTCTTCTCAAATTTTAAGTTGTAGCAATTTGGTCATAATGTGTTCCTGTGTCAGTTCCCTTTATATTGGTGCATTGGTATAGTCTTTAATCATATTCACCTCTATGGGTGGTTTTACTTGGAAAAAATATCTGCATAGACTTGAACCACTCCTTAAAGACTTTAAGTTAAAGTTATCCTGATGCTATATGGACCACAAATCTTTTGTATCTTTTTCAATAAATCCTTCACATACGGTAGGCAGACCAAGACTGTTTTGTAAGTGTTATCATCTTGTACCTTTCTACCTCAGTGTGGGATGAGGGGGGGTGCTGTCACATACCCAGGGTAATTATAATGTTGTAGGGTACTACCTATATTTCTTGTTCATATGTCTCTGAGTCACAACTTAGGATTTTTTTGCTCAATGTGGGCAGTGGACAAGCCTTTTTTTCTTTTTACATTGTATGGGTGGTGGGAATCAAAGTTGAAGTATTGCTTTGTGAATGTTGGCTTGTGATATACAGTTATCTTGAACCAGTGCTCACCTAAAGATATTAGTACATCCAGGAATACTAGTTTGTTTTCTCTGTTCATTATGAACTGGCTGGACTTCACATGGCCCATCAGTAGCTGGACCTCTTTCTGGTGGGGACCAGAGTATGAAGGTGCCAACATCTCAACCATAGAGTTGGTTTTAGTGATATACATGGAATACTTTGAGGAAATTATAAGTTAGCCATTGCTGGTGATAATGACAAGCAGATTGCCAAGCCTTCATCCTGTTGACATGTCTTATCCCATTCCAAAGTGCTTTGTTTGTGTAAAGAAAGCCATCATTTCCGTCAGGTTATCTATTAATATACTGATACGTTCTCCTAAAAATGAGTCTAAGGGCTGTCTGTTCCTGACTACTGATTGTGCCTCCTCTGTGGGTACATTGGTGAACAAACTCACCATGCCTAGCCTTACCATCTAGTTGAACTGGATGGGGGCATTTTTTATTATTTCCATGAAGTAGGCAGAGTTTTAGATATATGATGATCACAACTTTCCTATTAATGGGTCGACTATATCCACAATGAAATAACTCTCAGCATGGCACACAGCGCTTTGACATCTAACTTTGGGCTACTTCATATATTTGACGTTTGTTATAACACCATAGAAAGTGGTCCTTGTTCTTGATTGGGATCTGCAACAGTTTTCTTTGTTGTCATTGTTGGGTCTTTATTTTACTATTGCTATAATTTTTAATGATGTTTTCCTGTATATTCTATTTTGTTTATCACTATAGTTGCATTGCCTTTGTCAGTTGTTAGTATATCATTCTGCTGTATAGTCTTGATTGCCAGCCTCTCCAGTCTTGTGATGTTTGATTTAGGCAGATTGGTTTTCTCCAGTATCTGTCTCTCTTTCCATCCTAGCTCATCTGCCTGAGCCTGAAGAATGTTGAAGGCTATTTCTTCAATTGTGGCTATGATGTACAAGTATGATGTTTGCTTGATAGTTGTTGTGAAGTTGAGACTCTTGTTCAGTACTGACTCTTCAGCTGGTATTTACTGATGTTAGATAAAAGTATTGGTTGAAGTAATTCAAAAACGTGATTATAAGTTCAATACCTTGCCACAGTAGAGGGAACAAAAACATGGAGAGTTGAATTACTAAAGGGAATTAACTGAAACTGAGATATCCAAAAAAAGGCATGGCACATGGAATTAGAACGATCTCACCTGAAGAAGGCTAAAGCATACAATGGCCAAAACATTGTGAATGTTGTAATAAAGATTAGGACAACAGTCCAAATGTAAATAGTTATAATACCTAATCTCAGAAATATTTTAAAATTCAAAGCTGATAAATGTTGGTTGTTTTATATTTAGCATCAATATTTAAGTGATCTTACATGCTTCAAAATGTGTTCAATATTAAATATGTACACTTTGATTTGAGTATGATGGATTAATCATCTAATAAACAGGGTAAATATGGTATCCTACTCAGCAATTCATATGTTCTAAAGCTTGTATCAAACTTAAGAGGCCTCTGCTCAGTATTTTAATATTTATTATATCCTAAACTGTTCAGTTACACCCAAGAATATTTTTTACTTTTACAGATTAATCATTTACTTTCATCATTCAAATATTAAAACCTTAAACTGTGTTGTAGTTTTCTCTATTAGCAACTTATATAGTCAAACTTTTAGATATTTAATTAACTGTGCAATTTTTTTTCTCTCTCTCTCTCTCTCTCTCTCTCATATGAAAGTCTAAATTGGATGATAAATAACTTTTGGTTTTAACTTTTTATAAAAAGGTACAAAGTAACTATTTGTGTGGACAAATTTTTTTATCTAAAACTTAGTAAATTTAACTATAATGATTTTAGTTTACAAAATTAGATCTATAATCCTTCTTTTTTAAATATATACTAATTTATTCATTTTCACTTTTTTAGACACAGGCTGTGCAGAAATGTATGGATGAAAAGAACTTTGAAGAGGCTGTCAGATTAAGAGGAAGGTAATAGTTCAATTTCAAACATTTGCAAATTAATAAAATTTTTAGGTTAAGTTGCAACTGTTTGTAATTTCTATTCTTTGTATACATGAGAAAATGTGCCAACTACAAACAATTCATTTCTCATTAAAAACCAGTGTAAATAACTCAAATATTCAACTGCTTTATTTCAGTATCTTTCTTTTTTCTATTAAATATAAAGTAAAATTGCTTAATTGATCTCCTTTTAGAAAAATAATTTTTCTGCTATTAAAATTTTAAGGTAGGTGTCTCATACTGATGGAAATGTGCAACATGGTAAAAATATCTATCCACAGACCACAGGGTCTATGGACTCCCTCAGTGACAAGTTCCAAACCAGGAGTCTATGGACCCACAGAGCTGAATCAAATCAATTTAATAATTCTGGATGATAGAAATTTTGAAAGAAAGGGAGAGCAGGTTGGCAAAATTTACATGTAATCTTTAAAAATAATCATTGATTTTCAAAATGTGGCTTACTTTGACAACCCTCTTTACTTCAGTCATAAAAATATTCATATTTTTTTAATGTTTGGTTCTCCTTGGTAGTTTTCCTTTTTTATTTTTTTATTTTTTTTCTCAATTATATAGTTGGTAAAAAAAAAAAATCCTTTCTTTGTTATTTAACAATCTTCTTTTAAACCTTTATCTAGTATTTTTTACTTCATGTACCCACTCCATCCCAATATAAAATCAAGTCTATTCCTTCTCTCATTATTACAAAAGTCCTCATTTTCTGTTGGGCATGGTGATTGTCACCTCGAATGTTATCAAATCTATTCTTTTTATGAAAAAAGATCTTCATTTTGTGTTGTGTGTGTATAGTCTGTCAGCTACATCATGTCAATATGAGTAGTGAAACTTATCCCTTTTCACTTTTTTATTAGAAACCAAAAAAAAAAAACCTTCCATCTACTTTAGTCTGAATTAATTGTATTACATCTCTATCATTCCTCCCTCCCCTCCAATAAGTTCCTGAAAAATTGTAATCATTACGCATTAATATGCTTATCAGGACTTTTTAAAATTATGTAAAATTCAATTATTTCTGCTTTCCCTAATAGTTATCAAATCTATTTCTTCTCACAGAATTAAACCAAAAAAAATTGTTGCAAGGTACATTTGTATCCTCTTGTCAGGTAGCTGACAAAGAATACATGGTGGTGGTGGGAGATTGAGTTTTCTGCACTTCTTTGGAGAGAAAATAGTACACACCTTGCTTAATTCAAAATTGATTGACTATCTGTTGACATTTGGTGGGTAGGTCTAGTTCAAGACTGCTTTTGCAAAAATATAAATTAGGCAAAAAAAATTTATTAAACTTGTTAAAATTTGAAGAAAATATTGATCACAAAATGATTACCCACTGGACTGCAAAAAGATAGTCCATGTACCATTGTTTGAAACACCTGTCTTAATAATATAACAAAATGTATTGTTGGTCAATTAAAATTTTTTTTTTAAACTCCGTAAAAGAGAGATCTTACCTTTTTGATAAATATGTTCTTATAAAATTACTGTCATAGAGCGACAATCATCACTAATGAGATAATATACCTACCACAATGCTTATAGTTTATAACAAAGTAGATCTATAGAAGAGTAGATAGATTTTTTTTTTTTATAGTATCAAGATGTTAGATCGCCTATAAGATTAGTATAAGGTCACTCATTTGTATGATCAGTTATCAAGTACAACTGTCTACCAACAGTAACATTGTAACTAAGTTAGTATTGAGAACAAACAAAGTCTCTTCAGTGTACCAAAGTTTAAATGCTCAACTATAGGCCACAAGGACATATGTGAAAATTTTATTTCACTCCAAGCAAGGCAATAAAGCTATGATGATAGAAAATGAATTCAGTAAATAGACAGAAATAAAGATATGCAAGACAATGTGCCTTTTCACCAGAATTATTCAACTTTTACAGTAAAGCAATCCTTATAGATTTAGAAGTCCTACCAAGATTCATTATTAGTGGCTACAATTTTAACATTAGATACAGGAACTACTACAGAAGGTAGTGAAGGAAGGACTAATAAACTGTAAGATGATATATGGTTGTCAGCAAAAGAAACAGCCCACCATATAAATTACAAATTGGAGATACCAAAATTAAGCAAGTGCAAGAATTTATATATCTAGGAAGTGTTTAACATAGGACAGAAAATGCAACACCAAAATCCAAAGGCATATTGGGATAGTGAAAGGTGCCTTCCAAAAGGTAAGCAAAGTTTTAAGAAACAGGGAAATTTCAGTAGAAACAGATAATACAAATAAGAGTACTGAATTATGTAATATTGGTCATCCTAATGGTAGTGAATACTGGACAATCTGAAGAAGAAACTTAGGCAACAAATGTTCTACAGAAGCATGCTGAAAATACTATGGATTAAACATTTGAGTAATGATAGTTTTAGAGAAAATGGAAACAAAAAGCATTTGTGTAGCATCAGAAAGACTTGACATTTTTAGGGCACATAAAGCAGGAAGAGCGCTTGAAAAATTTGATGCTTGTATGATGTGTTGAAGGCAAGAGGGACAGAGGAAAGCCTCTCATAACCTACCTAACAAGTTTAAATGATTGGCAGATTGGTTAATGCAATATTCACTCACAAAAAAATGAGTTCTTACAATCTCACAAATGTTTTGTCTTTAAATAACTGACAAATGGTTGATAAACTGTGAACAAAGACAATCAATTTTTGGTGTGTAATCATTTCATCAGAAATTTTGCATATATTTTACAGTTCATTTTGGGGCTATTATGACTTTTTTTCATTATATTAAAAAACTCTCTTAAAGAAACTTTATACTGTTGTATTTTTTAATCTTTTTTTCTTTCTTTCTTTCTTAAAGGAGCTTTCAGAACAACTTGCTGACCTATAGAAAACTTACTAAACTGCGCCCACCACAAGTAAACGAGAACCAGCAAATAGTAAAATCTTTTATTGTATTTATGACGCTAATATACTTTGTCTAGAGTTTCTATAAATATATATATATATATATATAACAAATCGAGCTGTAATTGAAACAATAAGCATTGAAACATTTTTAATTTGTCTTTACAATTCAAATAATAATCTGTTTTGATTTGCATCTATTTCTTCCTATATTTTTTCTTATGTGAGTGAATTTTTTATTCCTTTGTGTTTTTCTCAATTTCTTGCCTCTATAACATTTTATATTATAATTTAAAAACAAGATTATTAATTTACATACACAATTGGTTGAAAAATTGAAATTATTTCATGCTTATACATTCTCTACATTGTATGCAAATTAAATTCCTCACCTTCAATTTATAATTGTTTTTTAATATAAAGAATTTAAGCAAAAACTATAGCAACCAGTTTAGGAATTCATGTTTCTGCTACTGAAGTCTTTCTAATCTGATGTCCCTTCAGGACATAGGTGATACCCCCCCCCCCCCAAAAAAAAAAACATCATTTTGTGAGGTCATTATATTACACACCTTCACTTTCCTATTACCTTCTCCATGGTTTTGAATTCAGAGTTGTCCTCTTGGAACAGCTGCCACTCACGTATACTCTATTTCCTCACTAGCTAGGCTAGAGGAAGAAACGATTCAAATACTGTCAGAATTTGAGCTCAGTTCAGTTTCCACTTCCTGTGCCAATAACTATTATCTCTCTCTCTCTCTCTTACACACACACTTAATTGTTTCTCATGAAAACAATAGATAATTTAAAAATTATAAAATGTGCATTTATTTTATTTAAAAACAAATTACATAAGATAAAACAATTACTTCAAAAGGAGTACATTCATATATCTAAATTAAGTGATGTTACTATATATTAATAAATTTCTACTTGATTTTTTACAAAAGATAATAACATTCTGAAAATACTAAAAATACAAAGTATTTAAAGTGTTTTTAAAAATATATAATGAAACCTTATTTTTCTTCAAAGAAACCTTTATGAAAAAATTTGTTTTACTGTTTGTATGCACTTGTCATTTTAAGTTATTGGGTATTAAATACAAAATAGATATTTGCACATTTACTACAATTTTTAAATTCTTTTACTAATTTGGAACATAGGAAATAAATTCAGAACTTCATATATGTGATTTTTTTTTTATCATTTCAATGAGCTTTATCATATTTGATAATTCATTACTTTGTAATTCATTTTAATTAAAAGGTAATTTGTTAATGATAAAATAATGCATTGACATCTTTCACGAGAAAACTTGAATTTATTTAAATACTTATGCAGTTATATAGTGTAACTTTACTTTTCTTTAATAGAACATGATACTTAATTTTCAAATATAAAGTTAATTTTAATTTATTTTCAGCATAAATATTTATTCTCTCATCAGCCAATTATTTTAATAGTTACATTTAAGTATTTTTAACAATCTGGTATATAATTGTGTTCACATTCACTCTAATTGTAGGATTGTCTTTTGAAGATATTTCTTCACTTTTTTTTTTTTTAATAACATTTTTATGATAAAAATAAAAATCCAGTTTGTTTTTGTGTGGAAAGAATTCTGAAAGTTTAATAAATGTAATTGTAGTACCATAAAAAAATTTTTTCTAACACTACTCTGTTATGTAGGACCAAGGAAGATCATTTATCTTTTATTTTAATACACTGTTAGTTGTCCTTGTTAAAGTAATATAACTGTTAAGAATTTGTCACATTTTAGCATTTTAGTGCATTAATTTTTTTTTTTTTTTTTTTAACACTGGTTCAAATTTTGGGGCTCATTTCCTATTTATAATTTACATGTATAATTAATGATGCATCAGAAAGTCTTATCTTGATTTAATGTTTTCATTTTTAGTTAGCATAAATATTTATAAATTATGTACTTTTGTATGTATATTTTTATTAAATATCATCAGATGAATTTATTTCTGATGAATTTGATTTCATAGGTACATGTTTCAGATGAGGTAATGTATATAAACCTTATGTACACTGAAATATATTCTGTTTGGAATTTTTATCAAATACTGAAATATACACCTATAAAGCATTTATAACTGTCAACCATGTTCTCATAAAGCAATTATAACCTTTTTGTTTTTATCTTCTCGGAGTTGTTTTTCTTTTTGCTAATTTTTTTTTCCTTATATATTTTTTATAATTTAATACTTTGGTCAGTTCTGTTTATTCCTTACAAGGAAAACTATTACTTATTTGGAAAAAATTGTATTCATCAAATCAAACAATGTAATGTTTGTACCCATATTAAAGAAAAGATTATAGTAATCGAATATAAATGATATTGAGCATGAATTTGGCTGGCATTTCATTTCTTAGTTTCTATTGATTTTGTTTGCACATCTTTGAACAACTACCTATAAGCAAATCCAATATTCTCTTATTTGCTTCATGCATAACTATGCTTTCAAGATAAAACCCTAAAACTATAAAATATCACATGTAAAATAGTAAAAGTATTTTGGTTTTAAAGTTATGTTAGTTTTTGTAAAGTCAATTATGAACAACTTCATATCATCCATTATATTGATATGATAAAGTATTAATACAAAACCAAATTGTTTATAACTTACTAGTTTCCTCAAACTAAATTTGAATAATCTGTCATAGTCATGAACTTTTCTTTTTGTTTCTAATTGTAACTGATCTTAAAGCATAGGTCAGTTCATTGTTTTATCCAATGAATGAAATAATAAAGGGATTATGTTACTTAACTGTATGTATCTCTGGAATATGAAATCAGTTGTTTTTTTTGTTTTTTTTTTTAAATTTAGAAAACTTAAAAAGATATACTTTGCCAGCTATTTTTTCATGTAAAAGTTGTTAGTTAGCTTTGAAGTTTAGATTTATATTTAAATTATGTTGATATCTACTTCTAAAACTTATTTAATTCAAACCTGAATTTGAAGTTTAAAATAACTTCCATCATTTTAAGAATTATCCTTCCAAAAGCAAGAGTATCTAGCCAAGAGATACTATGCCAAATTTTGCATTAGTAATCAAAAGAATGAACTACTTAAAGCTTTTTTTTTTTTTTTAATGAAATTCAATAAGTTGAAATGATGAAGAACTTTACAGTATGTATGTTGTAGCACAGTGATCAAACCAATTTGTAATTATGTGTATGCATGTGCAAGTACATTTTTGAAGTATACAAAGAACCAGTTTGTTTCTCACTTTCTTTAACTTGTACCATCCTTTTATACTGTTAACTAAACTGTTTTCTCATCACTGTTTTTAGAGCTTTTGTGGATCCTTTGCGTTTTTGCTTTTTTTGTGTTTTGTTGTTTTTTTTTTTTTGTTTTTTTTTTGTTTTTTTTTTTGTTTTTTTTTTGTTGTCATATAAAGCAAATGAAAATGTTCAGAACTTCTTTGGCACTTTGAATGAAAGTCAGCTTGAGAAGCTGTTTCTGAACTTAACTTCCCCCCAAACACAAGGATCAGTGTTCATAATTCTAATGTTTGCATCAAGGCAATACCTATAAAATGCCTGATAGCCATGTGAGGGCAGGGGGCATGTAGAAGCCTAAATTACAACTTTTTACCCTTGGATGAACTAAAGTTTATTATTTAAGACACTGAAGTAAATAAATAAAAAAAAAAAAATTTTTTTTTTCTTTAAAAAAGATTTGTCAAACTGACAAATTTAAAAATTTTATATTTTTCTCTATCGTTCTTCATATCTTTTTTTTTTTTTTTTTTTTTTATCAGGTATTTTAAAAAGATTTTTAATTCTACCATCCTCTATCAATACAAATGAAAAATGTAACTTTTCACACTGCTAAATGAATGAAAAATGTTCAGAATTTTATTGTAGTTAATGTCATTCATTTAATTTAATTATTTTATAAGTGTTCTTAAAGATAGATTGCAAAAATGTAAGTGAAGAAAACAATACATTCTGTATAGTTAAGCTATTTTAAACTATGAAACTGTTAAGAATTTTGTCACATAAAGTTAATATTTTTTCTAAGATAATTTATAAAGGTTTTTACAATAGGCTCTGTGATCAGAAATAATTTTTTTCAAACTTGTTTTTCATATTTCTATAGATTAAGCACTCCACATATCTTTAAAATTATTAATCAAAGCATATTTTTATAACTGCAAAATTTTATTGAAAAAAAAAAATAACTTTAATGTTAAAGAATACAGCTTTGATACAGGCTTTAATTGCTCAAAATGTGGACATTTGCTGTATGAAAAATCATGCCAAACATTTGATAACTTATAAGACCTTGAAACTGGGAGTCCTAGAGATATTAAAATGTCACGTCTGTATAAGAAAAAACTACTCTACAAAATAAATATTTAACACAACTTATTTCCAGAATATGGACATTTTCTTTCTTTTTTTTAAGAAATAAATTATGGTAGTTTAAAAATTCTACTGGATGTTACAATTCAGTGGATGTTTTTCTGATTTATAATATTTGAAAAACTTTTGAAAGAAAAAAAAAACTTAGTTTCTGAAATGCAAGTAATATGAAACAAAAGCATGATATACTGTCAAATATATTTTTGCAAAAATTGTTTGATTCTTCTAAGGCAACTCAAAAAAAATTTTAAAGTTTTGAAATCGTTAACTTTATTCATAAAATGTTTATACAATTCTCCATTTCATATATTACAAGTAATAAATCTATGTACATTAAAAATTTGCATCTATTCTGAGAAATGTCTACTATTAATTTTTATTAATTTTTCACCTTGTAGATAATGAATTGGTTGACTCACCAAATTATCCTGTTAACTTTGTGTTCCTATCAATGTAAATTGATTTTTATTATGAAAACTATGCATATTTGTAATCTCTTATCATGTCAGTGAAATAAGCATTTTCTTCAACTTCTGTAAAATAAAGGCAGACACATTTTTAGCTGACAAAAATCATAAAATTTGCAAAAATTATCAATTGTTTCATTTATTACATTTGTTTTTTATTTATTTTTTCAATTATTTTTAGACTTGGTTGATACATTTTGTAAAATGTTGAAGTTGTTTTCTGAATTATACAATTTTATTTTGTATACTCTTAATCAATTATAAACTGACTCGTTATCTTTGTAGTTATATTTCTTTTGCATATATCATTTATTATAAATCAATAATTGTTAATTACAAGGTTCTAACCTACTTCCGAATATGTATATTTGCTAATTAACTAATTACTTTATATTACTAACAAGTTTCTAAACATGTTCTCTATAATTATTTAGCAGTAATTTAGGTCTCTACATGTTTGTCCCCACTCTCCAGTTACATGACTACCAAGCTTGTTACACATGTCACCTTGTTTTGCGTCAATTAAATTTACAATTAAACCATCTGAATTTCTAAAAGAAAAGGCAAAATGTTCGTTCTTCTACATCAGTTACTGAAATAGTGAAGAAAAGTAAAGCAAATGTATTAAATCATTTTTACAGTCAGTAAACATTTGTGTGTGTATGTGTGTTTTTTTTTTTTTTTTTTTTAATTCTTAATTTTCTGTTTTTTAGAAAAATAAGAATCTGGCAATTATGAACATTGGTGCTCCAGCTTGTGGAATGAACGCCTCAATGAGGTCATTTGTTCGTTTGGGACTTACTCGAGGTTATAACATCATCGGTATTAATGACAGCTTTGATGGCTTACTAAATGATAATGTAAGTGTTTCTCTATTGAATTTATAGATTTCCATACCTGTTTTAGAATGAATCTATCTTGATATCAGCAGGTTTGTAAAATAAGTACAGGTTGAGTATCCTTTATCTGAAATTCAAATTCTGAAAGTTTTTCAGGTGCTGACAGGACTTGCTGTAGATGGAAAATTTCAGAAAGCACTGGGAAGGTCCCTAGGCAATGTGCAACTGTTGTGAACTCATCTGCCCTTGGTGGTGGTTCCTTAGCCCAGTTACATAGCCTATGTCTGTGCCAGTTTTTGTCAGTTTTTGGTCAGTTCTATTTATTCCTTATAAGGAAAACTTACTTATTTGGAAAAAATATTGCATTCATCAAATCAAACAATGTAATGTTTGTACCCATATTAAAGAAAAGATTATATTAATCGAATATAAATGATATTGAGCATGAATTTGGCTGGTATTTCATTTCTTAGTTTCTATTGATTTTATTTGCACATCTTTGAACAACTACCTATAAGCAAATCCAATATTCTCTTATTATCCTGTTAACTTTGTGTTCCTGTCAATGTAAATTGATTTTTATTATGAAAACTATGCATATTTGTAATCTCTATCATATTAGTGAAATAAGCATTTTCTTCAACACATTTTCAGCAACACTTTTGTTCATGATCATGTTTGTGTACATGTACAAAAAGTAAAAACATTGTTTTATGTGAAATCTTATTTTCATCACTTAAAAATTCATGAGAGCCTTATATGATTAACATCATTATCTGTATGTACACAATTAAATTTTATAAAAAAACTACCTTCAGGGTATATATATATATATATATAAGCTGTTTTATGAAATGTAGATATATCATGTATATGCTTGGGTTCTATATCTTAAGCTGCCTAATTTGATAAACAAATTGTCAGTATTCTAAAATCAGAAAAAAATCTGAAAACTGAAGCCCTTTCAGTTCCAAGACTTTCAGATAAAGTATTCATAACCTGAAAAACGGTCGTTTGCCATAAAATTATTTACTAAAGTCTTTTTTGCAGCCATTTTCTTACCTGAAAATAATAAAGATTAACTTAGAATTCTAAATTGATTTTGATTGAAGGTATGAGTCTATCCATTTGGGTTTTCATTCCTTTTACATGTTTTATGACTATTTTGCTTGTGAACCATGATGCTTAGGGGTGGCATCTTGGTGATTTAGAGGTTCAGGAGCAGGGATGGATTAACTCCTGAATCACAACACCTCACTTTGGCCTCTCCCAGGACTAGGTGAGCAGTCAAAGAGACCCAATCCAATCAACTGGCTGATCATGATTCAGATTCTTACAAATTCAGGAAAAAGCTTAATCAGGAGGTGGTAGCTGTAGGATCAATTGTGCTAAGAGACAATTGTTTCAAACTCTGCCTCAGTAAGAATTAATCTGGGAACTAAGACTTAGGTTAAACAATTATTGCCTCATCATAGTGTGAGTATGCTAATGGTGTAGCCATGATCTGCCAAGGCAAATGGGCTGCCCCCTTGTAGTGGGTGGGGAGCACAGTCAGTGAAATATAATTTCATTATGTGAATGCAGAAAGAAAAACATAGGCTAAAAGACTCTACATGGAATCAGATTCTGATCAAGTATCAGTCTGCTCTTGGTTTATAATACTAGAATTTAGAGAGAAGGTCCTACTAACTAAATTATCACTATTTCTGGTTCACAGGGCTGTATTTGCAATGGTTAATTCAAAAATCAGTAAAAAAAACTTAAAAATGGAATCATCTTGGTAGAAATATCAAATAATAAACATGCGAGCACAGTTAAAATTTAAAAAATTCCATAATGTTTGTGTAAAAAGCATACTCATATGAAAGATAAAACACCTCTAGAGGTATAGTTTGTAATGGAGATAGGTTGCTTTGTACCATAGAAGAAATAAAAGCAATGTGACTGATATCAAAAGGATACCAACAAAATTGTATCATGCAAACATTAAGTTTCAATACTCTGACACTACCAAAATTAAAATAGCCAAAATAGATATATTTCAAATCCATGATATCACAAATGTTAATATGACCATCTAAAGTAGTATTGTACAAGAAAACAAACATATGCAAAATGTGGGGGAAATAGAACCAAACCATGATGAAACCTGTAAAAATCAGCCAAAATATATCAACCTGTATCAATTACAGTGGAGATTATAGCTGATGCTAAAGAATGCAAGGTCTGGGGAAAAAAAAGTAAATAAAACAAAAATCACTCAAAACTCTACATTCCTGAAGGCAAGAAAACTTCTAGAAACCTCCTTTTTTTTTTCTTTGTACAAAACTATGCAAAAATCAAATTTAATAAAAAATGAAACACACAAATAACCTCATTAATAAATGAATTCTAAAATCTCATAAATGAATTCTAAAATCTCATAAATGAATTCTAAAATCTCATAAATGAATTCTAAAATCTCATAAATGAATTCTAAAATCTCATAAATGAATTCTAAAATCTCATAAATGAATTCTAAAATCTTAAAAACCAGCATAACAAAAATCTCTCACTACCAAATTAAATCATAACCCAATAACTGAAGAAAAAGAATGAAACAAATTAATAATAAAAAAAAAACATAAACCGATCTCAAAGATGAGAGAAAAAGACAAACCAAACAAATGAGGATGAAAGAGAAGTCTGAAAAATTTAAACAAATAGAAATTGAAATGGATTCTACACCATCAACACTCATAAATAAGATGGTATAACTTAATACAAAACTTACACGGGAAAGGAAATATGATTACTTAATACACAATAAGAGAACATGAAAATACAGTAACGGTTAGAACATATATACATCTACTTAATCAACCCTGGTACACAAGTTCTTCAATGGAATTGTTGTAGCTAAATGCAAATTTTAATGAACTGCTGCTAACAGGCTTATGTCCAGATGTTGTTTTTTTTTTTTTTTTTTTGTTTTTCAATAAACCTTTTTAAGACTAGATAAAATAAATACAAAAAATTTCCAGATATATGGCCATATATAGGGCAGGACAAAAGGCCTGTGGATGAACTTTATTTCCTATTAGAAACAGAATCATCCAGAGCTAAATTAATATAACTACAAACTTTCAGGCAGTTGCTGTAAGAGCCAACCTACATAAAACTATTGACATATGCTCAGTATATATTCCACTAAAAGATCCCATAAATGGAAATGAACTCCAAAGTTTGATAGATGAAGTACCTAAGCCTTTTATTTTATTAGAAGACTTTAATATCCACAATTTGTATCTACTAAATAAAGAAGCACATGCATATATAAATCCTTTTTCAGGAAATTATTCAGCCATAATATCTGACTATACATGACCCAAATATATTTTTACTCTTCTTGAGATATGAAAGATGGCACTTATGGAAGCAACCATTTCTTGATTCTTCTGGTAAACATCAAACCAAGTAGTAAAAATTTACCCTACTGGAAAATGAACAAAGCAAATTGGAACAAATTGAAAGAACTTTGTAAAGGAAATTTGTCTTCATTAGTCAAAAGAATGTTTTCTTTTTCTGACATTCTTTACTTTTTTTAAAACTTACCATTGCTCTTATGACCAAAACAACAATATAGATTCAGCAGATCTTTTTACAGAGATACTAATAAGAGCAAGAATTGTACACTCTGTCAAAACATTTTATAATGTATGCAGTTTGGCATGTTGGATACATTTATTGGTCTTCCCTTTTCAGTAGACACTAGTGCATACTTCTTGTATGACCAAGGAAAACATGTTTCAATATAAACTAGGGAAGGAAGCGCTTTGAAAGAGCAAGAAAAGATATTTCTCAAAAGAATGGGTTTATACCAAAAAAAAAATTATATCTAAACCAACCAAAGTAGTTCATACAATATGATTGTGGAAAAAAAATAGCTGAAACCATAAGATTGCATAAAAAAATAAATAGTTGATCCCATTTGATGGGGTAAATTTTATTAAATATGAACAAAACCATTCTTTCTGCAATTGTGTTAGATTGTGGGTGATACATAATGTTTTGTAAGGGAAGCAGTTAATCAATTTGATAGATCTTCATCACAAAATTCTGGTGTATTATCTGATTTTCTTTTTTTTTTAAGGTGGGCTTCATTAGTATTTGTCTTATTTTAGTCATTTTTTATCTTTAACAACTTCAAGCCATCCTGAAAAGGAGTCTACTAAAATTAGAAATAGTCTCATGCAATTAATGTGTGCATGGTCCATAGGAACACATTGCCATGGTTATATTTCTGTAGATTTTAAGTGTAGTTTCCTTTGTTTCTTTATTTCTGCACATTTTGAACATTTATGTATATATCTTTCTATATCGCAATAATACCCTGGCCACCATGCCTCTAATTTTAATCTTCTATGTGCAGCTGTTATTCCACAATGTACATCATCATGTATACCTTTAAAAATATCTTTTCTTGCTATTTCAGGTGGTACTATCACATCTTCGTTGCATATAAGACTGTTTTCCTTTGTTATTTTATGCCTGCCTTGTTTCCAAAATCTTTCAGCTTTAGAACAATTACTCCACTTATTTCTTCTTGTAGAGTTTCCAATACAAATCTCTGTAGATATTTCAGTTTCAACCCAATGTAGTATTTCTTCATCTGGGATTTCTATATTTTACTTTTTGATCCTTCTATATTTTACTTTTTGATCCTTCTATATTTTACTTTTTGATCCTTCTATATTTTACTTTTTGATCCTTCTATATTTTACTTTTTGATCCTTCTATATTTTACTTTTTGATCCTTCTATATTTTACTTTTTGATCCTTCTATATTTTACTTTTTGATCCTTCTATATTTTACTTTTTGATCCTTCTATATTTTACTTTTTGATCCTTCTATATTTTACTTTTTGATCCTTCTATATTTTACTTTTTGATCCTTCTATATTTTACTTTTTGATCCTTCTATATTTTACTTTTTGATCCTTCTATATTTTACTTTTTGATCCTTCTATATTTTACTTTTTGATCCTTCTATATTTTACTTTTTGATCCTTCTATATTTTACTTTTTGATCCTTCTATATTTTACTTTTTGATCCTTCTATATTTTACTTTTTGATCCTTCTATATTTTACTTTTTGATCCTTCTATATTTTACTTTTTGATCCTTCTATATTTTACTTTTTGATCCTTCTATATTTTACTTTTTGATCCTTCTATATTTTACTTTTTGATCCTTCTATATTTTACTTTTTGATCCTTCTATATTTTACTTTTTGATCCTTCTATATTTTACTTTTTGATCCTTCTATATTTTACTTTTTGATCCTTCTATATTTTACTTTTTGATCCTTCTATATTTTACTTTTTGATCCTTCTATATTTTACTTTTTGATCCTTCTATATTTTACTTTTTGATCCTTCTATATTTTACTTTTTGATCCTTCTATATTTTACTTTTTGATCCTTCTATATTTTACTTTTTGATCCTTCTATATTTTACTTTTTGATCCTTCTATATTTTACTTTTTGATCCTTAAAAAAACCTTAACAAAGTATTTGACATGTAGTATTGTATTTTCTTTTATATACTCAATGTCAAGATCATAAGCCTTTAATTTTATGTCCCATCTTAAAATCCAGGAAGAAGTAACTTTTGGTTACTCCTTTCTAGAGTTTAAAAAAAATAAACTCTAGAGATTTATTATCTGACTTTACTCGGAACTTCTTTCCTAATTAGAATTGCCGAACCTCCAGACAATGGCCAATCCCTCTTTTTGTTTCTTATGCTATCAATATTCTTGAAAAGTACATTATATGGATATTTTAACACCCCCCTCCTTTTTTTTTTTTTTTTTTTTTTTTTTTTTTTTTTTTTTTTAAGAACATCTATACTTAGTAGTGGATGTGCGTTGTGGTACAGTGGATATCAGCTCGGAACGAGAAGCCGGGGAGCCGAGTTCGAATTCCAGTTGAATCCATTGTATTCACTTACGCGCAAATACCCTGGGAAAGGTATTAATCCGTCTCTTCCTTCCAGTTATGGACTAATTAACAGGACAGATTGGGTTCTATAGCCTTGGTTGGCAACCAGTCTACCGCAGAAAGCAATGGCAACCTACTGCGGGATAATCTTCTGCCTAGTCAGTCATGTCTCTTTCAAGACATGATCGCCCAAGCGTGTATCACGTATGGCACTTAACTGATTAACTGATACTTAGTAGTCTATGAATTTTTTATTCCCATTACAGTTGTAGAATGTAATTT
Source organism: Ascarosepion bandense (assembly GCA_037127315.1). Classification (NCBI taxonomy): domain Eukaryota; kingdom Metazoa; phylum Mollusca; class Cephalopoda; order Sepiida; family Sepiidae; genus Ascarosepion; species Ascarosepion bandense. The sequence goes on along the minus strand of JBBBDQ010001527.1, from coordinate 6,531,221 downwards.
CAAATTGGTCACAAGTTTCAGAAGTTCCATTGAAGTATTTCAAAATTTCTATAAAAGGTTCATCAAATTGTCTCAATTTCAGGTGACTAATTCTCAGTTTTGGTTTACCCATTTGTTCCCAGAAATTTCTTCGGATCATAGTGACTTCACTCCACTTCCCATATCCACTTACATTGGGAACGTCATGCCATTTAATTTTTGAAAGAATTTTTTTTTCCTTAGGCATTTGTATTGAAAAAAAAAATCTCATCAATTTTTTTTCTTTTTCCACTTTTTTATACTGTCTGTTTTCTTTTTTTTCACTTTACATACTCTAAAAAAAAAAAAAAAAAAATATATATATATATATATATATATCTATATATATAATTTTTTTTTTTTATGGTAAATATTTTCAAAGATGAGGCACTTTGTCAAATTTCATGCTCGTATTAATACATTTGTAGGTGACTACCATGACTTGGGAGCAAGTACGTGGTTGGGCTAGTAAAGGTGGATCCTTATTGGGTACAAAAAAGTAAGTATTGTCTCTATCTTCAGTTTTTAGTAATTAAATAACCTGCATTCATTATCACAAAACTTGAAATCAGATTTTTGAATTTATTTCCTGCTCAGTATAAAAGTTTTTATCTGAAACTAAATTTAATACATAAGTTTTCCAAGTAAAGCAAGAAATTGTTCACATCATACCCATTTATCTTTTCAAATTTCTATTTGCTTGTTGCCTTCAATTGCATTTTTCCTTTTTCATATTTTTTATAGACTCTGCTAACCTACTCACTCATTTATCTGCCTTATTGTTTCATATCTTATGGACTTACTTACACACGTTTTATCTCTTATAAATATAAAGCTGTTATTTGAGTTACACACACACACACACACACACACACACACACACATATATTATATATATAATTGTTTTTTTTTTTGTTTTTTTTTGTTTGTTTTTTTTGTTTGTTTTTTTTTGTTTGTTTTTTTTGTTTGTTTTTTTTGTTTGTTTTTTTTGTTTGTTTTTTTTGTTTGTTTTTTTTGTTTGTTTTTTTTGTTTGTTTTTTTTGTTTGTTTTTTTTGTTTGTTTTTTTTGTTTGTTTTTTTTGTTTGTTTTTTTTGTTTGTTTTTTTTGTTTGTTTTTTTTGTTTGTTTTTTTTGTTTGTTTTTTTTGTTTGTTTTTTTTGTTTGTTTTTTTTTGTTTGTTTTTTTTGTTTTTGTCTGTCGTTTGTTTGTTTACTTGGGAATGTTAACATTTTAGTCATCTTATTGGGTATTTTGTTTTCAGAATGATAGCTGGAAAGTTGGGTTTGGAAAAAATTTCTGCTAAATTTTGTCAATACAAAATCCATGCTCTCTGTGTTATTGGTGGTTTCGAGGTAAGTTTCTGTGAAAATTTCTTATGATCCTTATCTTTATGGTTACTTATTAAATATGTAAAACTTAAGTTGTAAGTTCTTGGTTTTTAAACCTGTTATAAATGGTCATAAGAGCAATGGTAAGTTTTAACAAAAGCAAAGAATGTTAGAAAAAGAAAACATTCTTTTGACTATGAAGACAATTGTAAAAAAAGTTGTTTGATAACCATATTCTGTCAGTAATAATTGCATTATTTCTTAAACACTCACAATTCCTTTGTTTTAATGCACAACATAACATTTTGGCATTGAATATCTAAAACAAACTTGGGTAATAGATTGCAAAATTTTCTCTCATTCTTACATTCCACAATTTACTGAAAATAGTTGATCTATTAATGCATAAAATAACTAAACAGAGGAGTAGCAATAAAGTAAGTGGATAATGGTAAGAAAAGCTGAACCTGCTTATAAGGCTATATTTATACTTATCACTGGGATCATTTAATTTTCCTTATTAACAGCAAAATTTGCTGTTTCCCTTGCATACTTTTTTTTTTTTTAATCGTATCACTCTGAGCAAGGCGGTAACGCCACTGATGTGCAGGGGGGCTACGTAATAGTGAAAAGATTAGAAAAGAGAAAGCTGGAAACCACATCCTAAACAGGGAACAAGGGATGAGCCTCTTAACATGTTCAATAGACATGAATTAATGTTTTGACATCCACTGATGAGCCAAACTATTGTGACAAGTTGTCTTATATATATATATATCTTCAACCTCAAATACTTCATTTTGATGTTATGGAAAAAAAAAAAAAAGAAAATTATGTGCATTGTGGCACATTGGATATTGGCTCGGAACAAGAAATAAGGCGCCAAGTTCGAATTCCAGTTGAATTCCTTGCATTCACTTACGTGCAAATATCCGTCTCTTCTCTAAGGTTATGGGTTAAATAACAGGACAGATTGGGTTCTATAGCCTGGGCTGGCAACCAGTCTACCACAGAAAGCAATGGCAACCTACTGCAGGATAATATTCTACCCAGTCAGTCTCTAAAAAGACATGATCACCTAAGCGTGTATCATGTATGGCACCTAACTGGTTGGATAAAGTCAAAATTCTCATGGTCAGGATACTAGATTGACAACAAGGCATTGTGTGTTGAAGACTAAGGTATCTACAGTGGCATCTTTCAACAGAACCATGCACCTTGCCATAATTTAGATGCTATATGGGAATAGTTTCAGGAACATGAAGAAAACTTCACTGTGTTTATTCATCAACAAACTGCCCTGATCTCAATACAATAGAGTATAGGATGTATTGGAGGAACAAGTTTACTCTGCAGAACTTGCAACAGTTAAGGCCACTTGTTATTAACATTCTAACATCAGATTTCAAAGGAAACTGTTTTAGACTTTTTGTAGAGATTAAGCATGAAATGTTTTGTTGGTACATAAAGAATCAATATCTTATTAGACTGTACAATTTGCAATATCCTTTGTATTATATTGTAAAATGTACAGTTACTATAAAATAATTATCTCTTTATGTTCTTACAAATAGTTGGATTTTATGGAATTTTTTTAATGTACTTGCATGATATATTATTTTATAGCTATTATTTGAATTTCAATATTAAGATGTTTTTGTTTAATTATTATATGCCCTTCAGCATTATTCTTCTGAAAGTTTATATTTTTTATTACAGGCATACCATAGCATAGTACAGTTATGTGAGGCTCGCTTCCGTTTTCCAGCATTTTGCATACCCATGGTGGTTATCCCCTGTACTATTAGTAACAATATCCCAGGCACAGATTTTAGCTTGGGAGCAGATACTGCAATTAATGAAATTACGGATGTGAGTACTTTAAAATGATTTAACACTGAAGTGGAAAGAAAAATTTCATCTATGCTGTTCATAGCATTTGTTATTGTATTTAACATGATTGATTTAAATATTGTAAAATGTGGCATCATTTGATTGTCATGTAGAGAAATAATCATAAAATCTGTTGATAAAGCTTATTCCTAATGAGTAATTCTGTCAATCTGTAAAATTACTTTGATATAGTATATACAAATTATAATTTACTGCTTCTCTCATTTTGTAACTATTGTATTTTTTAATTTTATTTTCAATATAATTACTGCTTTACTTATACTGGTAAATTTAATATTTCTCTTTGATATATTAGTGTAAGTTTTCTTAAAATTGGAATATGTTGTTAAGTGTGAATATAAAAGGTCCCTAAATGAGATGTCTCCTTTTATTTTCATCTACAGATATAGTTTTACTGAAAGAATCATATTTATATTACGATCACAATATATGAGAGTAGTTTAACATTCTGTTTGGTAAATGCTATTAAGTTGAATAGTCTTTAATTGCTTTTTTATTTGTATATTTATTCTTGTTTAGGATTATTTTAAATTTCCCTCTTTAATGTATACAATAAAGTGAGAATTATAATTGATAAACTTTTCATAGATATTTGTTCAAGTCTTGAATAAATCTTTTGAGATAGTTAACCCTCTAGGGCCATTCGTATCATATTTGACACGGTATTTCCCTATAAGGAAACATTTGGTATTCATTGACTGAGCAGTCAGTACTGCTTTCATTTGAAATTTATAAAATATTTCTCTTAAAAAATTTTTCAGGAAAATATTTCTTTCAAGGCTTGTTTTCATACTGTATCAAATATGATACGAATGGCCCTAGAGGGTTAATATTTCAGTATAATATTGAGTAAATAGTGATATTCACTTTTTCTTTTTTTAAGTTTGACAATCAAAATACTTCTGCCTGCCAAATATTCCAAAACCAATTTAACAAAAACTCACCACTGAATCCGCCCCTGCCCAATAATAACATTTGCTAACCGCAATGCTCTATGCTTTTGTCTATAAAAACTCACCCCCTTCATTTACTAGGTTTCTTTATGATACTTCCTTTATTAAAAACCACAATTATATACCTGCACTGTCCAGTATTATGAAAATGATGAGAAAGACTATAGTGTGGGGAAAATAAACAAATTTGCTACCTTTTTAAAGTTCAAGGATTTTAGTGCAGATTAATTAATTGCAATGCTATGTGAATATATTTACAAAACATTGTAATAATCGATGGTTTCATATTTTTGTGAAATTTTTTTTGTTATTTTATAATTGATATCAGATGTCAACCATATTTACAATCAAGAATTATTTAATTATCTAATGAGAGCATAGATTTTATAAAGAAAATTGAACATTACTTAATTATTGTTTACCTTTTATTGTACTTAATAAAAATAGGTAATAAGAACAAAAATAATTGAATTAAAAGATATTAAAATTAGCTTTTGTGTTTTATTTGTATTTTAAATTTTGCTTTCACTTGTGAATGGGTGTTCTGTAAGTAACTTAGTAAATTGATTTGTTTACTATTTTGTTCATCTATAAATTAACTTGATCTACTATTTTAGTTAGTTGCTCAAATTTAGATACAGTCTAGTTATATAATTCCATAATTTTGTATATATTACAAATTAATGTATTAAAAATGTTTAAATTTTATTCTCTAAATTTATTTTTAAAAATAAAATAAAAATGAGAACTTTGGGACAAATCTTGTACATTCAAAATATTTTTGTGCAGTTTTTCTTAAAAAAAATATGAAAATTTAGATTTTCATTTTTGATGTGTTCCAAACTACTGATTAGTCATAGAATGAGCACTGATTTTTTTTTTTTTTTTTTTTTTTTTTTTTTGCAATAAAACTAAATTTAAAAGTACAGTTGAATTTATTAGTAATTTTTTGCAATTGTGTATGAATTACTATTTAAATAAAATTGTGTTGATCTAAAATGTCAAATGTCTAAAACTAGTTAAGAAATATAAAATCTTTCAGATTTGCGACCGTATCAAGCAGTCTGCCCTTGGAACTAAAAGAAGAGTATTTGTTGTGGAAACAATGGGTGGTTACTGTGGTTATCTTGCTACTATGGCCGGATTAGCTGGAGGTGCTGATGCTGCCTACATCTTTGAAGAAAACATTACTATCACTGATCTAAGAGTTAGTATTTTTTTAATAATTTTTCTGTACTTTTACTGTTTTGTAGGTAGCTTTAAGTATAACATTTTTTTTTTCTTTCTATCACAATTTCACTACAAGATACTATTTTGACTAAATTTTATACAATGAAAAATGTATCTTAGAAAAATCTTGAACAGTATTTTCTCAATTTAAAATTGTCAAGTTAACATCTATAATTTACATAATTAAACTGAACAAAATGAAGCTGTTGCATTTTTTTTATGCATCTGAATTTATTTTAATTCTGTTGATTCTAGAATGATGTTGTCCACTTGAAGAATAAAATTAAAGATATTGGTGTTCAGAGAGGCTTAATCTTGAGGTAAGTATTTAATATAATATCATTTCAAATGTTCCAAAAGAACTGAGAATGATAGAACATAAAAAGCTTTTTATTTACCTCACTAATTATGTCTCGGATTTAAATGGTATTGTTTTTTTACCAACTTTTCTTTCACCTCTTTTTCATTGTTTTTTTTTTTTTTTTAACAATGCACAAATTTTACATTCTATGACAATGAAGCAAAAAAACATGAATTGCAAGTAAAGAAACTTCCATGATTTGAACTTGCATTTCCTATCTTTTGGGAGCTTGTCTTTTACAAAAAGCTAGCAAAAAGTCATATAATGATAGCCCACATTATTTGATTATTACTCTGCATCATATTGTTTATGGTTAGTATGGTTAGTTTTATTCATGTGTCATGTCCCTTCATTACATTGGCAATCATGGCACCCCACAATTTCCTGTCTTTTTTAGCTCTCCTAAACCTTATTCCACCATTCCATTTACTCAAACTTGCTAAGTAAATTGAGTATTGTTTTTTTTCCTTCTGTTGCCCTTAATCTGTCATGTATTGAATTTTTCAAACCCTCTTTCCTTATGCACCCTAGAAATTAAGGCTCTTTCTGATAAGTATGTATTCTTTTTGTTTTCATTTTCTCTAAAACTTAGTGTTGCTCACATATACAGTCTATGGTATTATTGGCATGGTTCTACAAAAGAACCACATTTCTGTTTCATCTGTGAGACTGTTCAGCATTTGCTGTCATGTAGGAATAACTGATATTGTACACTCCCGATAAAAAATATATGACCACTTAAAAATCTTTAAAATAATTTTTTTTTTTTTTTTTTTTTTTTTTTTTACAGATAGATTTTAAACTCCTACCACTTAAGGTTATCAATACTACAATCTAAAAGGTTATGGAAACAAAAAACTATATTCCAAACATTTTATTTAGAAATTTACATTTTTATAAAATGAGGCGATTTACACATGATCAAAATTATAAGACCAGAGACAAAAATTCTACGAAATTGTATAAAAGTGTATGAAAACATTCAACAACCAAATTTAATCATGAGTTCTACCTCCACTGCTTTTGATGACTTCAAAAATCCAGTCGAACATGCTAGAAATAAGCGTTTCCATTAAGATTTGGTGGATGTTGCTCCAGCTTGTGAAGATGGCTTCACGAAGTTCATTTTTTGTTGAATATTGTTTGCCATTTCGATAAACATCTCTTGTCATCCATCCTCAAACATTTTCAATTGGGTTCAAGTCTGGTGAGCATGCAGGATGTCCCAAGAGATGGACCCCATTTTCTTGTAGAAAGGTCAAGGTCCATCTTGCAACGTAGATTGCAGTATTATTCTGTTGGAATAACCATTCATCCACACACAAACGATGACCCTCCATCATCAATGATGCTTTTTGTAGCATGCTAACATAACCAGCCACTGTTTGACAACCCTGCACCACCTGGAGCTCCATCATCCCTCTGTAAGAAAAGGCACCCCATACCATTAGGGACCCTCCACCACTATGACGGGTGGAGAAAATTTCAGGAGGCATGTTTTTGTTATGCCAATATCATTGGAAGCCATCAGGCCCATCTAGATTGAATTTTTTCTCATCAGAAAACAGGACTTTCTTCCACTTCTCAACGTTCCATGTTTGATATTCACAACCAAACTTTAAGCGGTCCACCTTGTGGCATGGAAGCAGCTGAGAAATTTGTTTACGCTTTTTATTTACCATGCCTTTTTTCGTAAGTGTCGTCTGATGGTTATAGGACTGCAATCAACATCTGTGACTGTCTTAATTTGACTAGAAGAAAGTCCCCCCCCCTCTTTCATAACAACCCGTCTTATTCTCTTACTCAATGCAGGAGAAATTTTTTAGGGCCTACCAGAGGATTTTGCTTTTCCATAATTCTCACAGTTCTTTAGAAAGTTGCAAATCAGTTTTACTGCGATTTACCTTAGCTGCGATCGCCCACTGTGACAAACCTTGTTTATGGAATTCTAGAATTCGAGAACGCTCAATTTTGGTAAGTTTGCTTGCTATATGCATGGTAAAACCTTTACGCAGTGATTGCTAATCTCTAACTGAACTAAAAACATTGGAATTACCATAGATCTAACAATTTATACCCCTGGTCTTATAATTTTGATCATGCGTCAATCGCCTCATTTTATAAAAATGTAAATTTCTAAATAAAATGTTTGGAATATAGCTTTTTGTTTCCATAACCTTTTAGATTGTAGTATTGGTAACCTTAAGTGGTAGGAGTTTAAAATCTATCTGTAAAACAAAAATTTCTTTTTAAAGATTTTTAAGTGGTCTTATGTTTTTGATCGGGAGTGTATAACAGTTCAGTCATCATATCTTTTGTTTTTTAATAAAATTTGTTTCTTAATACTTTGCTGATCTTTTGGAAGACCTCTTTCACTATCCCAATGCATGCTTGGATTTCAGTGTTGCACTTTCCGTCCTACTTAAAGGATGAATTGTCATTAGTTTTTTTGACTAGCTTTTCTTTCATTTCTATCAAGCATTGATATTGTGTTATTACTACAAAACAGTAAGAGAAATAGCTATGATCAATTATTGTTGATTATGCAAATACATATGTATCTGTTTGAAAATTTACACAATTTATGTTAGTACACTTTTATAATTTCATTTTAGTATAAGAGACATTATTTTATTTGACTTTAAATGTAGCACTTTTCAGATTTCATTCTTTTGATTTTAGAATTTTACAAATTTTTTTTTTTTTCTTACTGCAAAAAAAAAATTTGTAAAATTCTAAAATCTGAATTGTATACATTATTTCAATGAAAGTATTAAACTAATGTATTGATAGTAATTCTTTTCTTGTGTAATTAAACTTTTTAGAATAAAAATGACTTACTAGCTGTTAAGATATTTTGTTCTTCAGAAATGAAAATGCAAATCCAAACTATACAACAGATTTCATCTATCAACTGTTTTCTGAGGAGGGAAAGGGTGTATTCACTACTCGTAAAAATGTTTTGGGCCACATGCAACAAGGTGGTGTTCCTACTCCTTTTGATAGAAACTTTGGTACCAAAATGGCTGCTAAAGCACTTGATCATTTGATTGCTCAAGTTGAAGAGCATTCCCGTCCTGATGGTAAGTTTTATGAATAACTTTTGTATTTTTATTTTGGATGTGTCTTTTGTTTTATGCCTACACTTCAGTACAGTTTATTTATTTTTATTTTTATATTTATATATATATATATATATATATATATATATTGTATAAATTCTATTATCTTAAAAAAACTATAAATATGTCATGAATATTATCTTTTCAAAAAAAAGGTTTAATTTTATTTGTAGGCACTGTACATGCTTCACAACCAGAATCTGCTACTTTGCTGGGTATGCAGAAAAGACATTTGTGTTTCACACCTGTTGAAGAACTGAGCCAATATGCAAACTTTGAGTAAGTGTTTCGCTTTATATTATAACAATTGTCGCACTAAATGATATTACTCTTGATTATTTATTAGCTGTATTTTTAAAAATATTTTTATATTGGAATAGAATAAGTAAGTTGTGATAGTGAACAATAGAGATTAAAATAGAGAAAAAAAAAATAAAGGAGCTTTAATATTTAAAAATTTCACTATCTGATTATCCTATAGAAGCTTAGCAGTTAAATTCTGGTTTAGTTTAAAATACATCATTAGAAAGAATTAACTGATAAGATATCTCCAAGCAGGGACAGCAGGAGGTGAGCACTTTCTCTGTAAAGGGAATTAAGTATTCAGTTTGAAATTTCCAGAAAGCTTCCAAATAGAATAAACATCTGATGAAAGCTAGAGAACTGCAAAAACTCAGAAACTATAATTAAGATCAATGTATAATAATAATTTTACATATTAAAAATCAATTTTCTGTGTGGATTTTTAATAACTTAATGATATTCTAGAAATAGTCCTTATATCTAATAAAAATAGTTCAATAATTTATCTGAAAATAACTAATTCAGTTTCCTTTTTATCTGTTCATAATCAATGAATGACTAATACAAAGTACGATGGAAAAATTGTTTAAATTACGCAAAAATGAAAATTACACCATCTCATTTTAACTGAAATTACTCAAAAAATATCATAAAATTCTAAAGAGTAAATCTATTCAATAAAATCCCCATAGGCTTCAACTAGGGCCGGCAGACAACTTCAGAATCTCGCGGAACTCTGAGATAGCCTCGCGGAACTCTCTGAGATAGCCTCCTTATTTAAGTTGGTGAATGCTGCCATAATCCTTGCCTTTATTTGATCAAGGATATTTTGTTGGTCTCTCACTCAACTGTACCCCACATGTAATAATCAAGAGTTGCAGTCTAGGGATGTGGTTGCAGAAGTTGTCTAACAGCTATGACTGGGTTCTCCTGCTTGTGTGGCATGGTGAAAAGTCCTGTTGCCAGACATAGCGTCTTCCAGCAACCACCCTCTTGACCTAGGGCAGAACTACCTTTTCAAGGCACTTGATTTTAGGTCTCCATGTTGAATTTGAGGCCCTCTGGGAAGATGGCGGCATAACATTGATCACTCCAAACACCTTTGTAATCACCATTAGACTTATCCAACTCTTTCTGAATTCTCTGCACTGTCCTTGGGTTAACACCTAAACACCCTGAAATGTTTGTGTTGTCATTTTCAGTGCAAATGGCAAGTAGTACAGTATGCTGTTCCAAATTTCTGGCAGAGTGAATTGCATCATAAATCTTTCTTGCAGACGGTGCTGAACTGACCTTACTACACTGTGCAGTCAGTAAAAACAAAATGCACATGAGTGAAATTAAAAAATGGCACCAATTTACCCATCATATTCTGTAGCTTGTACATAATTTACAGATGATATTCAGTTTTTGTTTTGCTTTTTGTTATTTAATCTGCAAATATATTGCACACTAATTTTTACTTTACAGTAACATTTGTGGTTAGTATGTTCTAAGAAGACTTAGTGAAAACATTTTCTCTTGGTTCACAATGTAATTTTTTTTTAATTATTTAATACAAGATATTTAATAGAATTGATTTTGTATTAAAATTGTAATGACCCTAATTTTTGTACATTTCTAGTTAACATTTTCTTTTCAAATGTACTTATAACACTTGTTTTTAAAAACAGTTTTAATACATTTTTTCTTTTTAATTTGAATTTCAGAAAACGTATCCCCAAGAACCAATGGTGGTTGAAACTACGTCCTTTGTTGAGAATTTTGGCTAAGCATGAAACTGTGGCTTACACAACTGAGGCTGTGGCTGCTGGTGTTGATGAGGTAGAAGATGAAGACAACATTTAGAGCTCACTATAACTAGTTAGCTTTTAATAGTTAAAGCTGCCCCACTGGTTTTTTAACCTTTTAAATGTGATAGTCAATAGTTTCTTTTCTCTTTAAAACTTTTTTCTTATTTTAACTTATTTAGACAGAAATCGAGATTTTAATTTTCAATAAATTGTTTTGTAATGAGTTGAGGTAAATATTTTGATTCTAACTTATGTTGACATAATATTTGACATGTATTCAATATATAATACATATTTAATTAAGCATTTTTATCAACTATTTTTAATGTTTTTAGTAAAAAAAAACAAAAAATTTAGATGAAAGTATTTAGAATTGAATTCTAGAATGGGTTTTTAAAACATTTTAGGAAAATGTTAAATGTCAATTTTAATTTTTTTTTTATCAGTCAATTTTAGTGCCTGAACAATATTATGTAAATATAATACATATTGAAAATATATTAAATGTAAACTGTATTTTTTATTTATTTTGGAAAATTCTTTCACATCTTTTCATTAAAATTTTCCTTTGTTTATTTTGAAATTTTCTTAATATAAGTGAAGTTGAACATCAGGGCTTCCCTCTTCAAATAGATTTTCATTTTAATTCATTAATTTTTCTTTGAATGTCTGTTTTGATTATTGATATAAAATTTAAACTATAAACATTTAAAATTCTCCAAAGTTTGAATATATTTTAGGTTCTTTACCAGATTTTTTTTTTTCAAATGTTGGCTTGAGCAGTAAATATTTTAAAATGATGAAAATATTCATTCTGCAATTATTTATAATAAAACAAAATAATTGGCTATAAATACATATTTCATTTTCTAAGTATCACAAAATTTTAACTAATTTTTTATTTCTTTTACAATTCCCTTTTATTGCAAAATGTTAAATTTAACAATGTTGTATTTATTTATTATATATCTATTTTTCATTACCCTAGGGTAAGAAGAGCAAATAAGTTTAAAGAATAAAACTTTAAACACAATATTTACTTCAATACTTATGAATCAACTAATTTCACTTTTTGTGAAATTTGAAATAAGTAGTTGGTAATATACTTTGAATCTCATTTACCAGTTATGTTCACTTTCTTAATGACTTATTTTAATACTCAATTTTATCCATTCTTAAAGTGTTATAACTGATTTTAGTTTTTCTTTAAGCTATTGACAATGCATTTACAGTTCTGACCTGAAAGATTTCTAGTCTTAAATGTGATATCAGGCTAATTCATTTTTACTGCATGTTACTTTTTCTGTGGAAAATTGAATAAAATGTTGAGATTGAATTAGCTTTTATTTAAATATTTCTACAGGTTAAGGGAAAAAAAATTACTTTTTCCTAAACATTTTTATTTTGAAAGTTATGATTTTTATTTTTCAAATATAAAACTTGCTGACAAGTTAAAATACTTGAAATTACTTTCCATAGTATCTCTTTCAAATGTTTATTTTCAAAGATGCAAATTATTTTTTCTTTTTCACATCCTTAAAGTATTGAAAACAATTAGGTTGACGTGTTATATTCCCAAATGAGATTATGTAACAACGTAAAATTAAATAAGGAACAAAGTCTATATTTAAAACATTCATAATTAAATTTTTGGTATAGATTCTTGTTATATTAAAAAAATATTGAGTGTCATCACTTATTTTTATTTTAGTAGACTCATTTCAGATATTTCTACACTCGATTTAGAATGAGAGTATTGACTATTTTAGCAATCTGTATACAAATTTCAATATGATTAGAAATTTGTCAAATTTTTATGTACTTATGAGGTATCCTAGAAATATTCAGTATCTTTGTTCTTAGTTTTTAATTTGACAATGATGATATCATCTGAGACTTTGCTTTATGAACTATGTTTCAGAATGGTAATTTCTTGGATTTTCATGAAAAATCTTCAGTTTTTGTACCTTGCTTATTCAAGTAACATTATCTGTGAGATATTCTGTTGACTTTAATAAAAAATTTATATGAATTTATCATTAGTACGTATTTCTGATTACTATATATGCAATGTGTGTGTGTCTATGTTTCTGAATGTTGAAAATTATTGCAACTTTTACAAATTTAACAAAACAAACATTTTCTTTTTCTTAAATTTTTGTCTGTAGACTGGCAATACTTATTGCAATTACCTAGAAATGCTGACATACCAAAAGTCATGACACAGGTATCAAGTATTGTGTAGGACCCTCTCTAGGCAGTTATAGTGCAACAACTTACGGCATCAATTCTACAAGTGATCTTGAAGACCTTTTGGAGAAATGTTGAACTATGCTCTTTAGATAAATGTTCACAGCTCTAATAATTACAGGTGCAGAATCATGTGTGAGAATAAACCATTCAACTATGTTCCATAAATGCTGAATTGGTTCATGTCAAGTGAATGTGGTAGTTATACAATTTGTCAGTTTTCAGAATGTTCAAAAAAAAAAAAGAAGAAATTCTAGACAACTTGGGCCTAATGATATAGTGTTATTCTTTTGGCATAAGCAATCATTATTAGTATACATAATCCATGAATAGGTGCAAATGTTCAAGCAGCAGTACACTATAGCAATTACTGGTCAGTGATGTATTTAATCAGATTCCACCCATGCCACATAAATACTCCCACATCATTATGGTAACTTGTTGATAATTGGTACTTCATGGGATATGTGCTATACCTGAACTCCATCATCCCAAACTGGCAGGAACCATGACCCATTGGATTATGCTACACATTAGCAGTCTTCCAGGGTTCAATTAGTGACTCAATCTCAAGTGAGGTGCTGTATCTGGTGTTGATTGGGACACATGATGGGTCTTCTGCTCACAAAGCTCATGGAAGCTAAAGAATGCTGAACTGACCTGCTTAGATAAGTAACTGGTACCTACTGGATGTCATTTGAGTCAGTGTTACTTATCTGTTACTGCAGACAATTTTAACATGATGCCTCTATTCACAATCATTAAGGACCTATAGTGGGACACTGCACTATGGTAAGTGGTAATGCTTTATATCACTATAGAACAATGGGTATCAAATCTCCCCACAATTTCAGAAATGGAATCTCCCATCTGTGTTGTATCTATTATACCAGGTAACCAAAAAAGTTCTGTCCGTTTTTGTTTTTTTTTATTAGTCATTGAATGAAGTTGAAATATATACAAAATGCGTGTAGCAACTGTTTTCAAATTTGGACAGCCGGAGGTAGGAACATCAGATGTTATAAAAATAACAGGTGTACCGTGCCCAGCCATCAGTTATAAGCTGAACAGCTTTGAGAAGGATGGAAGTGTCTAAAGATCTCGTTTGGGGCTATTTGTTTTACGACTTCAAAGTGGGCTTAACACCGGCTGCATAAAGTTGCTGCATATGTGAAGTGTTTGGGGATAGTGCTGTGGATGAATGTACAAGGCGTTGGTTTTGAAAATTCAAGTCGGGAGATTTGTCTCCATGATGAGCCTCACAGTGGACGACCACAGGTCTTGAATGATGGAGTTCTGAAGGCGGCCATGAAGAAGACAGTAGTCTAACATGTGGTGAACTTGCAAGACAGTTCAACGTTTCTGATGAAATAGTTAGACTTCACCTGCAGCGCCTAGGTAAGATGTACAAACTGAGCAAGTGGGTTCCGCAACTCTGTTGAAGGTCCACAAGGGACAACGAGTGGCAGCCTGTGTATCGCTGCTTTCTCACCACCGTACCGCATCCTTATTCAATCGAGTGCTTATCAGTGATGAAAAGTGGGTTTTGTACGAAACTCTCCAGATATTGGTTGTCTCCTCAGGATGCTGTTCCTCACACGGCAACATCGCCTATGCAGCCACGCAAGATTATGCTTTGTGTCTGGTGGACAGGTCTGGGCATTTCCATATCATCAGGATATGATTGGCACCACTTGGCATTGTTTTACAACTAGCATACCCATGACTTTTGGTATGTCAGGGTTTAATTTGTAACATTTTATAAAATTAGCTTTTAAACAGTTTACAAGGTGAATGCAAAAAAGTTCTCAGCTTAACTGTTCTCAAAATCTGACCATATAACCTTGTGTGTTTGTGTGTGTGAGTGATGTTGGTTTTTGTCTTTAAGAGCTGCTTGGACAATCTGAGAACTTTTTGGCACCTCCTTGTATCTGCTTAGTAGTAGAAACAGCTTTTAATTATTAGAACTTATTTAAAAGCAACTATAATTCTTGTGAGGTATGTTATTGTGAATTGACAAGAAACCTTTTTATTTTAATGTTATTGGAAATTTATACTATAATCAAATTACAATATATCTCCAATAATAGTAACTTTCAATTTCAGTAAATTTCAATGTAGCTATTTAATGGCATTTTTGAAAATTAGTTTTCGATTGAAAACTAATAAGATCAAGCCTATTTAAAAAAAATTTTTTCAAAGACAATGGCAATTTTTATGTAACAAGAACAAATAAGACCATGGCAGTTTAATTTAAAGGTATCTTTTATAATTATATTTTTTTATGATAGTCATTATTTTATTACTAGTTTGATTCCATCTTTGGTTGGTTATTATCTCAACATTTTGAGGCAATATACACTTCAGCTGTTTGAGCAAATAGTTTAGAGAATCTGTGATACAGATGAAAAAAATGACTGAGCATTGATGTTTCTATAGCTGAAGTGATTGATTCCTGAGGTGTGGGATGTGAATTCAAGTTTGATTATAGGTTATTTTTTCTTTCACAGTATTTGCTGTAACAACAATTAATATAAAAATTATTAACCGATAATAAAATGGTGTAAAACTAGTAATAAACTGATAGTGAAAGTGCTTCAATTAAATATTTTCAAAATAGATATACCTGTAGTTCTATGAATTTTAATGGTTACAAATTCAAAGATATATAGATATTGTAGTTAGAAAAAAGGTATTTTGAACCGTTTGTATATTTTAAGAAATAGTGCCCTTGCTATTTAAAATATTGAAAGGAGAGTATACCTGAAAGTAGCTTTCTATGTGGTTTGCTCTAAAAGTAATGCCACCTATTTTATGTTAGCCTATGCTCTGAGCAGGATATTGGTATCACAATAGACCTTCTTTATTTTTTGTATTGTTACTGATAGCTGTATAATGTGTGTAAGAAGCAAATGTGTATTGTTAAATTTATTGATGTAGAAGAAATTGTATCTATTGACATTCATCAACATTTACTGATTGCTTATGGGAGTGAAAAAGATGTGAACATAGGCAGAGACAATAGTTGTGTGTGACAAATGCACTGCTGTCAATTCACAATGAAAAGTGATTTCAGAATACAATTGACAGTGGAGCTATGAGAAAATAGTTTCTTTTTTCTTTTTTTTTTTTTTTTTTTTAAGCTGAAAACTTGCATTATCCAATGACGTCATTGTTTGCTGTGTGTGTGTGTTTTTTTTTTTTAAGAAAAATCATAACTTTTGGAGCATCACGTATATTTGATTAAGTTCATATCTACATGGAGTAAATTTAATTTTTTAAATTCTTTCATTATGTTTTAAATAGTAGCTTCAAATATAAACAGTTATACACAATATATTTGTTTATGAGTAACTAACAAGTTTTGTACATATTTGAAACAACTCTGTTTCTTTGCTTATCTATTTTATAATTCCAAAGTATTTTTATAATTCCCTTTTGATCACAAAATTTAATAAAACTTTATTCTTTACTGATGTATGCATATATTAAGTTTGATAGTTCAAAATTAATTTTTAATGACTTAATGTTTTTACTCAATGAGAACATATTTTCATATACTATAAGATTGTTGGATCTGTTTGATATTTGGATATTTTCCATACTTGGGTGATTATGCAAGCATATAAATATGTTAATGAAAATTAACTCTTTTATAGATGTTCATGTCATAGCATTCATGTTATATTTCATACAAAAAGAAAAAAAGGATCATTTTGATATTTGACAAAATGAAATCTTATGTCAAATATATTAAATTTATCTACTAAATAAAATCTTATACAAAATACTTTTTCTATTTAACAGTTAACATGTTATAAGTATGTAATCACATTTCAGTGATCATTTTTCACTTGCCTGAAATTCAGTACCATTTCATAAATTATTGAACTAGTATCATTCACTGTGTTTTTATTTCAGTCTTGTTCTTGGCTTATTTTTTTATTATCACCAGATTAAGGTTGTACTTAGTAATTCTTGATTCTCATTCAATGTTTTTAAATGAATCTTCCGCTTCCTTAGTTAAACCAATTGACAGATCAGAGTATCTGAATTTCATACTGGCATGAAGAAAAAAAAAATGATACTCAGATTTGTGAATTATTCCATGGAAAGAAACCTTTTATACTATAGGGTGTTCCATTAAGATGGATCATTGGTGAAATTTTATTGATTTCACTATTGAATCATGTTATTTGAGTCATGGCAATTATGGCCTGAATTGAATGCTAGGGATGTTGGGGATTTGTGGTTCCAACAGGATGGTGCCACATGCCACACGGCCAATGCAACAATGGCTTTAGTGAACGAGAAGTTCCCAGGTTGCATCATCTCTCAAAACAGCGATGTCAATTGGCCACCACGATCTTGCAATTTGACACTTTTTTTTAGATTTCTTCCTTTGGAGTCCTCTCAAAAGTAAGTTCTGTCAATTCAACAGTTAAAGGATGAGATAAGGCATATTGGTGAGATTGAGAAGCAACTGTACAGACATGTCATCAAAAATTTTGACTAAGTGGAGGTGTGCCGCTGAAGCCTTGGCAGACATTTGGGCAAAATTATTTTTCACACATAATTGCCTTGACTCAAATAACAATCCAATTGTGAAATCAAAACTTCACTAATAATACTGTTTTATTTACTGCTGCTTCAATCCATCTTAATGGAACACCCTATATATTAGATGACATTTATGGAAGGCCAAAGAATACATTGGTTAAATGTAATAAAAACAACAAAGGTGAAGATACTAGCTCAGATGATTCAAAGAGTAACATCTTCTGTATTAAGTTAAAATTCAAGATCATTGCTAAAGAATGAATTTTAATTTGACCTTAGTTAATCTTTAAATGTAAATTAAGATACAGGTATACTTCAGTATAGATATTGATAAAAATTGAACTATTTAAAAGCAAAATTTGTCAATCTAATTTTAGAAAGTTAGCAAATTAACTACTTTAGGTATCTCTTATTTGATTTTCAGTTCCTTCACCATTCAACTAATTGATCTGCATTGACAAAGGTATAATGCTGCAAATATATGAATTAAGCATTATTTTAGTGCATGATTGTTGTTGGTTCCAGTCAGTGAACTACCTTTTCAATAAGTTACTTGTTTTAACTAGATTTAATGGATTTGTATGAGTTTCCACTTATCATCTTGCTTTAACAAAAAAGTTTGAAACAAAAATTAAATAAAATTAGGTAGTTCACTGGAACCTGTATCAGAAAGCTTTGTTCCTTTTTGTACAAGAAATATTTTGTTTAAATTCTTGTACTTTTTTTTTCCTCTCTCATTTGAAGATTAGGTATTTTGTGTGACAAATATTATTTCATTTTTAAATTACAATTAAAATGCATTCCTGTTCAATTCATACATTTTTCTCTATGACCAAACATTTATCTACTTTCTGGAAAATGTTTAATGAAGCTAAAATATAAACTAAGAAATTAAACTTATTGATTTTTGTAATCAAACAATCATTTTTATGATTCAGTGATAAGTATTGTAAAAGTGGGTTAATTTATTATAAAAGTTTATTTCATTATGCTTATATTTTGTGTATAAGCATAATGTAAAACATACTACATAGATTTATCTTTATAACTATGATTCTGAAAATTTATATTTTGAATAATCTAGTTTCAGTTTTGATTTTTAAGTATTAGTTATTAACAACAATTAAATTATATAAAATTTAAGTTTTTAAAAATACTTAAATTATTATATTGAAGTATAAAAGAAGCAAATGTATATTTAATCTGAAGCTAATGTGTAATATGTTCTTTATTAATGATTCACTTTTCCTGTAGCATTAAAATTAGTTTTAGAAAAGGCTTATATTAAATATTTTTTTGTATGAATTTATCTGGATTTATTTCATAGTTAAAAAAAAAAGTTATGCTATACATGACTTTAAAATATTCATGTTAAAGCAAATAAAATGTTTTAAAATGTCAAAATTCTTTGAATTATTTCTGAGAAAATTAGCTTAAAATTATATACTGATAACTTTTTTTTTTTAATAATATAAAACCTGAGGCACAAAATTCTTTATTACGTTTCATGGAAGGAAGCAGAAATTAACTGTAGGTTTTCTTTCTTTTCTAAAAATCTTTACATTCAGATATCTCATTTATTGATGAGATTTTTACAGGTTAGATAAGTATAATCTCTGCACAATACATAAACTTTAAGTGTTGAAAAAATAGATTGCAACACAGTGGATATTTTTCTCTTCTTCACTTATGAAATAGACTCAAGCAGTTAACATAAATGCAAAGTATTGTACTAATGGCAGCCATGGGCTGTAGATAGGAATTAATACCATTTAAATGCAAAATTATTGTTGGTGCCACAAAGACAAGATAATCTCTTTGAAGTAGAAGTTCATGACATTTCTCTTGGGCAACAGTAACAATGACATATTGAGAATATGCAAATTCCAAACAGAGAAAGGCTCATGAAAACTGCAGGAGTTTGCAGTTAATGTAAGAATTAGGCCTGTCAGCAAGTGAAAAAGGATTGTAACTATTCAATGAAGTGGTACATTGAATCAATTCTAAATTTACTGCTAGGGCCACTTAACTTATTAGTCAGTGTACTGTACAGTGTATTCTGTGTCCCAGGGAGTTTCTTACTCATCAACAAAATAACCACAGTAACAGTTACTGTACTATGGTTTGACAAGAGAACATCACTATTATACATTAAGTCATGGATTTTGTCTCAGTAATGGTATAGTGATATGTTGGAATCTGCAAAAACCCCTAGTGAAACTGTCTTGATATTTAGATTATACGTAGATCTTATTGTAGGCCATTTACATCACTTTATGCTTGCTGTGCTTCCCAGTGGTGATAACTTGCTTGTTCTGGTAAGATAACACAAGTTAGTCACCTATTGTGCCAGGATAACCTCAAACTTGTTCTAAGAACACTCAGCTAATTTCTGTGTGCTGTATTAGCCTCTGCTCACAAGAATTTTGTATGAACATCTTACAGGCCTCATTAGATTCCCTGCAGTCACCCTTAATAAATACAGCTTTAGTTAATGACAACCCTTGAATGTGCCTAGATGTATTCTCATGCAATCATACTGGCATGTAGTGTAACCACTTTTATCCAAGCAAGAGAGCTCATTCCGTTCAATAGTCTGCATGTAAGTAATGACTCCTCATACAAGAAATTTAGTTAGGAAAAATAAGAGCTATTTAGTTATTACATAGTTTTCTTTCCTCTTCATCTTTCTCTTTTTTTTCTTTTCTTTTGCAATTCAGTTGATATATAAAATTTTAGAACTATATCATATAAATGAACAAAATACTTTTTTCTTAAATTTAATGTCATTAAAAGTAAGACATTTTGTAGGCTATATTGTGAACTAATCATAGAAAAATTACTGAATTGAATTTATCAGCTATGGATTGCATTTTCATTTGCAAGTTGATGCTGATCTTATTTTTTTTGTATGAATCCTTGTTTAAAACTTCTGCAGATAAAGGAGAGCCTAGATTTTTTGCTACACATACAAGGGAAGTAGTATTTTGAGTTATATTTAATTTTTTTCAAAATTGCCTGAGTGTTCTAATTAATCCTTCTGCATGCTTCCTTAAGATGTAGTAGCTATTGTGAAAATAAGGTAGCATATTTTACTGCATGATACATCATAAGTTAGTGCTAAATGTGCTTTTGTGTACACCACATTTAATTTATGTAGACTAAATCCTTTTGCATGGATATTAAAAACAATTTGTGGAAATTCCCCTCCTCTTTTTTTTTTTTTCTTTTCTTTTACTTGATTCTTAGCAGAATACTTTACACATTTACATTTAAATAAAATGACAATTTGTGACTTTAACTTAGAGAAAAATGCATTTGCTTATGTGTAGACAGTTTCTTTAACTAAATCTTAAGCTTTTTTTGTGTTGTTCAAACTAAAGATTTGACCAAGTGTTATGAATGTTGATTACTAATACTATGCTTGTTTTATTTGTACTAATATTTTACATGTTGGCTTTCATTTTACAGTACCAATGTGAATAATTGCTATTATTTATTTGAATTTTACAATAAAAATATTTAAAAAGCTATTAAATAAAATATATAAAATACAAATATATCAAGAATTTTATGATTTTACAGATTTAACTTGTAATTTTTTCTAGGGCAATATTTTAAAGCACATTTCTTTATTTTACTGTAAATTATATAACTTTCTTAGTATCAAATTAATTTTCTTTTAAATTGCAAATTGCTAAATACATTTGTAGTAAATGAAGAAATCTCTTTGAGTGAAGGGAAACGTATATATATTGAACTTGTCTATAGTCTCCATGTAAGTCTGATATTAAAAACCCTCTGGGGTTTACTGATGAACTAATAGAATATTTAATTCATAGCATATTTCTTCTGACCTGCTTAGTTTTAAATGAATTAGGCATTGGGCAAAAATGGTTCTTTTTCTGTTTCATGAAAAGGATGATTATTTTGAAATATAATGACTCCTTTAACAATGTTATGGCAATTGCATTTTATTTAAGCTTTGTTTAATCTTGTACAAGGTTAAATCAGAAGATTTATGTAATTAATCCTTCCAGTGGGAAAACCTTACCTACTTTGAAAATCAGTATTCGGCATTTTGAATTTTACTTGGATTTAAGCTAACAATCTTTTGCACTCGGGAACTTGAATTCCTGTCTGGTTTGTTACATTTACTTATTCACAAATACCCTGGAGAAAGATATGAATCCATCTCCTCCCCCAACTATGGGTTAAAAAGGACTTGTAAAAAAAATCATTGTTATTCTCAAAAAAATTGTTAATGCAATATTCACTTGCAAAAAAATATTCTTATAACCCACAAAGGGTTGGTAAGCTGTTGAAAAAAAATTGCGCAATCAGTCAGTCAATCAATCCACTCTGACACTGGTGTGCATAACAGGCACAAATCTTCCATTTGGGAATTCTATGGGGCTGTGAAAGTTGGAATATTCATCCGCTTACATCTATTTAACAAACTCATCTTCACATCACTGCACACTAAAACCCATAGATGGTCATTGCTACTAACATTTTAACAGCTGCCATTCTACCAACTTAAAAAATCAATAATCTATAACTAGTATTTAGACTCTGGGGATGATAAGAATAAGAAAAAACAAAAAACAAGGCCTCAATCACTTTCTCAATAGAAATTATTCCCTCAAAACAAAACAAAATCAATCATATCTTTCAAACACAGTAGAAATACTTTACCAAACAAATTCCTGCATTTCAATGGTTTTTGAATTTTAATTACAATATTCACAAACTTTCACATTTTCCAAAATGATTTTCAATGTCTAAAATTAAATCCCACAATTAATAATATATTTAGTGAAATTCCACTTAATGCAAAGCAACAACCTCCAAATCTGTAATAAATTCTCACAATCTAGGTTTAAATAGTTTATTCATGCTCACTGAATACAGTTTCGACAAAAAAAATTAATCTATAATGTCCCACCACTCTAATCATGGCTAGACAACTAGCTAAAAAGTACTATAAATCACTGACAAACATGAACACTATCACCCAGATACATTGATGTACACGAAAATCTCACACTCGCCAGAGAAAGTAGTTTTGGAATTATGTAAAAAAAAAAAAAAAAAAATTGACCTTACATCAACCAGCTAGATTAATATAGACTAACTGGAAAAAAAAAATATTGCATCCTGTATCCAAGTGTCAACTATCCACTATTTTTCATGAATACTTAAATAAATCTACACCTGTGCAAAACAATCCTCTTTGCCTCAAAAAAAATCCAACTTCATTTTATTTTTTGTTGAAAAAGGACACAGGTATGTCTGAAAATTTCAATTTTTAGCATTTTTCTCATGTTTCTACTTTTTCTAATGGCCTAATAATAAAAATAAATAATGGCCTTTTACATTTTTCTCATTGGTTTACTATCCCTACATTCTGTGAGTTTACATGGTCAGTTTTTATTTTTCATTTATAGAATTGTGTATTTCAGCAGCAATACCTCTTTTATACAAGTTTTGTTAAAAACTACCGACAAGGAACTGCGTTTAATTTTTTAATTTTTCTTCTTTTATGGACATAATTTATGTAAAAATTGTCCAAATGTTTTGGGCTATGTTTTTAGCCATTATTAAGGATGATTTTTAAACAGTCAGCACATTGTGGCCATGTTCATAGTTGTTATTAAATGCTGGCTTTTTTCTTTTTTATAAATGATTCCTTTATTTTTATCTTTTTGTTTGCATGTGGATGAGGCTATTATATTTGTATTGTCAACAAGTATGTTGTTGGTAGTTTGGTAGAATCCATACTTTGTTAAAAGTAAAAATAAAATCATTCTTGATAATGGCTAAAAATATAGCTGAAAGTACTCAGACATAAAGAAGATTCAGACAATTTCTATATAATTTATGTCCAGAAATGAAAAAATGATAAGAATACAAAAAAAATTAATCGAAAACCTTAACCAGTTTCTTGTCAATCATTTTTAACTAAACTTGTATATATATTTCCTACTAATTCACTCTATAAATGCATGACTCAGTTTATATCTGTTGATATAGCTTAGCACAAGACCATTAAAAAAGTGGCGCACTAAGAGTAAATTTAACTACCTAATATTTGATAAGACTAACTTACTAAATGTCTCTCTACAGTAGATACCCTTTTCTGTGAAAGTGCATGTATTTATATTTTTAAAATGATTCAATGCACTTTATTGTACTGAGATTTTTGTCCAAATGTTTTTAGATGAAGAATTAAAAACTGGTTTGTTTGGACAAATATTTTTATCTTAGTTGCTATTATAGAGTTTCAATTGATATACCTCTGACATTTTTCAACCGTCTTGTTGTAATTGGTAAACTCTCAGGAATTGCAAATCAAGATCTTTATTCAATCAATGGAGATGACCATCCATAACATGAATATATTTTGTATCAGTTAATTTTATACCATCAGATTCTGTTATGCAAGTTAATGTTTTCAGAATTAAATTGGTATTGACCATCCTTGCTAAAACTTTCAGGGTATATTTCACATTATATTAAAAAACACACACATATATATATATATATATATATATATATATAAATGTGCAAATTTCAGCTTATAATATCTATCCTTATAAAAAAAATTTTATGTAAAGGGAAATAGTTATTTTTATTTATAAATGACATATTTGATTAGCCTAAATAAATCCTAAAATAATTTTCATATTAGTGATTGAACTATTAATTTTTCTTAACCTTTTTAGTGTTTTTACTAACATTACTTGCAGTCATTTTTATTGCTTCAATATCTCATATATATCTCTTTTAATGATGGACCACAATTCTGTCATGTACTTTGTCAAATCTCCATATTACTATTTGATGCTTAGTTAAAGATGGTGATTTGGAAGCAACCAATATTAATATTCTGAATTTTTTTTTTCTCTGCTTATATTTGTAATACCAACTTCAAATATTTTATTTCTCATTAACCTTTTAATTTTTCTCAAGCCTTTTATGATATTCTTAGTTGATTATTTTTTTCTTGTTTTGTCAATTTTTTTATTGCTTTGTGATTTTTGTTCAGATATTTTACAAATTTCAATATTGTAGCTCAGTAATCAATAACTTTACAATCTTTTGAGGTTATAAATAACTTTCTTATGAAATGTGGCAATTTGTATATATCTGAAATTTAAAGATAAATAGCAATAACTATTACATATATTTATTCCCAATATGATGAGCAACACCTGAGTTACATAAAATCTCATACCCCTAAATAAGTTATTTCTAATAAAAAGAGATATTTTAAGCTGAAATTCACCTATATTTATTATATTTATATTATTTTTTCCAATTGCACCATTCCTAATAGAAGTAATACTTTTCCAAGATAACATATGCAGTAAACATCAAAAAATCAAAAGAAAACTGTTAATTTCCATCATTTCAACATTTTATAATATACTGCACATAAAAAAATTCTGTGTATAATATGTTGTTTAAATGTTTAAATTTCAAATGATCTTATGAATATTTTATGAACATTTTTTCCAGTAACCAACAACTTTTTGTTTATCAATACTTTATTTATTTCATTTCTTTGCCTGGATAAAGTCTGTCAGTAGGTGAAACCTTTAGGCAAAAATATAGTTTTCTTGTCTTCTCTTTTAATCTTATTGTTCCTTTCCTCAGATTATAACTGAGAATTTTTATACACACACACAAAACTTTAATAACATTGGTTGTTTAATACAATCTTTTGACATACATTGTAAAAATCTGACTTGATGTATCTAGTTAATTTTTCTTTGACATTATTTTGGAGCCTTACTCATGTCAGACTTCAAGTGGAAGTCTTATATACAGTTCATTGCTAAAGATACTAGTAAAATGGTCAGCTCCCTATACTACTCTAGTAGGTACCTGACTCCTCATGTTATTCTCTACCTTTATAAGAGCCAGAACAGGCTGAAAAGAGAATACTGTTGCCCTGTCTGGGCAAGGGCAGACCACACCTCACTTTGGAAAGTCATGAATTTTTTCCACACTCTCTTACAGGCAGGATGTAGCAAGTCTCACTGTTCTATTGCTACTACCATGGTAAGTGCTTGGATGAAATGCATCGACTGGTTCCACCAGGTTTTACATTCATAGCTAAGACCTGCCATGCCACTTACAAAGTAACAAACCACCCACATTCCCTCCTTATTCCATTGATAAGAAGTAAGTTTTGCTCAGACAGCTTCTTCTCGTGAACCACTGCTCTATGGAACAAAGGATGTGTCTCTGATCACTACAATCATGACTTGTTCAAGTCAAGAATCAACCGTTATCTTATCCATATAAACTATCCCTTAATGTATCCCTCTATCATAAGTGGTCTCTGGGCTTTGTATGGAGTGAACCATACTGTACAAAAAAAAAAAAATCAGGAATTGAACTCATAAGTGCCAGGTAACTTGATTTGTTCAGCTAATGCATTGTTGCAAGTCTGTGTCTCATGAAACATAATTATAGGACATATATAGTCTTAAGTGAATCAAGTTACATGGCAGTCATGATTTCAGTTTCTGGATCAAAAAGTCATGCATTGGTTTAAGTGGAAGGGAGAAGCAATATCACAAGGACAAATTATCAAAATAGAACTGATATTTGATTTCCTCTAGTATGTACAGTGGAACATAATCTACACTGGATTGAATAAAGAGTTGGGTTCAGAATTTCCAGAAAGCTCCCAACTACAGTAGATAACTGAAATAGGCCAGAAGATACAATGACTGAAACATGACAATAAGAACTGTAGTCTGAACAGTGTTTAGTACTGTACTTATATAGAAGTGTTTTATTCATTTTTATTATTTTAACCATATATTAAGGAGTTATCATATCAGTTTTCTTTCTGTTAGTTCATAAAATTAAAATGCAAATTCATTTTCACTTGAATTTATATTTGTTTTATTTATTTATATATATTTTTATTTTCAGTGTCTGTTCAAAGAAGAAGAAGAAGAAATGAATCCAAAAGTTCTTCGTCATCGATTCTCAATGTTCTGAAACTGATTCTATGACAGCTCTGATTTCTGTTTGCTTTATTTATTAGATAAAAGTGAGGAATCATAATTATTCATTTAAATAATCTGAATAGCCACTGCAGTAGTTACATTACTTTCATAAATAAGGGTTTTATGAAATATAAAATTTATATAACAATTTCCTTTTACCAACTTGTGCTTTGGCTTAACTTTGACCATAGCTAGTTACTAATCAAGTTCCTCTGATATAATTATTTGCTAGTATATTATTAGTATAAAGGATTTTTCAAACAATTATATCAATCTGATTCTTTTAAGAATTCTCTTTTTCCTTTTGCATATATAAATTTAATATATTTGGCAAAGGTTTTCGATATTAAAATTTGGCTCTGTGTTTCTTGCAAATTTAATTTTTATTCAAGAAAAAAGGAAATTAGAAAAATAGCAAATAAATTTAATATTTAAAAGTATGGCTAAAATTGTTTCAATGATGCTTTTATTCCTATACTCATGTTTCTGACAGTTTGATAATTATTTATTTTATGCACTATATAAGCAAAGTTATGTTTTATGGTTTTCTTCAAAAGAGATGCTCTTTTAAATGAGTAATTTCTCATTTTGGGCTCTATTTACCAAAGGTGAAGTCATGAACAGGGTTAAGGAAATGTTTTTGATACCTTATTGCTATTAAGGTTTTAATCATGTCAATAAATTTTGAGTGCTTTATTTAGACAAAATATGCACGTGTCATATAATATACTGAGAATTTAAAAACATTTTTGAAGTTTATGTAATTTGTATATGTGACCTTGATTTATTCCTTCAGGTTTTATGAAGCACTTATTTTTAAGAGAAAAAATATATTTCTATTTAAGATAATTGTTAAAAGAAATTTTATTTTCTATTTTTTTAATACATAATGGCTACTAAAGTGTTATCACTGTCAAAAAATTTAATTTTTGATCAATTATGTAAAAAGTTCTAACATGTTGTTGTTGTTAAAGTGCTTGCTAACCATTTGTTTTTCAATTTATAAGGAATAAATTTTTTCGCTTTCTCTTTGATTTATAATTCTTATGTATCATTCAAATCACCAAATTTAGTTTATTCACAAGTTTTTTTTTGGGGGGGGTATACTATTTTACTAATTGAAAGTATAATTAGTTAAGAGTATATTTTTTTTAATTGCTGCTTTAAAGTGCATTTGCAGTTCTTATGGAAAGTAATGAGAAACATTTATGAACAAATAAAAAGCTTTTGTCTCTTGTAAGTCAATAGTAGAAGTAATAAATGTTAACATATTTATCAAATGACTTCAGTAAACAGTGCAAAAGATTTGTTGAGATATTTGTTAGTAAGAATCTTAATGTAGGGTAAAATTTATGTTTACTACTGATATCTTATCTGGTGTTAGTGTGTTGTCTGTTCAAATTCAATTAAAATATTAGGTGTATGTTTTTTTTGTTTGTTTTTTTTTTAAGTTGTATATTGAGTATTCAAATGGGAGTGGTAGAGGGATGAGAACTTTTGCACACCTAATATATTAAGCACAATTAAATCACAGAAGGAATTAAAATAACTTTTTGAAGTATTTTTCACACTTAACATTTTAAATTTATTTGATTTTGTAGTGTCAATCTTTTTCAAGTTTTAAGTTTTTAAAGTCTTAACCAATTTTATTATCCGTCATTGGTTGGTTACACAGCATTTTCACCACAAAGGAACTAACACATCTCTCAATAAGTCCCAGGCCTGACATATAGATGGCACCACTAATAAAAAGTCAATATAATTTTTATGAAGTACTAACCTACAAATGGCGCATGACAAAATTTGGGCCCAGTCAGATTATTAGTTTACAAATTATTTAAGTAAAGCTGCTGTTGAAAATTTTCAAAACAATGAAAAAAATCTAAATTTCATGTGTTGATAAAGCATTGTTTTCTGATGATAAAAAATTCAGTTCAAGCAAAGCAATGGCTTGATAATTGTTATTCGGACTCTGTTCTATTGGAAACCACAGTTAAATGTGGTCGTACTGGCACAAATGATGCTGAACACTCAGGTCACCCAAAATTGGCGGTTGTCCCATGAAAACTGATATGTACAAACAAGAATTTAATGTCTTAAACTCTGTCTATTGAAAATATATTAAGACAAATAACTTAAGATCTGAACAGATTTCACCCAGCTATAGTTATTGTTCAATGAAGGTAAATTAGTCAGAAGCAATGAAAATTTTGATTATCCATCTTGAATATTGATGTATCACAACATATACTTAGATTTTTGACTTTTACAATATTTTTCAGTTTCAATTATGATAGTAGCTTTCAATTATGGCTTTTCACAAATTAGATTCTTTAATATAAAAAATATTTTGTGAAATTAGCTTTTATGAAGGTGTTTCAGATTTTTTAAAAATTGTATGAGAGATTAATTTTCTAATTTGAATTTTTATTTAAACATTCTCTAAAGAAATAGGTTTATATTGTATATATGTATTGATCTTACTTATCACCTAGTCTTTATCTGTAGGAAAACTTCCAACCGTTTTGATATGTTACTCCTTACATATTTTGTAATGCTTTTATATCAAAGTATATCTTTCTTATGAACTGAAAACGTTACTAAATATTTTAGTATTAACAAGTAACACATATTTTTTACTATCAAAATTGGATTATATAATAATTGTGCTTTTTTTTGTGTAACTATTTTATGTTTATTATTGCTGTTAGTTATTATTCATTAAAGATGATTCAGTTTGCCAAAGTTCAATACGAAGGTGTACTATTCTGAATAGGCTCTGCATATACACATCTATTCTACAAGGATACATGGCCCAGACCCAGTGGATATAGACGTTGGTTAGTTCCAGTGACTTGACTCAGTTGTGAGTTCAATATTTGGCTACAGTAGTGGTGAACAAATAACTTGGAGAGTTGAGTTAAAGGGAGATAACTAAATAGCATCTGGAAGTAGCATTGCACATGGAATGAGAATTATATATTGAAATAAGGGTTTAGGTTCAAAATTCCTAGCTCATGAAGAAGGCTGGAGCATACAATGGCCAAAATATTGTAAACATGGCAATAAGAATGAGGACAGTTTGAACAACGGAAAAATATCTTTAAATTCTAAAGAGTAAATTTATTCAATAAATTTGCCATTGGCTTCAACCATGTCCTCCAGAGGATTCTGGAATTTCTTGC
Organism: Ascarosepion bandense; assembly: GCA_037127315.1. Classification (NCBI taxonomy): domain Eukaryota; kingdom Metazoa; phylum Mollusca; class Cephalopoda; order Sepiida; family Sepiidae; genus Ascarosepion; species Ascarosepion bandense. The sequence goes on along the minus strand of JBBBDQ010001527.1, from coordinate 6,501,172 downwards.
AACTCTTCTGAACAGTCTCCTTGTTTAAGTTGGTGAATGCTTCCATGATTCATCTTTGGTGGTATGAGTTTTGTTGGTCTTTCACTCAACTGCACCCTACACATAATAATGAAGGGGTTGCAGTGTGGGGAGTTTGCTAGCCAGATGTAAGGGGTGGTATGGTTGCAGAAATTGTTTGATAATGTCTTCCAACAACCACCCTCTGCCCACTACCTTCTCAACGTACTTGATGTAGACGTTGAGTCTGAGGTTCTCACCAACAAACTTGGGAGTTCTTTTCTTATCGGAACAATCAGTGAGTTCTCCAAGCTGCCATGCCTTCATAATCACCATTAGACTCTTCCAACTCTTTCCAAATCTTCTGCACCCAAACACTCTGAAATGTCCATATTGGAGCTTCTGGCGTAAATGCCAAGCAGTACATCATGCTGTTTCTAAATTTCTGGGAGCGTAAATTGTATTATGATGCTCTTTTTCTCACAGACAGTACCCAACTGACTCTACTATGCTGTGCAGTTGAAAAAACAAAACACATGCTTAAAATTAAAGATATAAACCGGCGACAATTTACCAATCGCACACCGCCCACTAAATGCACCCTGTCAAGAGATTATAAACTAATTCTAGACAGTTTTGTTTTAGTCAACCACAATTGACTCATAATTCCATGCATTGAAATACATAATTACTTTCTTAATACCCTAACATTTAGTATAATAGAAATAGAAAGGCTGAAAAAGAACAAAAATTTAAGTTAGAATAAATTTAGAATCACCAAAAAAAGAAAATAAAACCTGTTAAAATTTAAATAAGGTTATCATTAAAATTCCTGGAAGTATTAAACTTATTTTAATTCCAAAAGATTTACTTCATACTGTTTACACAAGAAAATACTGATTTGCATAATACTCATGGCTTGAACTTAAAACTATATATTTTGCCTGTTGACTCAGAGAAATATTGTTATGACAAATATATTTATGGTAATTTACTTGCATTTTAACTTGTTTATATATTTCTTTTTGAGGCTGTCTGAAATGTTTGTGACATATTTTGACAACTCTTGACATACTCAAATTTTTACATTTGGACTTCTAAAATAATTTTACATAAGCAAAATTATGCTACTGATTTTGTTCATAACAGTAAGAATAGAAAGCACACACAATACAGTATTGGCCATAAGTACATCATCTATGATGTACTTTTAGAAAAGAATTACCTGGAAAAAAAAATAACAGGATTTTATCATCATGAGGTATTATTCATGACCAAACTCTTGTTATCAAAAATATCTTGCCATCCACAAATATGTACGCTCATGTGAAAAAAAGAAGTAAACTCTGTATTTTTCTTTTAGTACTTACAGTTTTAATTGTCATCAAGACTAAAAACTTCACTAGATATGTATAATTGTTGCATTGTTTTTCCATTCCATTAGTATGCTTTCTTTCAAATTTATCTTGTTGGATGGTTGCTATTTTACTTTTGGTTTTATTAGATTCTACAAGTGCTCAGTTAGATCTAAATCTGGTAACCTGTCAACCTGACTGAGGACTTTACCATTTATTTCTTCCAAAACATTTTTCTTCACAGTGTTTTGGCTTTATCATGCTGAAATACAGCTTTTCTTTGAGTGAAGACATTTTCTTTATATATCTTTGACATTCATGTTTCTATTGCAGAAATTCTGCTCACTAGTGTCATTACAGTTCATACAGCCCCCAAAGATGATTTTGCTTCTATCATGCTTAACTTTGATGCTAAGCACCTTTCTTAGCATTCAACAAGTTTGGAATATAATTAAACATAAATGGTTTGATTTTTGTTTCAACAGACCACACTGTCCTAAAACATTGAATTTTTATACAACTAAAATAAAAGTTAAATGCTCAAATATCCATTTTTGATTGTGATAGTCCACTACAAATAATAAAAATCCTGCAATGTTTGATTTGGAAAAAAATTAACTTTCTGTTAATGTGATAGGATGGATGATATAAAATTAAAAAAAAAAAAAATGACAGGTCCCTTTTTATAAAAAGTGTACATGGACTGTTTTTCTTTCAACACAAGGGACTCTTTGAATAATGTGAGACAGAACATCCACTAAATCTGCATTGAAAATAAAGTTGATTCAATGTTTTTTGTGGCATTGTCAAGGCAAGCTTCCAATTTAACCATTGGGTCAGATTCCAAACCATTAATGTTGACCACAGAAGATATCAGTGTGGGAATGAGCTAAGTGATACTGTCTATGACTTAAACCAACTTTTTAATAGGTGGGATGACCGTGAGCCGTGAGTGCAGTCTTATTAGAAGATAGCGTTGTGAAATAAGTGCATGACTATGCTCTTATCATTGCTATCTGAAACTAAATTACAATGATGTGCTGGTACCCAATACTGCAACATTCAAAACCTAAGGCAATCTCTTCCTATGGTAAGTAGAAATTCTAGCAGTTCTTGTAAATTTTAAAGGGGGTATCTGCTGGTAGTGAAATAATACCTCAAACTTGATTCATTCAGTGATAAAACAAATAGAAAGTTTCTTATATTGAAAAGTAATGCTTTTCACATCACAAAACACTTCTAATTAAAAGAAATATTTCAGGGCTTACTATTTAAAAAACAAGGTTTGCATCCCTGATTGACTGAATAGTAGCAGCAGGCATGGTAAAGAAAAACAAGAAAAATTATTGTCTCAATTATATACTGAGAGAAGAATTTTTCTCATATATATGGTACGATGGGTAAATTGTCGCAATTTTATATTTTTTGATTTCACATATACGTGTTGTTCGTTTTTGTTGATTGTGCAGTCTGTGAGAAAAAAACACCATGACGCAGCTCTGCCAGAAATTTTGAAACATGATTGTACATGGACATTTCCGAGTGTTTGCATGTCAATATAAGGACTGCAGAGAATTCAGAAAGAGTTGGATAAGCTTAATCATGATTATGTAGATATGGCAGCCCAGAAAACTCACTTTAATCATACACATGTAAAATACACATGTAAAAATTTATATATAACTAAATATATATCTATTAAAAGACAATATGAATAAAGAAAAAAGAAAACTTGTCTTAGCCAATGTGTTTCATCTTCTGATGAACTTTATCAAGGCAAACAAGTATTTTCTTGCGCAACATTGTAATTATAAACAAGTAAAAATGTTAGTTTTTCAGAATATCTTAAGAGTGCTACTATTGAATCTTACCCAATCCAACATACGTAACTATAAAAAATTTTAAATTAAAATAAAATGTTTAAATTCAATTTAAAATATATAATGCATAAATTAATCTCAACCTAAAATATAAATAATTACATTACAACAAAAAAAAAGCAACAACATTTAGCACCCTTTAAAATTTTCCTTGATTTTCAGTTAGCCTGAAGTATATTTTTGAGCATTCTGAAATTCAAAAATATTTTGAAAAACTAATATTTTTACTTCTGCTTATAAATACTTGTAAAACAAAATTCTTACATTTGCCTTGATGAAATGCATCAGAAGATGAAACGTGTCAGCTAACTTTTCTTTTTGTTATATATATATATATATATATATATATATATATATCATATACACCCTCATATTAATTTACATATGTATAGTATTATTCAGGTGCTAATAAAACAATGCTCAATGTATGAAAAGAGCTGTGTGTGTGTGTATATATATATATTTATATATATAGTAATGATCCATGTATACTGTGTTAATATGTATAGGAAAGAATATTAAAACATTTTGAGTTTAAAAATGTTTTTTTTTTTGACATTAAATGTTTATTTCTATTATATTTTATATTTCAGACTGCCCTCAGTCCTTCATCAGAAACAAATGATTTTAAAATTTGAATTAGTAACGTATTTCGAGATTTTGCGAGAGCGTCTGTGAAGAGTCTGTTTACATCATGTGACGTGTTTGTGGAGAGAGTTTTTGTTTTTACATCAAGTGACGTTGAAAGCGACAGATTTTTTTAAAATTATGTTTGGAAACCTAAACCTAAGTCCCTATTTAACCCTATCAACTCACTTCTAACAAATATCTAAAAAACACAAACCTATCAGGGAATTTAAAATGTCAGAAACTTAGGTGCCTAATTTGTAAACATTTGGTAAACGACACAATATTCTCTGTACCCAACATCAAAATCAAATTGCACCCACCACGCCTTACTTGTGACAGCGAAAACATTATATACTTCCTCTTCTGTTCAGTATGTCCCAATAGTGGATATATTGGTGAATCTGGTAATAGCTTTAGATTTCGCTTCAATAATCATAAACTTAATATACGCCAAAATAATCAATATTCCCCAGTAGGAGCACATTTCAATCAACCGGGTCACACCATAGAAAATTGCAAATGTTTACTAATAGACTCCAATTTTAGTTCTACATACACACGCAGAAAAAGAAAAATACTGGATTTTAAAATTAAATACACACAAGCTAGGGTTAAATAGGGACTTAGGTGCTTTGAATCTTTACAAATACTTCAATATCTAAACTTCTTTAGATACATTCAAAAAATTTTTTTATCTAAAACAAATTTACAAGTATTATTAAAGATAGGTTTACGTTTACAAACATAATTTTAAAAAAATCTGTCGCTTTCAACGTCACTTAATGTAAAAACAAAAACTCTCTCCACAAACGCGTCACATGATGTAAACAGACTCTTCACAGACGCTCTCGTGAAATACGTTACTAATTCAAATTTTAAAATCATTTGTTTCTGATGGAGGACCGAGGGCGGTCTGAAATATAAAATATAATAGTAGAAATAAACAAATACTGTAAAAAAAAAAACATTTTTAAACTCAAAATGTTTTAATATTCTTTCCTATATATATATATATATATATATATATATATATATATATATATATAATTCTACATCTATGGCATGACTTGGAGTTTTATGCCGTTATGCAATCATCAGGTGTATATTTCAAACTGACAGTTTAATAGAGTGAACTTAAATTCAAATCTATGTTCATGGGAATTAAATCTTATAAAGTTAAGTTACTGCTTTTTTTTAAATTTAAGTATTCTACAGTTACATGTGGAGGGAAAAAATTAAATTAAAAAATGCAGAGAGAAGAAATCAAAGGGGCGTAAATCATGGGTTTTAAAAATTTAAATATGCAAATATTACATGTACATAAAAATGTAGGGAAAATTAAAATTTTAAATAAAAATAAAATAAAAATAAAGTGTTCTAAACTAGTGTTGAGTTCTAGTTTAGAATACTCCATTGAAAACAAGGTAAGCAGAAATCACATAAACATCACATTATTTGCTTTAACCCACCCTTCAGTTATAATGTCCAAATTAAGATAGGTAAAGTATTTCTTAACTTAATTTAAAAGCATTTCTACCATTCACCTACACTTAAAAAATCTTCAACAAAAACTGTTAAAGTTATAGTTGCATTAAAAACATAGCATTATGTTGTGAAATATATTTATCTATGATATCAAATATTTGGCCCACGTAAAAAAACATCTCACCCAACTAATAGCAAAAATGACCCTTCTAAAAATAATTGCAACTGTCAAAAAAAAATAAAACCTTCCCATTGAATGGCCAGTGTGTGTCTGAAAGTATTGTTTATAGAGCTCAAATTCATTCAAATGATAATGTTAAATTTTATTTTGGAAGTACTTCTAACAAGTGAAAGAAAAGATTTAACAATCACATGTTGTCATTAAACAACAGTAAAAACAGCAAAATCCATACATTATTGGAAATTATCCAACCACAGTAAGAACCCAATTATTACTCAGAATATTGTAACTAAATACAAACATTACAATAGAAATAGAGATAAATGTAATCTATGCCTTTTAGAAAAACTTGTCATCTTAAACCATATCAAGAATCCAAATTTAAATCTTAGTGTAAGAAAAAAGTAACAAAACAATGTGCTATTGAAAAGTGCAAAAAGGCAACCAGTGAAATTGGTGAGTCTATTGCAAAACAATGTTTGATATTGCTATAGTTGTCTCCAAATAAAAGAATCTTAGTGGAGAAGAGAGAAAAATATATTATAAATCTAATAATAATAAAATCTATTATAAAAATTATTTTAAATAAAAACAATAATATTAAAGTTGTATGAGAAAAAAGTAGTTAAATAGTTGGAATTGTGTAAAAATTAATATAAATATTATTCTAATGAAAATATTGGACTGTGTAAAGATTAATATAAAAATCTTTATAAAGATTAAAATGTTATTAACATTTTCTTTTTCAAAGAAACTGCCAAAACATAATCAGGCAGTTTATAAAAAAAGAAGAAAATGAATAAACATTTATATGTAAAGATTTGATATTTTAAAAACTCACTAATATGAAACCCGATGGTTTAAACATTCTGGGGTAAAATTTAATAGATGATAAGGTTGGCTTTGATGTCAAAACCCAGCCAAATTTAATTTGATGGGGATTTTTTTTTTTTACTGATAGGGATAAAAAGTAAACATCCCCTAAGGACTTATTTGTTGATCTGCTTGGACTCACTGTATAAGAGGGAAAATTTTAACTGCTAACTCAGAAAGGAAGAGATCATTTCTGGGTAATAAATATCTGTGATCTGGAGTTGACTGACCATTTGAAGCATGTAAAGTTCACTCCTACTACTGCTGATGGGAATAGATTTGACCACCTGGGTGAGATAATCTGTGATCTAGAATGATAAAAGACTGCTTCTGCTACTGTTGCTATTGATGAAGAGAAAAAAGAACCTACATTTGATGTTAATGTCTTTTATAAACTTATAAGTTTATATCATTCGAATGTCTTTTCTAAACCTGCAAGAGTTTATTCTATCTGTTCTGAAACCATGAATATTTTGTCTAAAGGACCCAGGGAATCAGATTTGCCTGAAATAGATCAACTCTTTCTCATTTCCTTTGTACCTTTAACATTCTGAATTGTGAACTTTTTAATGTAAATTTCTTTTGTTGGTAAGAAATTAATTTATATGAACTGTGATTCTAAAAAAACATTACTTAAATTTCCTTGTTGTTCAGGAAAAAATTGTTTTTCATGGATTGTGTTTTTTTTTAAGAGAAAGCAAATTTTTTATTTTGAGAGAACTGTTAATCTGCCTTAATAGTTTGAGTTGCTCAAGGGAAAATTTATGCAAGGCCTATATTGTATTTTGTACAATTTGCATATTGTAAAAATATTTCATAATTTTAAGTTTTGTCTTTTTGTTAGTGTCTTTAAAACTATGAGTAAAATGAAAGAAGAGATTTGAAATCATCTCCCTCCTCCCTTGCCTCTCCCCCCTCTATCCTGTATTTTTTTCTTTTTAATATAGTTGTCTTCAGATAAATTAGGAAATGCAACAACTAATAGAGGAGGAACAATTTGTTCTTCCCCATGATTTCTGAATGAACATGTTTACAAAGAATAAAAATTAAAAAAAAACAATAAAGGGACATGTTTCTTATCAGATAATTACTAAATGAATGTTGGGTGGCCTTGCAGATATCTTGTTGAAGCAAATACCTACCCAATTATAATAAAAAAAATAAATAAAAATGGCTATAGAGGAAGCAGAAAAATGAAAACTTAGTTTTATTCTCTAAAGCGAAAACATGGTAATAAATTAAAAGAATAGATTGTTACCGGACTTTTTCTCTGGCTCTGAAAAAGAAAATGAAAGCAGTTCAAAGGGCTATCTTTATCCACATGTCAGGAGTATATTTTACTCTCTGGTGTCTGTAAAATCCCTGTCTTCTTTTTTTTTTTTAAACAGGGCTTTGCTTAATGACCATGAAGAAGACGAAGAGTCACATAACTGATCAAGCACAGTACAGAATAGGAAAGTGGAAGGAAAGTGATTCCAATAAACCTGAAGACATTTACAAATTCATTAAAGAACAAGATATTTCAGTATAAATCAGTAAGTTGTGTATATAATAAAAATGGATGTTAGTTGTAAATAGCACTGAGTAATATTGACAATCAAATTCCAACTAAGCAAATGTTAGTAATAACTGGCAATAATACAGGACCAAACCTAGAGCATTCTTCTTTGTTCACCTGGTATGAACAAAAATTCACAAAGACTCAGTTATAGTAAGAACATCTAAATAAAAGGTTAATAAGAATATTGCTACTTGAAGTACCTCCCATGCTTTTGGAACAATTTGAACAAGTGGAGAAAATCAATGCAATTCTTGGTTAAGCAGAAGTTCGGATGTCGCTATGTGTTCATGTACACAACTGCTTACACAATATCTGCATAACAGTAGATACTAATATATTAAAACACCCTCATTATACCATACTAACCAATGAAATACCATCCCGCTTAAATCTGAAATTCTGTCTGTGAACCTACTGATGGTTATTTAAAGAACAAGCCCAGACAGTGGAAAGAGAGGGGGTGGGGGGAGACATGCACACACAGACACATGATGCTGTTGTTATCTTTATGATTGGAAGTTCATCTTGCAGACAATTGATGTATAAATATGAATTACTGCACCATAACTCTCAAGCTAATCATGCTTGAAGCAACAAAAGATTAAGTCCGAGCATGATTTCCAACAACATCAGGATGAACACTGAATACTTTGACCCATTAAAGACAAATTATCATGCAGCTAATTAAAACAAAAACTTTCTCTATACCCTATATCTATCTCATAACACTGCCATCACAGCCACTGAATAAATTCACTTAAGTTCACTGTTACATTGTTTCTATAAATAAATATTGTTAACTTTAAACATGTCTTTCCTCATGTCATTTATGCTGCTTGGCAAAAAGGAGGAATACATTTTAATCAAATCCTTCAAAAATTTCTATCTTTTCTCATCACAGGTGGGGGATTGCATATTAAAGATATTTTTTAATTGGTACATATTTGATGCCATTACTGATGTACTGTTTCTAGTGAGTAGATGATATTCAACATTGTAATGAGGGACAGTCTAAGGACTGACAATGTGTATTAAAAGGTCATTTTTACTATTGAGTTACTCTTACTATTTACAGAAGAGAAGGGAAAGAGCAAATTATATTTACATGTATACAGATAACTAAAAAAAAAAAAAGGAAGAAAAAACATTTATAGGAATAGCAGTTGTGTGTCTGTGTGTGTGCGCGCACCACATGGTTTGGTGAAATCAAGCAGTTGGCCAGCCTAGGTTGTGTCTTCCTAGAGAAAAACTGGATAACATCTTGTACCTACTGCATCCTTTATTGGGGGGAAAGAGCTAGTGAGTCCTTTACTTTTATATCAATGATTGTTTAATGGCATGGCAAAGTCCATTATCAGACAAGGTGTAATAATCCAACAATATGAAATACCATGAAATAACTGTAAAAGATAACTGCTTTATTTTGAAGTACTCAATCCTTTCTTATATATTAATATATAACAGGGCCAGATGCTACAGGCTCATCAGTGCTCAAGCAACAACATTGGTTTAATCATTGATGATAATAAAATTATTCAAGACAATATTACAGAAAGATAAATTTAATTGCAGATGATATTAATCTTCCTTCAAAGTTGATTGGTTAAAGTAAAATTTATAAAACTATATAAACATTGAACTAATTCTATAATATTCAAAAGTGAAATTTATTTACATTATTTATGTAATAAAGTTGTGTATATTAAATATTGATTTGTTTGTGTATATAATCTTTTGATTTAAAATGTATGATTTATATGCGATAAAGTTTGTAATGAAAAGAAATAGCTTCTGGAAAGAACTTATGAGGGGATGAATATCTTCACTCAATGGTTTATTGATATCCTTCTTAACAGACAAAGCAAAGCTCTTCATTTCAATATTGGCCTCAAACTCAATGTTAGATGGTTGTTGAGTATCCGGTTAGAAACAACCTCGTGTGATGAGCAGTTTGGGTTTCAATCAGTTTGAACCACTGCTGATGTCCTAACTACCATATTACACAGAATTAATGAGGCTCTTCATGACACACATACCGCAAGGACCATAGCGTTAGAAACCTCAAAGGCCTTCAATAACTTGTGGCACAGAGGTTACAGCTATAGGAAGGGTTTTCTCTATTATAAAATTCTTCCTAACATGTAGATCCCAGAAGGAAGTTATCAATGGCCAATCCTCTAAGGCCTTGGCAGATAACACAGGTGTCCCTCAGAGGTCACTTCCCAACCATCCCTCTTTCTGATCTACATAAATGATTTACCTAAAAATATACTCTGATTATTTGTAAACATCTATGCCAATGACAAGTTGATATACAAGTGTACCTCCAAAAGTCTTGATGATCAGAGATTAGCAGCTGACCTTTCTTTCAATCTGACACTAACTTCCCAGTGAGGAAAAAACTGGCTGGCTATATTCAATGCCTCTAAAACCAAACTGCTTGCATTCCATCACTGCTTATCAAATCCTGAACTACCATAAATCATGATGAATGAATGTCCCTTAAGGAAGCCTTGTGCCTTTAGAGGATATTGGGCCTCAGACTTCAAGTGAAATTCCTATATATGATCAATTGCTAAAGATGCAGGTAAAATGATCAGCTCTCTGTACAACTCAAGTAAGTACCTGATTCCTCATGCTACCCTCTACCTTTATAAGAGCTGAAAATATAGTACAGTTGCCATATTTGGGCAGGAACTACCCATACCTCACTTTTCAGTCTTGATAGAATTCAAAAATGTCTCCAGGTCCTTATTGGAGAAGAATTTTTTTCCAAACTCCAACCTCACAGGTAGCAAGTCTCTGACTGCTCTATCATTACTAGCATGGAAAGCACTTGGAAAAACTGTATCGCCTGGTTCCATCAGCACTAACCTTTACAGCTAGGACCTGCCATGCCACTTACATAATAGCAAAACACCTACACTCCCTCTGTATTCCATCAGTGAGAACTAAGTTCCACTCAAACAGCTTCTTCCTGCAAACCACTGCCTTATAGAATAAACTCCCAAAAGGATGTTTACCTGATCACTACAATCTTAACCTGTTTAGAGTCAACCATTATCTTCCCTTCCTATCCATATAAACTACCCCTTAATGTAACCCTCTATCTCGAGTGGCCTCCAGGCTTTGTACAGGGTGAACCATACTGTAAAAAGAAAATCCTTTTATTTATAGATGATGAACAAGCATATTGGGATGACTATTGGAGATTTATATTGCCATCCCAACAAAAAACTTTTAAACTTGCAATGCAGTAACATCCAAGTATAGAGCATAAATTATAGCTGAGACAAGAGTAGACAATAAGGTTTTGTAATACTGTGAACAAGTGAATTTGCTGGATTTGGTCCATTTATGTGTTAATCAGATTCTGAATTGTGTTAAATTCTTGTATATCAGCAGCATTTTCACAAATCTTGTTCCTGCCAGTTTCTCAAGGTTGATGTCTTCCAGCCAAAGGGTTACAATTTGGGTCACATGATTTGGTAGCTTATTTGAGAAGGCTTCTCATGTGCCTCAGGAATTGTGAGGGTGCCCTATTTTCAGTGGAGATATTACTAATTGATAATTTGTTTTCTTCAGACTCACCAGTACAGGTTAAGATAGTTTGTCTCAACATGTATGGATTCACCTCAGGCACTGCATTCAACAAGTCTTTTCAGAAATCCGACTTGTAAAAGCTTTCTAATTGTTTGATAGAACTATGACTTTGTTTGCCTGGCAATTTTTGTTATCTATTTTTAGAGATGGTGAATTTTTGGTCTTTTTGTTATTTCAGTTATCTATTTGTCTAACACTGCACCTATTACAATAGGACTGGTAGTTGTTAAAGTTGATTTAATATTTAAAATGTAATTTTATTTGTGTCATATATCTTAAGTATCAGGTTTTCAGTGAAATGTGAATATGTATATATATATATATATATTGTGTACTGTCAGCTGGAAATCCTCTTTCGTAGTTCCTATGTATAAAAATACTGGAGAACCATCTGACCCATTAATTATCGCCCTATCAGCCTCCTACCTATCTTTGGCAAAGTGTTAGAAGCCATCATCAACGCCGAGGTGGTACAACATCTCACAACCCACAGACTCTTCTCTGGTAAACAGTATGTCTTCTGCTTCACCAGGTCTAATGCTGATATACTCATGACCATCACTGAGTATATACACAAGGCTCTTGACAAGAATGGTGAAGCCCGAACTGTTGCCCTAGACATCTCCAAAGAGTCTGGCATGCTGGCCTTCTATGCAAGTTGCGGGGCTGCGGTATAACTGAACAATTGTTTGACCTAATCCCCAGTCATTCTTTTTAAATTGCACAATGAAGGTAGTATTAAACGGACATGCCTCCTCATACTATCACATGAACGCGGGTGTCCCTCACAGCTCTATTTTAGGTTCCACGCTTTTCCTTATCTACATTAACGATCTCTCCAATGTAATAAGATCCCAGGTAGGCATATATGTTGGTAACACTCCAATTTACTCTTGCCTCAATCAAAAATCTGCCAAGGCTGACAAAGCAAACCTCGCTTCCGAGCTTGAAAAAGACCTCCAATCTGTGGTGGACTGGAGTAAGAAATGGCTCGTAAATTTTAATGCTTCTAAAACAAAGCTGCTATCTAATAACCACCACAGACAATCACTCCTACTACCCCCACCCATTAGAGTGGATCGAGCTAGTCTCCCTGAAAGTAAAACACTGCACCTCCTCAGGTTATCTCTTACAACAGACCTCAAGTGGAATGACTATATAGAATCCATAGCTAAATCTGCTGTTAAGAAGGTTGGTTCTCTGTGCAGGGCCAGGAAGTTTTTCCCATCTGAAACAATCCTGCATATATACAAATTTACCATTTGCCCATGCATTGAATACTGCTGCCATATCTGGTCGGGTGCCCCTGCTATTCACGTAAGGGTCCTTGACAAAATCAAATGGAGAATCTGTAATGTGATTTATTCTGACTTGGCAGCTTGAATACAGTAACTTTCTCACTAGTACAATGTGGCTTTCCTGTGTCTCTTCTACAAATACTTTCATGGCTTTCATGAACTTAGCTCACTGGTACTACCTATATATGAATTTACTTGAACCACAAGATTAGCAACTAGGTCCCACCCTTTTACTGTGAAGCCAATAAATTGTAAATGCAAATTCTACTCCAGCGGCTTTTTTTCTCGCACTTCTCGCTTATGAAATTCCCTTCCGTTTACTTGTTTCCTCGACAGCTACAATCTTCAAGAATTCAAATGTAAAGTCAATAGTCATTTCCCATCTCATTAAGTTGCATCTTCTCTCTCTCATGCTCCTTTCTTCGTCCACTCCACTTTCATCAGTATTCTCATCCTCTTACTCTCTTCCTGACACCCTCTGTAACCTGTCACTCTTTCTCATAACTTTCCTCTTATGTAACCCTCTGCACAACAGTGGCAGTAGAATGCCTTGATTATGGCGACACAATTATTAAAATAAAAAAAATTTAGGCAGCAAACTCTTTATTATGCAGGTTTTTATTAAAAATGACAGATAAGGTTAAGATATGGTTAAGTTTTTCATGTAATTTTTCTTGTAATCTTATGATTTTTTTTTTTTGTGACATAAATTATATAAAAATTTTCCAAATATTTTGTTTTTCCAAGAGCTTACAGCTATGCTTTTAGTCACGATTGGGGGTGGATTTTATTTTACATGTGACTGAATATGACTTCAGAGCCATTTATAATAGTGAGCACAGCCACTTTGCCTCTGTTTATAATTTGGTAGGTGATCTTCCAGAATTCATGAAATTCAATTTGTTTCTTTTCAACCTTGTCCTGGACAGTTCATGTGTAGCTGTGCTTTGCATTTTCTAAAACTCTCTTACAGCAATTGCAGACAGTTCTGAAAGAAGCAAAGGTCAGACTACACTGCTTGTCATGATAGATTTTGAAGTAGTAGTTTCAGTGAGATATGGCTGCAACACATTCAGGGATAAACCAAGGCTGACTGTTGGTTTTTGCTGAATTCATTTTGGTGGGGTATAAGACACTCGTTTTCAGAGAGGATCCACTCAGAGATTAGGGCAATAGCATATTTGAAGAAGGTTAGAAGAGGAGTTTCTGTCATATAGGATTGAAAGCTGTCCCAGTTAGCCTTCACATAGTAAAAAAACCTTTCTATAGAACAGTAAATCAGATGATGTCATTGATTTGGAGTCAATCTGGACATCTACAGTCCCATTACATCTGTGGCTAAAAGTATAGCCAAAAGTGCTCAGAAAAACAAAACATTTGGACAATCTTTATATAATTTATGTCCTGAAAAGAAAAAAATAATAAGATCACATGAAAAATTACATAAAAAACTTAACCATGTGTTTATATATATATAAACACAAAGTGAAAATAAAAAATAATGAATAATAGATAAGAAAAAATTAATAAATGGATAAATAAGTAAATAAAAAGGAAAAAGTGAAAGGTGTGTCTATGTTAGTCTGAGTCTAAGTTTTTAAGCAGATATTTATTTCAATGTTTGCAAGTTGTCATCAGTTCACTTCTTTTGTGAAATAAATTGGGGTTATTTAGGTGTTTTAAGATGACAAATATTTTTAAAAGAAATAAGTTGCATCTATTTCCTATTCTATTATGAGATTTGGTTTTCACAATGACTTCCCAGGTAATAATTGGGTTTTTGTTGTTGGTTTTTTAATTTCAAAAAATATTTGGAGAGGGCAGTGCTATTTTTGTATTTATTATTATTTAAAGTCAATTTATAGTTGTAAAATTGGTATTTCCATTGTTTTTAAATAGAACCAAAATAAAATTTAACATCACCATCAGAATGAATGCTAGCTTTATAAATTATACATTCTGCTCTACACATAACTTCCACTACAAAAAAAAAAAAAAAATGATAAAGAAATGACTGAAAAGAAAAAGAATTTTGGCCAAATCAAAAAAAAAAAACAAAGAGGTTTTTGATGTTAGGCCAAACTAAGCCCTGTGTCAGTCATCTGGAGCCCTGTTAAATAGGATATAAACAGTCAAGGGGAAGAAAGAAAGAAGGGAGCACCAGAGAAACCAGCGTGTCATGTGAAGTTAAGCCATTGTCTGTTTAAGACATTTTTCTGCTGTTTTTTACTGAGAGCTGAGAAAACAACAGATTCATGTTTGCAACATGTTTCTAAAATAAGCACACTCCTGACTGCTACTAAAATCTGACTTGTAAGCTAACATGAAGTACAAAGGTATCATTCTAATGGAAATCAAGTATATAAACATATATTATTTGTTTATACCTTTGATTCCGTTTATTTCTGAAGTTTCTGATAAATAATACTAAGAACCATCTGCTACTTTTCCACACTCATCTACATGTAAACAAGAGAAAGTTAAACAATTTTGTCCAGTTGAACACCTCCTTGACAGCATAGATGTATAAATGAAATTTGTTCATCACAAACCACAAAATAGCAACTTCTTTCAGGTTCTGTCCCAAAACAATACAAAAACTTTTCTTCTTGGTCCTTACCAGACATTTAAGATATTTATGTTCAAATAAATATTTACATCTGTTGGTACTAATTCTTGTGGGATTTATGAAATGGTGATGCCATAATCATCAGCATCATAACAATAAACAGAGGAGTGTTTACACACTTACATCACTAATCAACATGAAAGTAACCAATGCACACAATACTTTTTAATAGTAGAATGTTGTTATCAACTTTATGAAATAAGAAAGTCATGGAAATTTATCTGATAGTGATCCCACTTATGAATTGAACCCAAGTCAATTTGTAGAGAAATATTGATTGGTAAAATAATAAAAGCCATCACACTTTAAAGTTAACTTTAAAATTATTTTTTTAAAAATTTACACCAGAAATATTGTATTCTTTAATTTTAGAAAATTTTTAAAATGATTTTTAAAAATAGTATTTTCATTTTTGCTGATTTTAACATATTATAGAATATGTACTGTTTAGTCTTCTTCGGGCGTATGGTGAATTTAGTAACCTTAACGTAATTTTAACTGGAACTTTGACTGGTGTTTGTGAAGAAAATAATTAAAAATCTGTATAAATTAAGATTGTCTAAAACAAACAAATAAAAAACAGTATAGTAGACACATTATTATGAACATATTCCCTTAATCAGTTTCAGACAAAATAAAAATATGTGTCCCAGTGAATAAAAGCATTGGCTAGATCTAGTTACTTGACCCAGAGAGTTGTGAGTTCAATACCTGACTCAAATAACTTAGAGATTTGAATTAAAGGGAGATAACTAAAGACATCTGGAAGTAGCATGGCTCATGGAACAAGAACAACATACCACAGTGAACGAAATAAAGGGTTCATTTCAAAATTCCAGTCACCTGAAGAAGGCTGGAGGATACAACAGTCAAAACATTGGGAATATAAATATGGCAATAAAGATGAGGATAACAGTTCAAACAATGTAAATAATGAAAATAGAAACATCTTTTTATTAAAAATCATTAATAAGATACAATATCCTTAATGAGTGGAAATAGAATTTAATGAACTTATAATTTATTAAAAAAGCTAAAAGTTACACAGCATTTAAAAAATTTATCAAATTATGGATCTGTAAAGTTTCAGCTTTTAAGCATTTATAGTTATTAAGTTATTAAAATGTAGCTGAGCATTTTTCTGTTAAATATTTATGCATGTTTTGTGTCTACTATTATGTCTGCACATGAAGTATAAATAAAAGGATCAAGTAGTCAGAATGAAAATCTCTGTGATAGGCTGAGTAGCAGCCAAATATAACAGTCCAAGTTGAAGTCATTAAGAAATCTTTTTGTGTCTAATCTATTTCCTTTTGTAAGAAAACTGTCTTCATCAGAAAAAAATGGACCAAACAGAAAAAAAAAGGAAACAATTTTTGTAAATCACCTCAACTATTTCTGGAATATTTAAATGTTGTATTTACACTTTATCTGCTTCTTTTTCATTATGAACAAATTGAATATTTTTACTAGGCCAAATTTTAATCCCCTAACCCTACACAGAACCTTTACTTTTTTCTAAAAACATTGTTGTCAGAGCCAGTATTTTCCAAGTTTTTTTCTAAACAGGTAACTGACAATTTTCCCTTATAATGTGATTGTTTATCCACTGAGCCACTCTATGCTTGTTATGCCTTGCTTAGTAATTGAACTCTCAACTTTTAGACAATGAAATGAATTTATCAGTGATTTTCTACAAAGCAATTTTACATAGAACAATGTATATTAGCCTGAAAGAATCATTGTATAAGAAAATTTAATTTTAAAGATTCTTGTCAGAACACATATTATATGAAAATAGTTCAAAGATATTTACATGTTAACTATAAATCATTTGGTTACTAACTTCCTAAATTTTACCTGCGAACATTGAGTTCTTATTTTGTAAATTATTGAAAATTTGTCCAGATTTTTTAACTATGCATTCGTAAAATCTTTTATTAAAATGAAAACTCATTCAGCTTTATTTTTCCTAGTTTTTCTGTTTATTTTTTAATTGTTTTATTGAATAGGCTTTGTATATCAAAATGATCAAATTCTTATTAAGTAAATTTTCATTTTTCTTGTAAATTATAAAAACATTGTAAGAAAACGGAAAAATTGTTTAGAGCAAAAATGAGAATAGTGTTTGAATTGATTAACAACAATACTGAAGTGCATAAAATCCATAAAATGTTCACATATGAAAAAATAAAATGATTAAGAAGAAGAGTAAGATACTGAAATAGAGCATTACATTATTATTTGGCTCCAACAGTTGGCAGTTGACCAAAAATAATTTACTGGCCAGAAATATTTGAAACACCAATTGTGGCGAACTTTGATTGGTATAAGTTTTCATACTGATTTTCATTATGATCATATTTATTGGAACGGTAATGTTAACAGTTGGTTAAAACATAACTAAAAAAAAAAAATGAGAACTATAGACGAGGAACATTCTAAAATATATAATTTGGTAACTTATTTTTAACCGATGCATAACTATGGGAAACGGACAAAAATCTAAAAGAAATCAGTAGTCATAGTCATGTACTCATCTCTAGTGACTTAGTCTATGAATTGAAAATTACCAAGAATGAAATGGACTGTTGAAGTCCGCTAAAAAATATTGCTGATTCTGTATAAAATATGTTTATGACGCTTTTAATGTGTTGAAATTAGGTTTCATAATTTGTTTTCATACAAACAAGAAGTTATATGACAGCGAATTTTTGAAGAAGGGTGATTCATCTGGGATCTTCAGTCACCAGACATGATCAAGCGATCAAATATTGAAGACGAGGCTTCATTCCCAGCAGTTTACACAGCCACAATGACAAGACGGAGGCAGATGGGTTTGTTTATGTGGTAAGTCATTAAATTTCTTTCTTCTCTTTATTAGATCATTTTCAGTCGAAACTGTTATTAACTCCTGTGCACATAGTCCACAAGTATATGTTACTTTTAGTGATAAGTATGCTTATCAGTTTTATGAAGTGTGTTGGCTTAGTAAATAGATAGTGATTAACGTTTACTGTCGGTATACTTAATGGAAGCGCCACTTCTCGTTCACTCTCTAGTAGAGAGTGAACGAGAAGTGGCGCGTAGTCGCTCTGCAATTACTGCTAAGAATTTTTTGCTCTTTTGTGGGAGTTTTAGTAAAAAAAACTGTTGTACAGCAAATTGACAGCAACATACTTGCGATAATTCACACCGAAAATAGTTCTAAAACAATAGAAATCAAATCAGAAAAATGTAACATTGAATCAGCGATGACAGTGTATAGAGCAAAAAGTCGGGTAGGAGGATAGACATTCATTTTTTGTCAATAAAATGCTACTATACATTGTTATATACAGTACACAATAACGCTTGTTATTTATTGCTGCGACCAGAACAAAAGTATTTTTCTTTATATTCACAAACAACTTCACCCACCAAAACGTTTTTAAAATCGCAAATAAAATTGCAGCCTCTGTATCTTAAATCGGTAACTTTTAGTTTACTTTATAAATTAATTGCTTTTAGTTTTTTTATTGGTTATTTTGATTCACAAAATATATTTCATATATTTAGGTAATTCCATTACTGTCGAAGCTGATACATATTTTTGGAATGTTTTGTAGAGATACACTTTGAATATTGTTAAAACAAAAAAAAAAACGAGTTCTTAAGTACTTGGGGTGATGGAAGCTATCAAATAAATGGCCATAGTAGTTTTTTGCCAATATGGACTCGGTCGGATCTTGTATAATCCAAGAAGAGTACTGTGAACTAGTGCATGTTTCTTGTACTAAACTGAATTACCGCTTTTTGGTACACATCATTCGGATTTTCTTTTCTCATCATTCTTGAATTTTGATTGTCCATGCATAGCTTCAATTGTTTGATAGCTTCCTTAGTACCTGTGAGTGTGAACATTGATCATTATTCATCAGGTAGATGAAAGTAACTGGCTATTGGTCATAAAATACTAAGATGGAAAGTTTGCAATCAGAATTTTTCTGTTTGTGCAAAAATATGATTTTTATTATCCTTGATAGATGAGAAAACATGATTATCATTTACAAAAAAATCGTAACAAGGCGATCTATCGTGATTTTGTATAGTGACACTGTGAATGTGTACCCAAGATTTGTTCAGTAAAACAATGTTTGCAAATTATGTTTCCTTTTTGTCTGAGTTTTATGATCAAATGGAAAACAGAATGTGTTTGTTTTATGTAAATTAGAGATTTCATAACCAGAAACTATTTCATATTTAATTTCTGTTTGATATAATAAATATCACCTTTTGCATAGCAGTTGGCAGCAACAGAAGAGTTTGATTTGATTGAATCAATGTTTACATTTACAATTTTAATTTATAAATTATAGTCTTTTCGTAATAACTTATTATTTTTTCTTAAACCCTTTGCAAATGACCGTGGCATAACGATTGATCAGCATTCAGCAATACATCACCTTATCGCAGACACTGACTGAGCACTCTTAAAAAAACTATTTCTAACTTTCCTAGACTTTGGAAGATCCCACTTCTTATTGGCATTTTCTCTTTTAATTACTTTCCATTGCTGTTAATTAAAATTTTAGATAACAATCACGCTTACTTTGAACAACTGTTAAAATTAAAAGCTACTACAGCTACACGCACTAGTTTTTTACTTAACTAACTACTTAACTTATGAACTTATCTGCACTATTGTTTTATGAAAAAACAATTATTGCTTTGTAAATCTGTCTGATTTGTTAATTTTCAAACCTTTGTGTTACTGAAACTAAGTGTTGAATACAAAAACAAGACAAAACTAAGCTTTGAATGACAAAAAAATAATGTCTAAGAAATACTGACAGGATCTTTTTATATTTTCAACCAAAATTTGAGAAATAAAAACATTTCAACCTAGCTGTAAAAAAAACTAAAAAAATCCTTTATTACCGAAAACTTACCACAAAGGAACATAAATTAATTTGTAAAGTAATTCCGTTAGCAAGTCTTCCGAAAAATGTTCTATTGGAATAGAATTAGGTTCTTAATTATAAAGTCGGCTTTGGTTAAAGACTGTCTTTTTGCTTAACAATAGTCAAAACTTCAAAGGCATACTGGTGGTTCACTTCTAGTTGAAAAAATATAGAAATATTTCTCCTCGCCCCCGCTATTCACAGTATTTTACTGTCATATTTACAATAAATTTTAATCTAAATGTTTTATTTGTAAAATTGGTAAAAGAAAACATTAAATCTGTTCTCAATACAATTTTGAAATATTCATTTGATGAGTAAAAAAGAAACTAACTTCATAGTTGTTTGACTTTTATGAAAAAAAAAAAATGGTTAAAACTCCATTTTTTTAAAATTTTAAATTTATGTAAGCAAACAACTTGAAATCTGCATAACTCCTTATAACTAACGTAGCTTATTACTTTTTTTTATTGGTACTGCAATCCTTGTTCTTTAAGAAAATCTAAAGTTTACTGAGGTCAGGTTAGTATATTCTTAATTTTTTGTAATGTGTGTTAGACGGGTTTTTTTTTTCTTTTTTTTTTTTTTCGATTTTTACGTCCATTCGTAACTGTCAATGTTTTGCTTTTTATTGCATGATATTTTTAAAGTAAAAATGAGTTGCTTTTTGTTGTTTTTTATTTAATACAATGAAAACATAAATCAGGCTTGCTCAGCAGCAGCATTTCTATTAGTATTTATTTTATTCAGTATAAATTTTAAATTTTACTTTAATTTTATTTTCCTATGAAAAAATTAAAGATATTCATATTTTAATTTAATTAGGCTTCTTAACTAAAAATATGCCGCTTTTACATGTTTTTATTACATTGGGGTTTATTATGTTAAAATTAAAATGCTTACAACATTTTGAAGATGTTTTTTTTGTAGATTAGAATAGCAATAGATATTAAAAAGTACTTACATACAAAAATCAGTCAAATTCTTTTAAATGTGTTGCTTTGAATGCATTTTTACACACTACAGTAAATTAAGGTTTAGGTACTTGTCATTACAATGTCATTTTGTATGTTTTACTTTTTTTTCTACAATATGTTTTTTGTATTTTAAAGTCTGCAGTTGTGCTTTTAAAATATTGATTTCAATAACAGCCCAGATAATCATGGCACATTTGTTAGTGTTACTGCTGTTATCTGAACCCTAATGAGTGATGCGTTTCTTTTTTTGCGAAAGATAATATTGCCAGAATAATTCTATGCTTCAATATCCACTTAGAGATAGTAGGAAAAGGAGATAATTTTGTTGTTAAACATGGGTTTTTCCTCTTATCTATCCAAAGATCTACACTACTATAGTCACAAGATTACAAGCAACTGAGAATTAAATATGGTTCTTAAAGATGTTACTTAAAACTAACAATAACTGGATAAGCTATTCACTGAAGATGTTAGAAACTAAATATTTAAATTATTCTTTATGAATATCTATGTAATAATAAAATTACTTGTGACAAGTTAATTAAAATTTTATATTAACATTTATTGCTACATTTTTTTAGCAAATATTAAAAAAATATTTTTACAGTAACTTAAATTTTTATTTTCCTATGCATTCAAGAAAATGCTTCTTATTATTTTAAATATGTTTGGAGAACAAAAACATTTCTTATATCTATTTTTATGATTTCTCAAATTTTGTAACTTAATTAGTTGGCACATGAATGAAACTAAAAGTCACATTGTAAACAGTTTTTCATTTGTTCACTGAAAAAAATAAGCTGTATTGTATCTGATCAGCACTTAGATGAGTGACCATAATGTAATCAGCTTAATTATTTTTGCTTTTTGAATGAAATTTTTCCATTTAGAACTATTGAAAAATGCTGAAATCAGTCATTTTATGTTATAATTAAAACATTAACTCACATCAAGTTGTTATATTTAAATTATTAAAATTGAGTTTAAAAATTGGTGAAAGATCTGCAGATTTTGTTTAAAATGAAGCCATTCTCATTTATGTACACAACAAAACAAAAAACAAAGTACCTGACATGTTTTAACATGCTTCTTACTGTGCTTCATATGTTTGCTGAAAAATTTTATTTTAAAGAGAATAGGTTACATAATATTTCATAAAATATTATTTTACTGCATTATTTGGAACAAAATGTTTGATGTTTAAAAAAATTACAAAATGTTTTTCTTTCTGTGTTGTTTTCTGACCATGCAAAAATATCTGATAATGATTTTTTGCAAAATTATATTTAGTCATTATTACAGAAACTGTTACAAAATTCACATTTACTGTAGCTCAAAAGCATTAAGGCAATATTTGGTTTTATATTTAGTGACCATATTTACAAGGATCATTTTCCTTTTTTCTGAATAAAAATTCATTTGGAACTAAAATTTGTATTATATCTATTGAAATTAATGTCTTAATATGTTATTGCTTTAAATATGATCATTTAAAATAATAAATAGAAATATATTTTAACATTTCAATTACAACTTTATATTATCACAAACCTGATTTTTTTTTTTTTTTTTTTTTTTTTTTTTTTTTAGGTATAAAAAAAAAATGTTTGAAAAATGTCATGACTATCCAAACCAAAAAGAAACATAGGGAATTTGCAAATTAACAAGAAAAAATTAATTACAATTGGAATGCAAATTTTAGAGAAGCATGCATTATAATTATTTTAATAGTAGTTTATAATGAGCAAATGAGAATGCCTGATATAAAAATGCATTTAATTTGTGAGTCGATTTTGTAACTGTTCTGTAACTGCTGAATGCAGTTTTCTAAGAATAATGTGTGATCTTGGAAGCATCTATAAATATTCTTGTTGCTGGTGTGATGCACCTGAATTTAAGAATTTGCAGGTGTGTCTTGAACATCTGGATTCCTCTCTCTCTCTCATCATTTTATACAAAATATTTTTTTCTATAAAGATCTGTACAAAAAATATTCTTGGAAGTTTTATTTTTAAAATTATTGGAAAATTTATCTAAATCTTTATCTAAATCTATGTTTCTTGTTTGCTTAAAATTAAATTTTAAAATCAAAGGTTAAAATGCTAATAAAAAAATCTTTATAACATCTCTTAAAGCAAATTATTAACTTAATTTATTTTCAAAAGATTCCTCAAAATGTAAGGAAATTAATATTTTTTTAACATTTTTTTTGTATTCAGTATCATCTGTTATTAAAGTGGATAATCTTTTTTTCTTTATATGCTTATGCCTATATAATTATCTCCAATGTGGTCTTAATTTTGTGCTAATTATAAACAAAGCAAGAACAATTTTCAAATTGATTGGTTTGTTTATACATTTTTATTCATTGTAAATAACAAAAAATTAATATACTGACCTCAAAGAAACCCAGAAGAAAACTACATTATTTATATTAGAAATTGACTGTTTCATTCTCATTTTTAAATTTTTTTGATAGTTTTGAAAGCAACTTGATTTTTTTTCCCCAGTTAAAATACTGTAAAGAAAAAGATGTTTTTTAAATAAATCAGATAACATGAATTTTTTTTGTATATTGTTAGAGTATATGATATAATCAGTTAAATATATTTTATTTATAGCCAGGCAATTTTTTTTTCTTTCAAGTTAGTTTACAGAGCAAAGATAAGTGATAACTCTGCAGTCATAGAGTAATACTGTAAGCATGACCTAGCATGTGAATTGATTTATGTTAACTGTTAATTTATATGAAGAAATGATATTTTTTTTAAGCAGGTGTTGGAAAAATATTTTTAATGTATCAATCTGAATATTTCAAAGAAGTTAATGATTGTGTTGAGAATAAAAATTATAGATTTTTCACTAACCTCATCAGACACATATGTATACCTAATGATGGTTTGAAGTTGCTAATTTTTTCCATGGATTAATAAATCTTGGTTTTATCTTTATGATCTAATGTACAAATAACATTTTTTTGAAGACAAATTATAAAAAATATTGTAGAAAATACCAGTATATTTATCTTTGTTAATGAATTCATATGCAATATTTTTAAAATATTTACAAATTATCTGAAATGTCATTTTCTTTATTTTACCAAGAGTTGTGAATTATAAGAAATAAAGCTGTTATCTTTAAAATAGATTCCATGAAACACTTTTTTATATATAGATTACAAAAGTTCTCAGTCTGACTCCCCAAAATCTGACCAAATAAGATTTTTTTTTTTTTTTTTTAAGCCATTATTAATAAGACTGAAAAATTGTCAGCATCCCTTCATATATATTTTAATGAAGATTAATTACATGTTTATTACACTTTCATTGGGTGAAAAGTCAGCTCATTCCAAAATTGACTAAATGACCAAACATCAAATTTAAAAAAAAACCTTTCTTAGTTAAGCTATGAACTTTTCATCATCCGGTTGTATATAGTAAAAAAAGAACAAAAGGGATATAACTCCAGCAGTATATGCTTACAAAAATTCTGTCTTTGGAAAAACTAAAATCTTAAGAATAAATGCACCTATTAAAATTTTTAAATTCTAAAAGTAATTTATGAAATAGTGATGATAGGCACATTCATGGAGTTATGTTACTTAGAAGTTTATGATAATTTTTGTTTATTACTGGTTGTAATGTTTATAGTCCTTTTATGTTGTAGAGTAAATAACACACCGCTGGTGACTAAACGAATTAGTCTAGAGAATTCAATAAAGAACTCCAGTCAGTCTGAAAAAAGCCCATTGAAGTTGATCTTCAGAGTATTTCATATCATGATGAGTGCTTAAGCAAGATTTCCTATTATAACTGATAGAAACCAAGTTATAACAGTGACAAGGAATAGAAACTCATACAAATTATAACAGTGGCAAAGAGGATTGAAACTCATACTGAGTATAACAAGTAAAAAAAAAAAAATACATGTTGCTTTGACCCACAGGATACGAGTGATGATGAAAATTTGAACCACATTGGTTTAAATTTTTCTCTCTGTGTGTAGAAACAAAAGAGAAAAGAAAAACACTGATATTCCTCAAAGATGGAGGAAATATTGCCTTCTGTAGTACAAATTCAGCAACAACAGTAGCAGTTGTTGGAACTGCAGAAACAACAATAAAAGTTAATGTAGATAATTATAAAAAAAACAAAACTTGAACAGAATAATAAACTTACACTAATGGAAATATTCGGATGAATGTCAGAGAATTCTAAGTCTGAGACATGATGCCAAAGAAATGCAGAAGATAAAAGTGCAAAAAAGAAAATAAATCCATGTTTTAGATGTGGAAGTTTACATCTTGGAGAAAACTGTTCCTTTAAAAATTTGAAATTCTACAAGTGTGGTAAAGTAGTACATATAAAGTCGCATTGTAAAACTAAATCAAGAAAAAAAATTGTACAAAACATTGTGACAGAAAAAAAATAA
Organism: Ascarosepion bandense; assembly: GCA_037127315.1. Taxonomy (NCBI): domain Eukaryota; kingdom Metazoa; phylum Mollusca; class Cephalopoda; order Sepiida; family Sepiidae; genus Ascarosepion; species Ascarosepion bandense. The sequence goes on along the minus strand of JBBBDQ010001527.1, from coordinate 6,475,329 downwards.
TCATAGAAAACAAAAAAAAAATTATGAATGTGAAAATTTATAATGTGGATGTGAAAATGCTACTAGACCCAGCTAGGGATATCCCAATAATCAGTGAAGCTACATGGAAAAAAATTGGAAAGTTTTATTAAAAAGTACTTCCAAAGTCACAGGTAGTGTCTCAGGTGAGAAATTAATTTTTTATTGATGAAATGACTTGTAATGTCTTGTTCTGTAACAAGTGTGTTAAAGCTAAGTTTTAAAAAATACTGAGGACTTATTTGGTACTGACTGGATAGAATTATTTGAACTTTAGGATTTGCCTATAAATATTTATTACAAAAATCTAAGTGGACACGTGCTCAATTTAAAAAAATAACTGAAAATTAAAAGAATTGAAAAAATATTTTCTTGATGTTTTATCAAATGAGTTAGGTCAGTGTTCTAAATTCAAAGCAAAATTTCAAGTGAAAATAGGTTCACTGTCAGTATTTAAACTGAAACAGAGTATACCAATTGCAGCAAGTTAATGAAGAACTAGACATACTTGAAAAAAATAGGTGCGATTGAAAAGGTTAATGTTTCAAAATGGGCAGCACCAGCAGTGCATGTAAATAAAATAAAATTTGTGTCCGTGCTGATTTCTTGATAGGGTTAAGTGTTTAGAACCCCATAACTACCCATTACCAAATCCAGAGGAAATTTTTGCAAAGGTAAATGGTGGAAAACTTTTTTGAAACTGGATCTTTCTGAAACAGGTTGAAGATGAATGTTCAGAATTTACAACTATAAATATGCACAAAGTATTGTTTAAGTTCAACTCAACTTCGCCTTCGACTTCCTTTTGGTATAAAAGTGGCTCCAGCTATATTTCAACAAGCTATGGATACCATGCTTGCAGATTGTGATTTTGCAGTTGCTTATCTGGATGATATATTAATAGTGTATCTAAAGAACAGCATATTGGCCATGTGAAAACAGTTTTTGAAAAAATACGAAAGTATAGTTTCAAACTCTGAGGAAAAGTGTGAATTGTCTTTGCCTAACATTAAGTACCTGGGACAAATCTTTGACAAAAATGTTTGTCAACTAAGTCAAGGGCAAGTACTATTAAGAATATGCCTTCCCCAACAAATGTTACTAGGTTATAGCATTCTTGGGACTAGCAAGTTATTATCAAATTCAGGTACTTAATATGAAGAATTCGAGAGCTCAACTGAACAACTTAAAAAAAGTCAAAGTGAAACTGAACAGATAAGTGTCAGGTGTTTAAAGACAAAAAAATACTAACATCAAATTTATCATAAGCACACTATGATCCAAAAGCAGAAATCATAGTAGCTTCAGATGCTAGTGACTACAATATAGGAGCAGTGATTTTTATGTAAATATGAAAGCTGTCACCCATGCTTTGCATTTCCTATTACCAGCAGAAAAATACAACAGCCAGAAAGGAAAAGAGACATTAGCAATTATGTTGGCAGTGAAAAAAATTCCCAAATTCCTACATGAAAGGAATTTTCAGTTGTAGACAGACCACAGACCACTATTATCAATTTATGGTTTGGAAAAAAGGAATTCCTACCTATACAGCGAATAGATTACAATGCTGCGGTATCATCCTATTAAGTTATGATTTTAGGATGGAATACAAACTGTCCAAAAAATTAGGACATGCAGATGGATTATCAAGATCAATACCAAAAAATACTTAACCATCTGAGGACGCTGTTATTGCAGTATTAAAAAGTGAAATTGAAATTAAAAATATATTATGCAATGTAGTACACAAATTACCAGTTACCCTGGAAGAAGTAAAAGAAAAAGCAGAACAAGATGTGTTTGTTGCGGAAATAAAATAAAATAAAAAAGAATGCAATCCAGACTTGAATGCTTACTTGCTATGTGACAGTATTGATGTTTGCACAAAGAGTGGTAATACCGAGTATATTACAAAAGTGAATATTAAACGAATTTCAAGTATGACATCTCTTATGAGAATCTATGTATCAGCCAGTCAGTTAAGTGCCATACATGATACATGCATGGGCAATCTTGTCTCTATAGAGATATGACTGATTGGGCAGAAGATTATCCTGCAGTAGGTTGCCATTACTTTCTGCGATAGACTGGTTGCCAATCAAGGCTATAAAACCCAATCTGTCCTGTTATTTAACCCATAAAGCTGGAAGGAAGAGATGGATTAATACCTTTCCCAAGGGTATTTGTGTGTAAGTGGATGCAATGAATTCGACTGGAATTCATTGCATTCACTTATGCACAATTGTATACTGAACCAAAATAGATTAAGATATTGAAAAAGTAATAAAAACCTGCAGAGGCTGTGTTATGACAGCAAAATTAAATACTATGTAAATTTAACCTTGGCCAAAGACAGATACTCTGTGGTGAAGACTACATATAGATTGCAGGTCGAATAAATAGATTACATTATCTTGTGGTAGTGAATAGCTTTACTAAGTTGCCTGAAATTTGTAAGAGCAAAAATCCAACTTCTTCAATGACAGTGAATTTTTTGCATGAACTGTTTGCAAGAAGATACCATATTCTCAGATAACAGCATACAATTCACTGCTCATGAATTTGAAGATTTTTGTAAAATGTTCTCGATTGAACATATTACTGCCCTGCTATATGAACCAAGGTTAAACGAACAAGTTGAACTGTTTGTAAGTACTTTCAAGGGAGCTTTGAAAAAAAAGCAAGTTTTAAAGAAGCACTACAAAAATTTTTGAGAGTTTACCATATAACGTCAAATCCCAATATACTATCTATCAGGCATGTCGCCAGCAGAATTAATATTTGCAAGAAAAACTAAATTGGTGTCCAACAAGTTGTTACTAAGTCAGAAAGGAAAAAAACGGATAACAAAAAAGACATTAAATTTTTCAAAGTTGGTGAAAAGTGTTTTTCAGTGTGTATAAAGATAAAAAAAGAAATGTGGGAAGACAGCATAATAATGTCATAAATTGGAAAGATGGTTATACATGGTAAATGGAAAAAAATTGGAACATAAAAATCTTGTAATCCGCTAAAGAAATGGTTTACTGATGAAAAAACTTGAAATGATTGAAGAATCTATGAAATTACTGTATGATGCTTTAAATATATCAGTGCCTCAAGAATTTTTGAAGTATGATTTCCAGAAAAAAGAAACAAACAGGAAAACTAGAGGTTGATCTGAAATGATGGAAAAAATACAAAGTTAAGTATATTGGCGAACTCGCCAGAAAGAGGAATGGGTAATATTAATAAATAAATAAAATATTTGTTAATAAAAATCTCAAAAAGGTGGGGTTATTGTAGAGTAAATAACACACCCAGATTACAGTATGAACTATTCTAGAGAAATAAAGAACTCCAGTGAGTCTGAAAACACTGTTGTAGTCAGTCTTCAGAGTATTTCTTACAGACGTCATGGTGAGTACCTAAGCAAGACTGATAGAAATTGATTTATAACAATTTGCTAGTTATCTGATACTGAGAATTTGAATTTGGGTATTAAAAACTTTCTTGTAAATCATGATACACATTTAAACAATTTTATTAGTAGGTACAATTTATAACATCTTTTTTGGTCGTGTTTAATTTTGCTATATTTGTATACATAGGTACCTCAATAAGTTCACAGTATTTATTATTCATAACAAATGTCTTTAAAATAATATCTTTATCAATGCACTTAATTCAATATGAAATACTGAAAAATTTCAAATTAAAATTAATAACTATGAATTGGTGTATAGATACATTGATTGATATTATAGATACTTTGATAAAATAAAACAGATTATCATTTAAATTATTATCTCCCAATATTATCAATTTTCTTCTGGTCATATTATTTTGATACCATCACATGTAAATAAATATGATTTAACATATCATTTTCAATCATTTTTTGTTTGCATTCTTTGTATTTCAATTTCAGTGTTTTAGTTAATATATTGTGTAATTATCTCTGAACATTTCTGACCATGTTTTTTGTAGCAAATATGAATGTACTTTCTTTCAATAACTATAAATGTTTTCAATACATTTCATTTATTACTACTTACATTTTCTACCATACATTATATTACATAATACACAATGTTGAATGAATAAATTTCCTTCACAGAAAATACTGAATTTTTTTTTTAAATCACAGAATGAAGATGACCAGTGTCAGAGCAATCCGATCATCAGACAAAACTTCATCCAAAGATTCCTCCACATCTTCTAGGTATGGTGTGCAAACAATTATCTTTAGTTACAATTATTAATATTTGATTATTATAACCTTAATATTTTGTGTTGATTTCTGAAATATTTCTTTTAAAATTATTGTTGTATAATGAAACTTACTGGGCTAGAAAAAAAAATGAACATGCTTATACCAGTTAGCAATAAGTGCTGACAACAGTATATGCTGAATTTTCTTTCAGGGTTTAGCTTAGACATAAAATATTTAGTTAAAAAGATTTGAAAAAAGCAAAGATTGAAATAGTGATTTTATTTTTTATTTTCTTTCATATTATTTTTTTCATCAAGGAATGTGACTAAATATGAGAAAATTATTTAGTGTATGATTTATAAAAAAAAAAAATTACACATATTTATCTTGGTTTTGCTAGATATTTTTTTTAGAAAGCTTTGGCATTATGACAAATAGTATTGGTTGTCTGAAGGGATGACACCACCATAGTATATTTAAATAATTTCTATTTTGTGGTCATTACATTTTGATTCATGAATTTTAGTCATTCATTGTCAAGTGATGTCATGTGCACAAATATAAAGGTAGAGTAAAATTCATGAATGTGTCCTGTGTATGCATAATATTGTAAAAAGAAAATGCTTCAAAGAGCTTCTTAATACCAAATCAAAATCACTTGGCATAGAAACAAACTTCTGGGCTATTCTGGCTGTTGACCAATCTTAAGGTGGAAAGAGTAGTCAAGTGTGAGGTCATTAAAAGAATAATACTATTTTGAAATAACAAATAACTGATGGAAAGAAAATGAAACTAATACATAATTGTTTTATATCTGCCTCATAGTGCTGTCAGGTTTGTATATTGACAATTTTACTAAACATTTTTAAATGCAACTTGAAAAGGTAGTTTGGTTGAGAAGAGAGGATATTTGATATCTACCGAAGGTGTGCTAGCTGAGAACAGTTTTGTAAGGCATCATGGCAGTTGTTTATGCAAATTTTCCTATAGTGGAAACAATATACAGAAGATAAATGAAAATTTCAAATAAATCTTGTTTTTGATATGTGCACTTGATATTCCATTATTTTTAAAAGTTACCATTTGACTTCGTTATTGTCATCTTATATTCTTCCCTTTTATGCCAAGTAGGTGTTCTTCTCGAGGCATCAAGAGGAAATCCTTTTTTGATGAAGCTACTGACATAACCCAATCTACCAAAAAGCCTGTACGGCCATGTGAAAGATCTGGATGTCCAGCATCTATACCAATCTGTTTTGCTAATTCCACAGAGAAGTGAGTTTTTCATTTAAATTAAAAAAGTCATGCTCTAAGTCAAATATTTATCCATTTAATCTGAAAAGTTTTTTTCAATTTAAACTGGCTTACATTTGAAGTAATTCTCAGGTGTTCAAAATATTTAAGCAGCTGTTAAAATCGCTACTTGCACACTAATATAAACATTTGTACTTTGATACTATAGAAATCAAGCTTTCTTAATTTAAAAATTTGTATAAATATACAATATATGTTTTCTCAGTAAAAGATTATGGTGTTAAAATTGTTTATACATTTTTGAATTTGCATATGCTTGCAGAACAAAATATATAGAAACTTGTCTGAGATTTTGGGATAAAATTTATTTATTTACTTTTTTTTCATTGTTGTTTTTTACTTCACACTGTTTTGGCTAGTTCATTCCTTACAGGTCACCATATAGAATGAAGATAAAATATTTTTCTTGTTTACTTGCTTATAATAATGAGTACACAATATTCATAACATATACTCACTGAAATTTCAATTCATACTATAAAGAAAGAGATTATTTGATGTCTGTAACACTAAGCAACTCACACTTGTCCTCTATAGCATTGAGATCTGTGACAAACAAATGTAACCAGAAAATAATCTAGCAGTGGATTTTGCAATATTAGAAGGGTTTTCAGAAGCAACAATACCTTTTCAGGTCAAAGGTTAACATCAGAAAAAAATATAACCAAAAACTATTGGTGTACCATGCAGTCAGAGATAAAAATTTGAAATTAGCTATGCTCTAAGACTTCAAATTACTGGAAGAACATGGTCCGAGGAAATATTACAAGATCAGGTATAATCAATCATATCTGAAAAGATTACTGTCATTTCTGTCATAAGGTAGCTATATTTGTTAACGATCACTATTGGAAAAGTGAGAAATGAAAGGAATGTGATATTATTGAAAAATACTAAAAAAACATTCATGAGCTAAATGTAGAAATTTATGCCAAAAGGAGGTCAATAATAATAATTTAAAAAAAAAATTAAAAAACAACCCTCTCCTCATCCCACCCTAAGAAAACAATAGGATATAATCCAGAAAAATTACAGACTATTTACTACAATACATAATGTAACCCTTCTAATGGACTAAAAACAAATTTGTTACTAAAGTTTTCCTGAAGAAGTCCAGAGTATGAACTGAAATATTGTGAAGTAAAAAAAAATAATAATGAAACAAGAATGAGGATTAAAATATGTTTCAGTTAAAAGATGAAATATGGATTAAATATATAGACTATCACTGTAGAGATTGTATTTAAATAATAGTAGTTATATTCCCTTATATAATATTTTAAAATGGCTGTTTTAATTGAATCTTTACTTTTCCTAAGTATGTTTTTTATCTCATATTTGCCAATGTAGGTGTGTTGGAAGTGGTTATACATCCCGGTGGCATCACATCTCTGCCGGAGAGCATTTTTGTAATGAATGCTTTGAGTACTTTTATAGAAGGTAACATTTTCTAGTTTCTTTTTGTTTTGAGAGTTAAATATAATAGTATTGTTTGTTTACAACCATGTATGTTTTGATATTTTTATTTTTATAGTTTTGTATTTGCTGTTGATTATATTTTTATTTTTATAGTTTTGTATTTGCTGTTGATTAAGCAAGTATCAATATTTGCAGTGTGCTTTTTCTATAAACTTCAACCTATTCTGGTAAATTAGTAGGACTTGTAAAGTGCTGTTATTGTTATTTTCAGTATGTAGAATGTAATCAGTATATATCTTCAGGGATGTGTTGCTGCATCAGTTAGTAAGATAGTCTTTATCTTTATAAATTTTTGCGTAAATATAGTTTAAGAAAAAAATGCAAGTTAAAAAACATTTAGTTTTCAGTAAGATTGCTTTTTGTGAATTAATTGGTATTTTTTACAACTAATACATTAAGAGATGCTGATGTCAGTGAATGATGTACTTTTTCATTGCTCAAAGAAAGCAATGTTGTATTTTAAAAAAAGAAGTTTTTTTGTTTTTTTTAAATATCCATTTATTCTTATAATTTTCTTTAATATAATATAATTTTTATATCATTATGGATTTATAATCTTTAATTATTAAAATACATATTTAATAATTTTTTGAGATAAGTTGTATATACATCAATTGTTTTATTTTTAAAACAATTGATGTATATACATGTTTATACCAGTTAGCAATTTATAATTTTTAATTATAAATGATGTATAACTTATTAAGACTGTGTCACTAGCAATTATTATATTAAAAAGATTTAATACATTGTATTTGTCAAATTATTTTACTCTTAATTTAAGTGTATTATTTCCCTATTTTTTTAATTTTTTTTTTTTTTTTGAAACAATGTAATTTTTGAAGTTGTAAGAAAAACATTTTGAGTAGTAATGCTTCATTTATTTCTGACTATTGGTTCAGTATCATCAATTTCTTTCTCTCTCATTTATTATTCATTATTCAAACATTTTTAACAGTTGCCTATAATTTTTTAAATTTATCCTTTTCTTATTAATCGAAATAATAATTTTTTTTTTTAATGTATGAGTAGGCTTATTTTAGCGGATGTTTATTATGGTGCAGTGGATATCGGCTCAGAACGAGAAATCGGAGAGCCAAGTTCAAATTTCAGGTGAATGTGTTGCATTCACTTATGTGCTAATGCTCTTGTAAAAGGTATGAATCCATCAATTCTTCCTCCAGCTATGGGTTAAATAGCAGGACAGATTGGGTTCTATAGCCTGCAGAAAGTAATGGCAACATACTGCTGGACAATCTTCTGCCATTCAGTCATGTCTCTTTTGAGACATGATCGCCCAAGTGTGTATCATGTACGGCACTTAACTAACATATTTTCAGATTTGTTGAAAAAGCATTTCAAGTTGTAATGTTTTGTTTACTACTTGTTATTATTGGTTCAGAATAACTTTGAAATACTTTTTAGCAAAAAAAAAGTTCTTATATAGTTGATGATACTTTTCTTATTATTGATTTCTATTATTAACATTTAAAGTAGTAATAATAATAATTTTTAAAGTGGTACATTTGATAACAAACTGTTTACTCTGACATCCAGTGTAAAAAAAAAAAAAAATATATATATATATATATATATATATATATATATATAGATGTCTATTTAAGAGAAAGAAAACTCTGATTTTAAACCTGAATTGCCTTGTGGCCATACCCAATCTTGGGAAAGGCTTCAAGAGTAAATCCCAGGGACAAATTCAGAGCCAGAATTCCTAAGACAGTTCAGATTTGTTGTAGCCACTCCTGTAACAACACTGGTGCCAAGCTGTATTGGATGCTACCTTTCCCTTGGACAACATTAGTAGCATGGAGAGGAGGAGATATGCTGCATGGGCAATTGCTGATCTCTCATAAAACCCTGCTCAGGCCTGCATCCTAGAGAGAACACTTCAATGTTGCCTTACCCTGACAGCAAAACATGGAAAACAACAGTCTATTGATGGGAAGGTTCGTCTGTACAGAGAACTGGTCATTGGCAGGAGGGCATGAGGACAACCTCATTTTTGCTTCAAGGATGTCTGCAAAAAGCACATGAGTGATGTACATTGAAAGGTGGGAAGATGTTGCCAAGAATCACTCCTGCTGTAAATGCAATTTACACTAAATGCTAGAGCAAGCAGAGAAGAAGCAGAGGCTTGCTGCCCAGGAGAAGTGCACTCAAAAGAAAAAAGCAACACCATTAATCTTTGGGATTTTCTGTAACATTTTATGATTTAATTAAAATTCGTGGTTGAGTGGTCTAAGACGCATTAGATCAATTGGTGGCTTCCCCTATGTTGATAGGGATTGCAAGTTTGAATCTTGCCAAATGACACATTTTCATAACAAAATTTATCGTAAATAATCAGGCTGGTAGAAATAAATATATAAATATACTGTTTGATTAAAAACAGAATATCTACTCAAATACGAGTATTGATTAAAAATAATTTTCAAATAAATTATATATATATATATATATATATATATATCAGCATCATAATTGTCAAACCTCAAGTTTTAAAAAATTGGAATACTTTCAGAGCATAAGTCAACAGACTGAATGAAAAGCTGATTGTTCAATTTATAGCATGTAATGGCTGGCACAAGATCCTGTTGATCAATAATATTGTGACATATGTTTTTAAAACTGATAATGTTGTCTCTTTCTAAAAATTGTACCAACTCCTCATTTTGCACATTTCACATGGAAGCAGATGTTTTATTTGTAGGTTTTGGTTGAAGACTAGATAATACACTTTATGGCAAATTGTGAAATACTGATGGTAGATTTTGGAGTCATACTTTTCCTCTCATAATCACTTTTTCGTAACCAGATGAAAAATGCCTTTCACAAATAATAGTTTGGTTTGTCTCAAGGTATTACCTTTAGCCACTGTTGTTGCTCATTTTCCTCTTGGAGAAGATAAAGTGCACAAACCTAATTTTTGTTATCATTACCACGCCAACCTGTTCTACATAACATATTTTTCACCATTTGGAGATATTTTGGGATACTGAAATTAAACTGTTATTTTGTAAAAATTTCAGATTGATTCTAAAAATTGCATGAACCTTAGATTTTAAGATCTGAATGATTTGAACATAGAAATTTATGATTCAGAATCAAGAATTTAAAGGTTTGGGTGGAGTTGCACTATAGGCACTGTTACCAGAAATAATAATTTATTCAAATATTTTTTCATATTTCTGGAGATTAAGCACAAAAATAATAATGAAGAAAAACAAGAAAGATTATTGAATTTGATAAAAGTTTCTAGGGAGTCCAGTTTACTTTGTAAATTCATTGTAAATTGATTCCCTTAGGTAAGCTAAAACAAAACAAAATCTGATCATAACACGTAATTTCTTAAAATTCAGAAATTAAAAAAAAAATGAGAACTATAATCTGGAGTACTTTTTTAGCACTCCAGATTACACTATTTCAAAAACAAAGAAATCACATGGTATTAGCATATTTTGTTTCGGCTTGTCTAGGGGTGATCAGTTTACAATGAATTTATATAGCAAACCGAACCTCTTGTTAACTTTTATAAAATTAAAAAAAAATAAGTACTTTTTTTTATTTATTTATATATTTATTTTTGTTTTATATTTGTGTTCTGGATCACTTGATCTATAGCAATATGAAGAAAAAATGTTTATTTCTGCTTGCAATGCATATTGTATAACTCCATCAAGGTTTGTATAAATGTGAAAATTTAATGTGAGTAGAATGTAGAAGATTAATGTGTGTATTAGAGAAACTAATAAAGTTAAATATTGTTGAAAATCTAAAAAGTATTTTTGCACCTAATCATTTTTTTTCCATTACCTAATGCTATTTTGATATGCAATTAGAACTTTGGTACAATTAGTTTTCTCTTCATGAAAATTTTACCAGAATTTTAATATTCTCAAATGAACATTATTGTGTCAAATGTATTACTTGGAATGAATATTTTTAAATTCATCTCCTTATCACTTCCTGTATTAGTCCTGCAAGACAGTATAATTCTGATATTTTTGATAGTACCTTACACACCATATAAAATACTAAAATTTGAAATATTTCTGGTTCCTCTTCATTGGACTCTTAACAAAAGTTTTTCTGAGAATAATAATATTTTGAAAGTACTACTAAATTTATTATTTACAATGAAAAATATAAAGAATGAGTATGTAAAAAGTATTCTTCCTTTATTTTACCTTTTGCTTTTAACATTATTTCTATTTACATTTGCTAATGTTTAATTTAAAAGATGAAGTTACATACTAACTTGAATGATTTATTTTACATCCACTTGTACTGAATTAACTTAGACTATATATTAGTTTTATTAAGGATATATAACTTAGAAAGTTAAAGTTAAAACAAAAAATTTCTCTTTTTCAGTCACAAATCAGGTTATGAAACATTTTGCAAATGGAAGCGGGAGTGGTCTTCAAAGGGCAAGGCGGAGGCCTCGATCTGTGTGTTTCTGGCTGACAATCTGCTGCCATTTTGGGTGCAGTGCACACGTTCAGAGTGCCAAAAATGGAGGCAGCTATCTCGGGATGTTGACTTCACTCCAGATTTCATTCGCAAATTTAAATGTGGAATGACTTCAGAAGGAAAAACGGTGAATATAACTCACTTTTTGCTAATAAATTTGTCTGTTACTGTGCATTTAACTTTTTTGGTATCTTTATTTGAAGAACATTCAAAACCCATGTACACATAAGAATTAAATTACTGTGCAAAAGAATAAATTTGATGAAAGTTGTATAAAGTTTTGAAACTCGCAATTTTTATTTGTTATAGAAAGAAAAACAGTTGGAAGCATGTGCAGTTCCAGAGGATCATGTAAGTCAAAAAAAATTACTCTTTTCTTTTATTTTTCTTGAAAGTAAGTTATTATTGGGTAAGTTTCGTGAAAAGAAAGATATAATCATAATGTAAATTAAAAGAAAAAAAATTGTTTCATTCAACTTTAATAATTAGTTACTTCAAATAATATAATTACCTGTCACTGGATTTGTAAATTTTCTCTATTGTTAAATATTGTTTTATTTTTATATTTGTGTTTTTTTATTTTTTTTAAAGCGTGTGGAGATGTGTCAGACATTATGGTGGCTGGGGCAACTGACTGCCAGTGTAGGTCTCAAAATGTCTCCTTCCATCTATTTCCTCTCAGACTATTCTCCCGATGCTATTGGACACTGCCCTACAGATACTACATACCTTCATCCTTGGAGTGATAAAAATTCAAGCTATAGCAAAGGTTGGTATTCATTCATGGAATGTTATAAGAATAAAAGTAATACTAAAACTTGTGTTATCATTTTAACCAAGAATAACATTTAAAGTAAGAAAAATTTCAATATATATATATATATATATATATATATATATATATATATATATATATTCTGGATATCATATGCATGCACACACACACACACACACACACACACACACAAAGCTACAATTTTTTTCAGTAGTACATCAAGCAAAAACTCAAGTTTACACCATGTAAAAACATCCAGAGGCATAATTTAACATTAGGGCAAAAACAGTTCAAAAGTATCCTATCTTGAACTTGCCGTAAAAATGTATCCATTGGAGGTACATGCCTGAAACTTTACTAATTTTTGGATGATGTATTCAACCAAACAGTTTTTTCTCTGTAATATTAATGTTTTGTCATAGATGTATGTAATTTTGGAAATTTTGTAATTTTTGACTCACGAAAAGGATAGCAAGGACTACAATACATGAAAATTTTTTTTTTTTTAATCATCTCACCCCAAGCAAAGCATTCTACTGCCACTATTGCACATGGGGCTACATAGGGGAAGGTAAAGAGAAGGAGTGGTTAGACATAGGGAATGTCAGGAGGAAGGTGACAGATGAGTAAGGATACTGAGGATGAGGGTTGGGCAGATGGGAAGAGTGTTTGATAGAATGGGAGCAGGTTAGTGTGTTAGGAGGTGTCTATTGACCTTACATTTAAACTCCTGGAGATTGTATCCGTCGGGGAAGCAATCATGTGGAAGAGAATTCCACAGTCGGGAAGTGCGAAGAAAGAAACTGTTGGAGTAGAAGTTGCAAAAAAAAAAAAAGAAAAAAGTAAGTAATACTAAAACTAAAAAGTATTTAGTATTACAAAAAGTAGAAGTTGTTTCATGAAGTGAAACATTAATCAATCCTTTTTTTCTGAACCCATGTGCCAAAATTAAGCTAAAGCATATATTTAGTTCTTTTTTTTTTTTTTTTTGTTTTTAAAAATATTCATTTTGTTCAGTGTTAGATTTTTTTAATTTTTTTTTTAAGAAAATGCTTGAAAACAGTTGAGGTGACTCAAACATAACAGTTTGGATGAAATACAATAAATAAGTACTTTATACAATTTTAAAATGCCTCATCAAAGAAAATTAAAAAAAAAATTAATTTGTAGCATTCATCAATGAAACAAGTCTGATTTAAAATGGGGTTCAGCTGGTGATGTTCATTCACTTGGTCAGCAATTCAAATTTCAGTGCCTTGGACCTAATGGTACTATACAAAATGGACAATGTAGACCTTCTTTTTAATTTGTGTATGCTTAGAGTTGTATGAGCACAGTGATATGAAATTGATTATTAAATATAAGACATGAGACATTAAATATGAGATGTAATTTTAATTTTTTTTTAAGAGTTGAACTTTTCTGGTTTTTCATCCGTAGAAGTTTTCATCTTACAAATGTTTTGTAAAAGAATCTCTGAACCAAATTGATGACTGTCCTTTTTTTTTTTTCTGAAGGTGGAGCTAGTTAGCTCAAACTTGTGCTTACAGTGTGTTCCTACAGACACACTCTAAGCACAAGTTTGAAAAAAATCTGGTCATTTGATCAAATTTTGATAAATGGTTTGAATCAAGAATTTTTAGTTTCTGTGTGTGGTGGGGTATTTTAATGTAATTTTTTAATAAAAATTTATAAGGATTATATTTTGTTTATGCATATTTTTTAAGTGTCCTTATACTATTTATGGTTATTTTTTTTCTTTTTAATAATTTCGCCTCAAACAAGGTGATATTGTCACTAAGGCACAAGGGTGTGGGGTTTACAGGATGTGAAAAAGAATGTGAAGACAAGTGAGAAAGGACAATACAGGAACAGGATTCAGGAAAACATGTTGATTGATCTTGCATTTAAATTTTTGAAGATTGTAGCTGACAGGGAAGCAAGATTTTGGAAAAGGAGTTCTACAGGTGAGATGTACAAGAAAAGATTCTGTTAGAATAGAAGTGGCAGTTGCATTTAGCTAGTTGCAGATTTTATGAATTCAAACTTGGGGGAAATGTGACATATAGGTTGTTTCATGATTTGTCTTATCAAAATTCATTTTGTAAAAAAAATTTTTTTCTTTTTTTTAAAAACATATTTATGTAAAATATTTTAGAGCAAGTCTCTAAAAATATACCTGTATCTCTTTGAGAAGAAGGTCAGTTCAGGAACTTTTCAGCAGCTCTTCCCTCTTATATCTTCTAATAACATTTCAGATCTTATGAAACAGTTAAGGAGAGTATGTTTACTTGTTTTTGAACTTTACTTTAAAACATGCCTACATTTATTTTTATGTAGGGACAAATATGACTTTTTTAATTGTTTTATATTTCTACAAAAGTAAATTAAATAAAAATTGAAAGTAATCGGATAAATTTTAAAGATTATAGTGTGTGTTTGTGTGTGGGTTGAACAAATGCAATTAGCACCAGAGAATTGACAAGAAACAGTCATTTTCTTAAAAAATTTAAATGCAATGTCAGTCATTATCTTTTGTCTTAATTCCTGTTTTATTACTCTCTCTTCTTAATGTTCTTTTTTTTCTCTTATTCTTTCACACTTAGTAACCCCTTGTAGCTTTATTGCTTTGCATGGGTGAAATGGTTTAAAAAAAATGTCCTCTTTGCTAATAATTCTGTCAATAATGTGTTTTTAATCAAACATAAAAGAAAAAAAAATATGTCATTACAGTCTGCCTTCACTTTCAGCAATCTCAAGCATCTACAAATTGCCAACCATGATTTCACTGATTTGGGATTGGCCTAATCAGCAAAATTTTTTCTTCAGAATTTTTATTAAACTGTTTTAGTTTAATAAAAGTTTTGAACACAAGTTATTTTGCAATATATATATTTCAAAAAGAGTAAAATATAAACTAAAAAGCTACAGACAAAAAATATTTAATAATAATAGTATTTTGAAAATAAAGAATCAAATTAAATCTCTTCAAAACTATCAGAGTTTGTGTCATTAGTTTAGGAGTGAAGAAGCTCAAATTAAAAAAAATGATTTTGTTTAATTAATTTTATTTTTGCAGTCAATTGGTTTTCCAAGTCAATTATATTTCTTAGTGGGTCTAGGGAGTTATTGGGACCCTTATGTCATAAAATGGACAAGGTATATAGTAAATAAATGTTTGGACATATTTAGCATATTGGGTTCTTGAGACAAGATGAAATAAATCTACTGCACATAACAGTTTTACTGTATATTGAATTATTTGCTACTAAATTTGTGAGTAGCTCAATTTTAAATTTTTGTAAAAAAAAGTCAAAAGTTTAATAAAAGTTAAGTTTTATAGGAACATTTTTTATTAGCAGTGCATTTTTTAAATGAGATGAGTTTTGATATTTATCTTGTTTTTGAGTTATATCAGGAATAATGAGGATTATCCTGTTTATCTTCTGATATCTGCAACTAATAATAATTTATTAAATATTCAGTCTTAGCAGCATAAGAATTTTAAAAAATCCTTTTTAAACGTTAAACTTTTGTTTGCCTCATTCTAAATATTGCACTTTCAGTTTGGGAGATGTTACGCCAACCATTCACACAGCCTGACCAGGCAGACATTGCATACAGTGTGAAGCCTGATGAAATGAGTGAGCCTGAAAGAAAACAATTTCCACATTTTGCCAAAGAACCAAAAATTTTTCTCAGTCTTCGTAATCTCATAATAAGTTTATGGAATCTTAATATAAAGGTAAGAGTAAAAAAAATTACCATAAGCTTTGCTTTGTTAGTTTTAACATTATTATTTATTTTATTTATCATTTATTTTTATTTTTGCAAAATTATATATGTAAACAATGTCTTGGCTATTTCATTGTGTTCCTAGCCTTGTGTATATTCTACTAACAAATTTGTTTATAAGGAAAGAAAATATGAAATTTTATATAAATCTTTTTCTATTTTAACAAACTTTGTACATGAGGTTCTTACCAAATAATAAACTTTTAAATATGTGTTTTTGCCAAAAATACTTTTTAAATAATTATTTAAATTTTGCCCATGAAATATAATAATTATTAAGATGTTTATATTAGGATTTGAGGTTTGTTTCATCTGTTAATGATGGCCATTTATGTTCCTCCAGAAACATAACTATTTTTAAAATCCATCAACAAAATCTTGCTTATCTGTTTTTTAAAATAAATATCAAAGATTTTAAATAGCTCTGGATTTGGAGAAATTTGCTGACAATATCTATTGTACAAGCAGACACATATATAATGTAGTATGTTTGCTTATACATTAAAATCAAAAATTTTAATCTTGCTTGATCAAAATTAATTTTTTTTAGGGTTTTTCTATATTTCTAAATAGATTGTTTTTTTTTTTTTTTTTTTTTTTTTAAATAAAAATTATAGTTTTAAATTAATCCTCTGGTTATTTTCTAACATTCAGTTACTTTTGTTTATAAAGTTTATGATTGCTATCAACAACAATAAAAATGTTTCTTTAGGATTGACATTTAATCTTTTATAGTACCTATTTGTAGTGATGTATAAGTGATTTAAATTTTGTTAATGTTTGAAAATATTTTGTGTGCATATCATTTAAAGAATTAAATAAATGTTCCTTATATGTGTTGAATGATTTTGAATAACATCGTAATCATATAATAATTCTTCTTGTTCCTTCCTTAGTTACTTAGTTTCTCTGTTCGTTACGCCACTGAAGAAAGATAACATACTTACTCTCTACACGAGCTTTTCCTTCCCCTCTATCTTTTTATAATCTATAAACTCTACTCTCCTCAGCCTTTCTCTCACCTTTGCCAAACGGAAGGGTAGTAAAGAGTGAGAGAGTAGGAGAAGAGAACCTGTAGCATTACTGTAGCAGAAGCAGCTTAAGCTGGTGGTTGTAGCAGTAATTGTGTGTGTGTATATGTGTGTGTGTACTGTACAATATAATAAAAATAGGTAGGTTTGTTGTATCCCGCGACCTAATAACAAAATTTCCGGCCCCTACACCCTTGGCCATTACTAGGTTGGTTTTTCTGTTTACAATGGACACAGGAGCCATGATTTTTCAGTAATAAAAAAAAACTTTCAAAATCTCTCACAAAATAGCATACAGTATTTTGGTTATGATCTGTGCATACACCGATTAATATAAGATTACAGTTAAGTGCCTTCTATGGACATTACTTTTATAGATATTTTAATAAAATTACACTATATGTTATTGTTATTTTATTATTCAATACCTTTATGTTTGAAGACATTACTATCATTTGTAGTATGACAAAGTAATAATTTTCCAGGAAATCATAATTATCCTTCCGTGGAAATTCCACGGGTTCCACTAGTTAGTTATAAATAGGTCTAACTTTGTATTGTTTGAATAAATCTTGAAATAATGTTGTAATAATTTTTTCTTAAACTTTTGAAAATAGGGTTTGACAATTGAAATTGACCTCAGTTACTCTTTTGAGTTGTGATTTAATAGGTTTTATTTGAGAATATATTTTTAAATTACCTCAAATTAGTTTAATGTGTATAAAATATTTATAGATCGTCTTAAAAATATCCTTATAAGTTATTTTCCGAGGACAAAATTTGACAGTTTTGAAATTTGAACTGACATAAAAATATGACTGGCTGTATTTGTTACTAATTATTTGCTAACTTCCAATCCTGATTAAAAATCCTTAAGGATCAGCTTCAATTATTTTAGCTGTTCATACAGTGTATTCATGTTTGGCAGCTCATTAATTTTTTAAATATTTTTTATACTATAATAACATCAGATGGATGTCTTTTCCTTTTTATTGCATCTTTTAAATTTATTCATCACAATTCTGATAGGTATGACCATTTTTTAACAAAAATAATTTTAAAAAAGAACAAAACAAAGCATACTGAATATTTTTCTGAAAGCTATATCTATTCTATCATTGATTATCTGATATACGATTCATCTCTATATTCTTTGTTAGGAAATCTAATAAATATTTATATTTGCCCAAAGGGTTTTATTTAATGACTAGTATTAATATTTTTAACAGATTTAACTGAATGATCTCTTATCTATTTTCCTGTAAATCATTCAATTAATAGGGATAAATTTTTCCTTAAACTATTTTGATTTGTGCTAATATTGTGAACAAGATCTATAAAAATGGAATAAAAACCAAAGCATTGAATTCTTCTATACCAAAACCAAAGCATTGAATTCTGTACAAAAATCAAAACAATGAATTCTTATAGTAATACAAGATTTATAGTAAATATCAGTTTTATCTTTTTTGGAATTTATGTAATATATAATTGCATTTTTTTTTTTTTCTTGAGTGTTCTTTTCTGTATTACTGCAAGACGTATATACTCAGCATTGTGATATACAGTTGATATTCATATCATTTAGAGATTGTGAATTTTACAAATGTACTGACTGCAGTGTCAATTTCTGTAGTCTACCCACTGGTTTCCAAATTAGAACCTGGGTCAGCCATCTTTTGTATGAAAAAATTAGTAGAAAATGTTTTTACTATATGAGCCACTTCACCCCTCTATTTATTATTTAACATCTTTCAATAATATGTAAAATTCAGTCTTGCTGTTTTCTGATTTGAAAAATGAATTTGGCAAGAATGAGCATGAAATACTTTTCCACCAATTTAATTTGAAAAAACAAAATCAGTTAAACAATATGAAGCAATTTACAAAAAGTACATGATTAATTTATAATATTGCTTACAGGACAAGATTATATTAATGTCTATTCATTAAATAATGAGAGGTTATCATTGACTGTTAAATATTCAAGAGTTGTTCTTGTACATAAAAAAAACTTTGGACCATGTAGCTTAAATATCCTTAAACTTTTTTTCTATATTTTTGAAACCAATTATTCCCCACACCTCATATCAGCTAAACTGTTGAGTGAATATTTATGAAAAATCTTGAATTTTTATTTTGATCAGAACTGTTTTTTTCCTTCTTTTCCCCAATTTCAAATACACTGAGTTTTAATATGAGCAGGATACAAAATGTTCTCATTTGTTATATATTCTTTTTCTTTCTCTCTTAGTGCAATATTTAAATATTATCACTTTCTATTTATGAATGCATAAAAATTGTTAAATTCAGTTATTTCTTAATTAGCATCAATTTTTAATAAATATTTTGGGAACCTTATTTGGTTCCCTAATGGTAAAGAGGCCCATTTTCCTTAGGTTATTTTGTTTAATAAAAGATGTCCTTTCTATAATATTTTTCCTATTTTGATATTTTGTTGTCTCAGGTTTTCCCTCTTGTTATTTAGTCATAAATTAAAAAAATATTTTCCGTATTACCAAAAAAATGTTTCTCTAAAATTTTACAATAATTTTGGAGCTACTTTTTTTAAAATATATCTCTTTCATGTGGAATTTATTCATAGTGCTAAAATAATTTAAAAATCAAGTAAGTAGACTTTAAAACTGTTAAAAGTACAAATTTTCTCTAATAAATGCAGTGTATCAATTTATACTTTTAAATTATTTTTACTTTCAAATTTGCTGCTGAAAAGCAAAATAAAAATAATTGTGAGCTTCATAATCTATTTGAATTGCTTATAAATTAATTTGTGTATCTGTGTAGAAATTTTTATCGTACAAAGAAATGTTAGTGTTTTGGCTATTTGAAGAAAAAGAAACTTTAAATAGTTGTTTTTTTTTTTATATGTAGGAAAAATGTACATTGATTTTAAATGTCACCAATTTATAGCTTGGTTGATAAAAACA
The DNA here is from genome assembly GCA_037127315.1 of Ascarosepion bandense. Classification (NCBI taxonomy): domain Eukaryota; kingdom Metazoa; phylum Mollusca; class Cephalopoda; order Sepiida; family Sepiidae; genus Ascarosepion; species Ascarosepion bandense. Next base: position 6,455,280 of record JBBBDQ010001527.1, on the reverse strand, counting down.
TTTAAAGCTGAGGAGAAGAATTCATGATGAATAATGAATTAGTTTTTATATTTAACTAAATGATGAATTTCACATTGTTTTAGTAGGCAATTTTAATGTAGTAGATGTTCTTCAGATTATTTGTTTTAAGAATTGATCTAATTTTATAACATTTTTACAATGTTTGTTCAGTGATGTCTGTATTTGAGATGTCTAGCCTGATATTTATAAAACTTATTTTTCTTATTCTGATTGTGTTATCATTTTTTCATATTTTTGAAATTTCTTTGTTTCAAATAGATAATGTTTTTGACAAGTATGGGCATCACAGAAAAGGTCTACTTATTAATTTACTTCTATGTAATAGAGAGTATTTACAATGGGAGTAAGTACTGAAAAGTTCTTAGTCTCATCAACATCTCAGAATTTGACCAAATATCAGAATTTTATTTAGAATTCCTTTTTGGTCATGGCAGTGCCCTCATGAGGCAGCGAAAATTATTTAAAATATTTTGAATAGTTTTAGAGTTGTAATATTTTTATGAAGAGTAAAAGATATTAAAATAGAAGTCACTGCATTAAATTATAGCAAGTTCTTTTTGTAGCACATTCTAAACCTAAATATAGTTTCAGTATTAATAATTCAATACTTTACCATAATTTTGTTTTTAATTAAATTTCTTAAGTTCTTGTTGATAAATCAGGGGGTTTCCAGGTTTGTATGGTTTAGACTTTTGGTAAAATAATTTTAATGTTTATAAAATAGAATGACATGAAAAATGTGCCATGCTTTGATTAAAATTCATATTTACTTTATTTTTTATTTCTTTTTTTTTTTTACTGGTTATTATTACATTTGTTATACAGAACTTTATCATGTAATCTAGTGCTAATTCTTTTTATAGTACTATTGCAAATTATTCTTGACATAATTTCCAATTTGAGATTTATTGTAAAACTTAAATGATTTCTATTTTCTGTTAAATAGATATACATACATATATATAATTTAGTTCACAATTGCAATATGGCAATCAGTCATTCCAACATTTTTAAAAATTATTTTAAAAGTTTATGCTTATATCCATATGAAAATGTATTTTGGTCAATTCTTTCAATAATTTTACTAAATTGTTGTTTTTACATTATCTTGTGATGTATTATATAAATTGACATTTAATATGAATAGTTCAGAATATTTCCGAAAGAAGAGATTCTTGGTTTGTTCTTGTCATTGCTACAATTATGCAAATTTTCACATCCATAAAATATTGAATGAAGTATTCTTGTTATTTTAGCTTATAAAACTGTTTAAGGTGTATATATATATATATATATATATATTCTATGCATCAATCATAATTTAAATCTTTTTAATCAGTTGATCAAGTCATTTTCAGATTTAATTGAATAAAAAGACAGTTTTAAGTATGAAGAGTTTATTTATATATATATATATATATATATATATATATAATGTATAATTAAGTGATTGTAAGTTTTGTACATTTTTATTTATTGCTAAAAATAAGGCATTTAAAATTTTGAAAGTTCTAACCATATGTTCCTTATGCATATAAGTTACAAGTAATTGTTAAGCATACAAGTAAAGGTTTTTAAGTAATTGTTATTTAATTACAGAGTTGTATTTTCAAGAAATTTTCTATTTTGTTTGAGATATTTATTTTTTGCTTTTTACATTTAAGTTAGTTTTAATGTTGGCATAAGATCCCTGATATTGGTTTTTAAACTGGAGATTTATAAAAAAAAAAAAGTTTTAATTTTAACCTTTATTGATGAAATTTATTTGAAAAAAAATTGAAATATACTTTTTACAGTATACAAATATTTCATAAAAATAATCTATCATTTTTAAAAGTTTTAAAGTCTTTCTTTAATTAGTTGTGTTTTTGTTTTTTTTTCTTTTATTCTTGAAGTGATACTTTGATCACTGCCCGTGATTTATATCAAATCAAGCTTCCAACAGTTTAGAATATATTAGTGTGGCTCTATTTGGAACTCTACTAAAACTGCTGGTCTTGTATGTCTCCTGGTTTTAAGAGAATGTGTTGATCAGCTGATAGTAGGTTCCACACATCACACACAGACACATTCCAACACGTCTTTTTCTCTACGTAGGTCAAGGAAACTACCAACTCACCAGTGAGGCCTCCAAGATAAAGCATCAAGATGAGAAGATTGCTAAACATATCTCACAAAGGAACCTGTTCAAAACTAAACAAACTGTTTTAAACTGTCAGCTTGATTTGAGAAAAGAGAACAGACAGTAGTTGAAGCATCATTTTAAAAATAAATTCAAAAAATTTTATTAATTCAACCAAAAAAGTTAATTCTTTCTACTCTACCAGCAATCTGATGTATTGTTACTCCAACACCGTTGATCTAATGTATTGTTACCACAATACGACTGACCTGACGTATTGTTACTACAATACAAGTGACCTGACGTATTGTTTCCACAATACGAACGACCTGACGTATTGTTTCTACAATACAAACGACCTGATGTATTGTTACTACCGCACCACTGACCTGTTATATTGTTACTACAATAGCACCAACTTGTTGTATTGTTACTCCAGTGCCCCTGACCTGTTGTACTGTTACTACAGCACCACAGACCTGTTGAATTGTTACTACAGCACCACAGACCTACTATATTGTTACTACAGCACCACAGACCTACTATATTGTTACTACAGCACCACAGACTTGTTGCATTGTTACTACAGCACCCCTGACCTTTTATATGGTCACCACCATACCAATGACCTATTATATGGCTACTACAGCACAACTGACTTGATGTATTGTTGTTACAATACCACCGACTTGAAGTACTATTACTACAATGCAACCAACTTGATGTTTTGTTATCATAAAACCAACTGATGAAACCTTCAAAATCTTGAAACTCAGTATAAAAAAACAACAAATTGGGATGACATTTCAGCAACCACCTGCAAAAAACCCCATCTGACTGCAATGAACCAAGTTGAAATATTTACAAATGAAAAAAATCAGTGCTGAAGAGCAGAAGTTATGCAAATAATGACTATAATAATAATATTCTGTAATTATTGACTATCTGTTGAATTTAAATTTAAATTATTTTGACCTTGTGATATATTATCTATCAATACATATGTACATTACTGCATCTATTGATAGTTAAGGCCATCAATGGTCTGTATCTGGTTTGCATTCTCTCTGCAATTGACTTTTGAGAAGATTTGCTAAATAATTTGTTCTTTTGGCAAAGATTTAGTAAATTTTACTATTTTGGATATTAGTATATGTTTCTTCTATTTCTGATTGATTATCAGAAAAATGGATAGCAAATAACTATGCCCTACATACTGCCAATGATTAATTTATACAATCATTAAATGAATTTTAAAAGCTATTCTGTGTTTTTTCTCTTTGATAGGATATTTGGTTTGTTTCAATGTGGTAATTCTACTATTCTATGAACATGAAATTCTCTTTTTTTTCTTCTTTTTTTTTTTAACTATAAATATGATTTTACTCAGTCTCTTTTCTTTTGAGTTTATACTAGTAATTAATTTATTTTTCTTACTTTTGTTTCCGGCAATTCAAAAAAGAATGGAGATAAATTTTCTGAAATACATTTCTTTTTAAATATCATTAACAATATTGCTATTCATGTTCATAATGATGTAAATAAAAAAATCACATTTTAAAAAGTAAATTAATAATTTCTATAATTTATTTGGCTACAGTTTAACCTTAAATCATGTGAATAATAGTACTTAAATGCTTGTAGATGAGATTGGATATAAAATTATGAGAATATTAGATAATTATTAATTCATCTTGAACACTTGGTATATCTCTTGAAAATATTTGATTTTTATCAACTAGTTATCTAATAACATACTTCTAAAATAAATAATGTTTTACAAATTCTTAACAAAATTTACTAAGAGCTATAAAGGACAGGAAGTTGTGAAGAGTCATAATCGTCCATGTCCTAAAGGGATATGTCACATAGATGGGTATATATAATTACAGTTGTTACCCTTTTTTTCCTTTTATCAAATGTAGATCACAAAAGTGAAAAGTAGAAGAGAATTTATCAATCTCTTTGCTCTCTGTATATGAATAGACTTATTGAGTGTGTACAAGAATTGTGATCTTGGATATGCTATATCGTTTGGTCACAGTCAAATATTTGATTTTATGTCCTGTAGGTCCTGTTTTAAAATGACCAACAAGAAAGTCCTATAAATATAAAAAAATTTCCTTTTTATATTTTTAATTAACTTAGCATTTGAAAATTCAACTCACAATATAACTATGAATTATCATTGCCATACCTTTTCTTTTTCTAATAGAATCATCAGCATTGTGACAGTTCATGAATATTACTCTCTCATTTTGCTTGATGTTTCCAATACATTTGCAATTGAACATTTTTCTCTATATATTAAAATGGTGAAGTGGCTCCTGAAAAAAAAGAAAAAAAGATTATCTTTTAGTATTTGCAAAATGATTGGTTTCAAAATTGTTTTTCCTATAACTTTTCACATTTGTGTTAAGGATGATACTTCTGGAATAATGTTCTGAAATTTATATCTAAATTGAAGCTCTAATTTTTTTTTTCATAAAGTAAATATTTTTGTAATATATTTTTCAAATATTTTATTCAGTATTTTTAAGATTTTTCTCAGCAGTCCATATCAAATACTTGTTAAAATAAAGCATTTTATATCTATGGATATAGAAACCTACTCCATGTTATAAACAGGCTGTATTGTATTAAAAAATGTTATTATTTTGCAAAGTACAGATAAAATCCTTCATAAAGGAATTACCCTGTTCCATTCTTTTGAACCAGTCTTAATTTATTCATTTTTTTTTGTTTGATGAAAAATCATTTTCAATATCATTATTGTTCAATATTTTTATTTTTTCAAGTTTAAAATTTGCCAAATAAATTGTTAAAAATCTTATGTCGTATTTGAATAAACTTTTACTAATTTCCCAAGTCATTAAGAAACTATTTTTGCAGTATTTAAAATAATAAATCAAGTTGCAGTATTTAAACATTTTAATATATATTGGTTTGGTTTTATCCTATCATTATCCTATTTTACCATGGTAATCCTTGATTTTGTAAGATCAAAAATGTAGGAGTTATTTTCTTATTTTTGTGCATAATATATGAAATAGAAATTCTTCATTGCTGAAATAAATGGTTATATATATGACATTCATTTTGGTAATTTTTTGTTTTCTCTATTTAAATAATCTGTAAAAAAACTTATTTTTTCGTTTTTTTTTTTTTTTTTTTTGTAATAGAAAATACTTTTTTGGGTGGGGGGGTACAAAAATTTAGTTTAAGATGTAGGGTGACCCCCCCCCCCCCCGAAAAAAAAAACAAGATAAATTTGCGTTAAGTGAAAATCTATAATTAAGGTGATCAGTAACTTTTCTTGAAAAATTTTCATATTGATGCATTAAATTTACCCATTTGTACAAATTTTTAAAATCCATAGTAAAAAAGCAAATTGATTTACGAATGTTAACAAGTTTAAAATTCAATAGCTCAAAGTATATATTATTTTTTAAATTTAATTTTCAATTAACTTCTTTTATTAAAGCTGAAGTTTAGTGAGATATTTTTAAACTCAAAGCAAATTTTTTCTCAACAGTAGTTGATTACTAGTCCATACTGACATTTTATCTTGTACATCTGAAAAATGCATTTTTCTTTTATCAAATGTTCAAATGTAGCTTTTAATACTTCTCATAGAGTAATATTTATAAATATCATAAATAAAATTATTTTGCAATAACTTTTTATTTGATCAAATAACTGTCAGTAAATTTGAATCTATTTTAATTTTGTCCATTTTTAAACTTAAAATGTAAAATCAAACTATTCTATTCATATTTGCTACTGTTATGATTTTGTTTGGTAATCAGGAATCTCTAATAGATCAGCACAAAATAAATCATTAAAAAAAATAAGCAATATATTAGCAACAAAAATGCCAAGATAAATTTTTAAGAACAAAAATAAGAAAAAAAATGTTGCAAAATAACACCTGAAAAATGCTGTATGTTACAGGTTGGTAAGATTTTCTTAATCAATTTATAAATATTCATGTAACTTTATCATGTGACCTTTTATAGAAATCTATTTTTCTTTTAATTGAAAAAAAAAACTCTTCCATTAGTTATCATCTCTAATGAATTCTCTATTTGATATGAATGAAGTCAGTACTTTGAAAACTAGAAATGACAATAAAGAAAAAGTTAACCTATTCATCTGCACTTTATCTTTTACACATTCAAATGTCTGAAATAATTTACTTATAAATTGGAATAAATGTTAGATTTTTAAATGCAAGAGTTATCTCCTCTCTACTTAAGAAATGAGTTAAATTTCTACTTGCTTTGGGATTATTTTTTGTTCCTTGTTTAGAGAAGTGGTAATTGAAACAGACAACTACATACATTTTTTAAAAATACTTGTAGAAATTGAATTTTTTTTTTGTTTTACAAATCCATGTTCAAATATCTGAGCTAATACAAATTAAAATCAAGCTCATTGATTTTTATTAGAACAGTATTTTTCACAAAGGTATATTTTCTTAAGTAAGTAAATATTTTCAGGGTAGCTTATTCTTTATTGCAAAAATTATCATATTAAATTTGCAATGAAGAACATCTTTTTGAGGACTATTACTTCATAGTATATTCTTTTTAGTTGCAAAATAGTTTTAGCCAACTAAATGAAAAATGACTGAAATATAGAGCCTAAAACATGAGAAATGTGGAATAAATGTAATGTTAAAAATGAAGTAGCTGTGTTGTAGCAGTATAATTAATATTGATGAATATCTCACTGAAATAATAGTTGGCAAGCTTGTCTTGCAGGCCATTATTACTGGAGTGAGTTCATTTTTCATTGGATTCTACACACTTGTGGTTTGTAAGTTTAGTAGTAAATATCAGTACAAATGGAAAACTTCTTTTTCCTGTGAAATGAAGTTACTAAGGCAAGTTAATTGAGAATTCTGAGGGAATCTATTTAAACTTAATATAGCACAAGGCCAGATGAAAAACAAATTGGAGTAGTATTTTGTTGGGCTGCCAATTTTCCAAATGTGGTAAACTCACTAGTCTAGAAAATCAGCATTTGAAATCTTGGCTTTTGCTTGGGTTTGAACACTGATCTTTAGCACTGGTAAAAATCTAACTATTTCAGTCACAAAGCAGGGCATTTGCTTCTATGAAAAATATTTGCTTTTATTTGAAAGGGCAAATTTTTCATTAAATAGTTAGATTTTTTTTTGTCAAATATATATTAGGTTGTCACACACAAAATGACTCATTTTTTTGGTTGGTTGTTGATCTAGTCGTCTAATGAAGTAACCTTAGCATATAAAAAAATCTTGACTTATTTCTGACTCTTTTTCTTTTCAGATAATTTTTCTTTTATCAACATGCTGCCTATTTCATCTAAATAAATTAGCTATTTAACATTACAGAAGTGTTTTATACATTTCCTATAAAGTTTCTCATTTCATGTGATAATAATTTAGATTTTGAAGCAAAAATAAATTCAAAAGATAAAAATTTGTTATTGTTTTGGTGTTTGTCTAAAATTTGGTTTCTTCTCAAATCCTTGTAAGTTTTGTAATTTTCCAGTTTAGAAAATGTTACTCTTCTTTTTTCTTTGTATCAAATTCTTTTCTTTTGCTATCTATTATGTCAGTGTAATTGTTGCATGTTCCATTAATTTACAATATTTATTTTCAATTGTCCTGTCCCCTCTTGTTAATCATTTATGTTGTATGCTACTTGTGTGCCTTGTAATTTGTAAGTATAAAATTGACTCCAAGCAAGAATGTTTTCTTGAAAATCTCTTGATAAGAGATTATAATCTTTAGTCCACTGCTCAAAAGCTTTATCTTCAGGTGAGTTGGTTATTTATAGTGTTCATGAATTGTTGCTAACGTAGATTATCTTGGGGGGGGGGGGGTTGTTCCTTTGTGAGGAAACACTTTACAGTCTTTATGTTCAAAAATTTTCACATCTTTTGGTAGTCCCATTAAAGATTTTAATGCCTGGACATATTTCCATGTTTTTCTTCAATGCTCAGCTCAGACACATCAATTGTAGTTGACAGTGATCTCTTGTGATGGTTTCAGTTGGTTTGAGCAGCTCATAATAAACTACATCTAACTGATCCCACCAATTGCAGAACAGAAACTCCGAACCATGGATATTTGGCTTTGCCACCAATGTTGATGCATGGTCAGGCTTACTCCTTGAGCTTCTGTGCTGAGGGTTATCATAGTGTATCCACTTTTCATTGCCTGTCACAATACGATGCGAAAAATCTTTCCTTTTCTGCTGTTGAAGCAGATGTTCCACACGTAACAAGATGCCATTTACATGTGACGAGATGCTTGAACTAGTACGCCACCTGTTCTTGCTTTTGAATCATTCTTAATGCTTTCAAATGTTTTGAAGCTGTTGTGTGATCACCTTCTAATGATTTTGCAAGTTCAGCTTTCACTTGACATGAGTCTTCATGAAGTAATGCCTTTAATTCTTCATCTTCAAACTTTTTTGGTGTACCAGAGTGTTCTTTATCTTCAACATCAAGATCATTATTTTTGAAGCATCAAAACCGATCTTTGCATATTGTTTACGACAGAGAATGGTCACTGTAAGTCTCAACAAGAATTCTGTGTGCTTCAGCTGCAGATTTCTTTTGAATAAAGTAGTGCTGTAAAATTCCCTTTAAATACATTTTCTTTGGTACAAAATCCGACAGGTTTTACACTATAAAAAACAAAGCTTGTTTGCACTTGAGCAAAATGGCATACAATAGATTTCAAGCTTGCTTATAGTACTTCCTTATATATGTGTTACCATTGAAACTGCACACATGCAGTTCTGGGTAAACCATCTGTTAGAAAACAGCAAGAACTTATTTAAGGTTGTAATAGTTATTCTGCTTTGTCTAGCACATGAAACTTTACACATTAGATTGAGAAAGCTAACATGTTCTCTTTAGCCAATGTTACTTTGGATTGAATTCAGAAGTATCTATATATTAATATTTTAAAAAGAGATATAAATGCACACACACATATCTGATGAAACATAGGAACGATGGACGATGTTCACAGAAACATGCATAATAAATGAAAGTAAACATTGAACAGGAAACAAAATGAAAAGAGAAGTACTGTAAAATCTGTATCATCTTTGTAATAAAAAAAAGAAAAGAGTATTATTATTAGTGTTTTTATGCTTTAAATAATAATTTTAATTTTTTCTTTGCTGTCCTTGATTTTTCTTCAACTAAATGTTTTTCATCTGTTTATTTTCATTTATTTTATTCAATCGGTCCTTCAATTTTTGCTGGGAACAACATACCTAGGTACCTATATGTGTCATACTTATGCTGTAATAAATGAAATTAAATGTATTTTGTAAATACATTATATTTCTGGAGAAAATCATTGTAATGGAAGAAAGAATAAGACAACAAAGAGAGGCAGCATGAGAATGGCTGAGAAGACAACAAGAACAATTACGAGAAGAGAGACAAGCAATTCATAAATATAATACAGAATGAATGCAAGAAAAAAAGAATGATATGAACGAAGAAGAGAACTTTTTTATATTTATGATTGTTATTGTAATAGTTTGTTAAAGTTGTTAAGTTCAAATATTTAATGATGCAACGGGAGAATTTCTACAGATATTTTATTGTCACAGAATTTGCCATGTGCTTATTCAATCATTAACTAAGATTATAAAAATATTAAAACAAAACCATGAAATTTTCACAGGTTAAAACTAGTTATTCTTATCGTTTGCAGTTCAGTAAGCATTGTTGTTTTAGAGCTAAAATAAAACTCAAGATCTTAAGATTTGTAATTGTAAGAAATCATTTTAAATAAAACACTATACTTTCTATGCAATTGTTATCCACATTAATTTGTTTAATCTCTTCTGTCTTCAGATAGAATTATACAGACTTGGTCAATTCTGTTTATAATCCAGTTTATCATCTACAACATCTTTTTGTACTTTTTGTTGATCCATTAAGTATTGCTGAGTCACTTTTCAATGCCGTATTGATGCTTATTTCTCTCATATATATATATATATATATATATATATATATATATATATATGTTATCCTCTGGTCAATCTTTAAATTACCCAATTCCTGTGGCTGTATCAATAAATCGATCACTTCTATTTGCACCCTATCTTACCCCATATTGAGATTTGATTGATCATAAGACAGGTAAAACTGAGTGACCTTCAGGAACCACTGTAAATGGTTCAGCAAGTCACAAGAAGAGGGGGGTATCTTCATAAAATTACAAGTTTTATATCTTACTTCTTTCAGTATCACGTTTGGTCGCTTCAACAGTCAAATTCTATCTACTTTCATGCAGACAGCTATCATCCCAATGCACATTCTAAGTTGAAATATAACACTTTGGCTGGTTCTGTTAAGTCTGCTACAGGGTTCGAGTTGGAGTTCTTCCCAGGCAGGCAGTCCTGCGATGTCAGGCGATATGGTCCCTCATCTCAACTGAAACTCCAACTGTGGCTTTGGCCGATTTCTTTTCAACTCTCTCTTTGCTGCTCCAGGTCCTCATTTATATGGACTTCCACCCAAAAATGGTGTGCGGAATGATTGATTTGGGAAATTGGTGATTTTCCTTATCTTAATAGTTTGTCTCTTTTAGTTAATTATCTTTTTCAATTTGGGAGTTTTTCTATTCCATGAGTAGCAATGACAGGTATCAATCCACCCAATTAACTTCTACTTTCCTTCTCACACCAACACTCTTTAAGGTGTGTGAACAATTTCTCCACCTTCCCTAGTTTTTCACGTCTGCTCACTACCTCAGTCCTCCTTCAACTGATTAGGATTGAAAATTCACTTGTCTTTAATAAAATTTTATTATTTCATATTTCTCTAACGCAAGGAAAATTCTGTTTCCTACTTTGTGAGATGACTTCCTTGATTTTTGTCAGGTTCATTAATTTCTTAAATCGCAAAGAAATCCTTATACTCTAACCATGTCTACAGTGCAATTCTGTTTGTTGGCTGCTTGGCTGGTTATTAAGTAATTTCTTATCATTCCCAATTTTGCTTCTTTATTTGGTTCTGTGTTTTGATAACTTGTACTTGTAGACAGGATCATTAATCAGCTGTCTAACTCAGCGCATGGCTTTTTCCACAATCTGTATTGGTTCATGGGAAATTTCTTTAGGTTTTAGAGATTTCACTTTTTCTTAAAAAAAAACGTCTTCATTCAGTTTATTGGTATGTCTTTCTGTCTATCTCTTAACCCTTCAGTGCCAAATAGTGTTATACACACACACACATTTGTATGTTGTGATGGATAAATTGTAAAAATAACATAAAAATGAAAATAACACTGCCATCTCATTTTAAAAGATATATTTACCAAAATTACACAAAAATATCGTGAAATACTAAAGAGTTAATTTATTCAATAAAATTGCCATTGGCTTCAACCACAGCCTCCAGATGACTTTGGAATCTCCTGCATCTCTTCCAGATGGTTTCCTTGTTCAAGTTGGTGAATACTGCCATAATCCTTGCTTTCAATTCATCTTAGGTATTACAAGGAGTTTTGTTGGTCTCTCGCGCAACTGCACCCCACACATAATAATCAAGGGGATTGCAGTCTGGGGAGTTAACTGGTCAGATATAAGGGGTGATGTAGTTGCAGAAATTGTCTGACAGCCATGTCTCGGTTCTCCTGCTTGTGTGGCATGGTGCAGTGTCCTGTTGCCAGACATAGTTTTCCAACTGCCACCTTCTTGACCCAGAGCAGCACTAACTCCTCGAGGCATTTGATGGAGGAAAGATGAATGGAGGCATAACCTTCCATTGCTAGTGGTCACTTCAAACACCATGATGCTGACCGGATATATCATCCAACTCTTTCCAAATCCTCTGCACTGTCCTCAGATTGATGCCCAAACATGATTATATTGGATCTTCCAGGACAAATACCAAGCAGTACAGCATATTGTTTCCAAATTTCTGGTAGTGTGAATTGCATCAACTTTTCTCACAGATGGTTTTCAACTGACCCTACTATAGTGTGCAGTCAACAAAAACAAGCAACACACCTGTGCAAAATTAAAAATATAAGATGGTGACAACTTACCGATCACACAGTGTGTGTGAGTGTGTGTGTGTATACACATTTTACACACACACGTATGATATTTTTTTTCTCCTCTGACTTTTGTTTCCTATTCCATTTTTGAGTTTCGGTATAAACCTAACTAAATTATGCATTTAATAAATAAAAATATTAACACACCTGATTTATAATTTCTTATGACATTAACTTTAGCAATGGCAAGTTTGTACATTTGTGTATGTTTATGTATACATGCATGTGTATGAGTTTTTGTATTTATGTTTGTGTATATCTGCATATTTATTTAATTTCATTTTACAGTTTTCTATCTTTTGATTTTTTTTTTAGGTAAATTTTTTATTTATCCCCCGAAGGCCTTTACCCCTTCAAGTCTTTCCAAAACATTCTTATTTCCATGCAAATGTATATACTGAACTCAAATCGATAATTGTTTATTGAAGAAACCTACCTTTATTGATGTTAACAACCAAAAAAATATTGAACTTCTAGTTCGTTATTTCACCCCTAACCACTGTTCTCATATCTGATTCACTGCTGAATGACTTTAGGCATACAATGCTTATTTTGGCCTATTTACTTCCTTTGTACAATTACTGTGTGATTTGTTTTGTTTCGGGACTCAATTTCCGTTGAAAGTTGCATGTATTTGTGTGTTTTTTTTATTTTCTCCTCTTTTTTTGTGGGGGGTATTAACCTTCAAATGCATTGATTTTTTTCCAATGAAAGCTAACTTTCAAATATATAAAAATATATAAAATTTTTTTGAAGAAAGTAAACTTTCAAATATATAAAAATAAGTGACAAGTGTAGTTTAATTAACATTCAAATATATAAGTAACACAAGAAAAAGTAAAAAATAACATACGCGCAAGAGCCCTAACCCTAACCCTAACCCAATTATCACTTTTTTTCATATATTTGAAAGTTAACTTTCTTCTGAAATTAAGTATAGGCAACTTTCCTAAATTCATTACCAAGAAAAGAAAAAAAAACACGCAATAATCCTAACCCTAACCATAACCCTAAATTTCTATTTGAAAGTTAACTTTCTTTAAAAAAAATTCTACAGCCCCAAAAACAAGGAGAAAAAAACACGCAAATACATGCAACTTTCAGCGGAAATTGAGTTCCAAAACAAAACAAACCGCGTAGTAATTGTACAAAGGAAGTAAATAGGCCAAAATAAGCATCGTACGCCTAAAGTCATTCAGCAGTGAATCAGATATGAGAACGGTGGTTAGGGGTGAGATAACGTTCAATTTTTTTACTGGTCGTTAACATCAATAAAGGTAGGTTTCTTCAATAAACAATTATCGATTTGAGTTCAGCATATACATTTGCACGGAAATAAGAATGTTTTGGAAAGATTTGAAGGGGTAATGGCCTTCAGGGAATAAATCAAATATTTACCTTTTTTTATTATTTTCTATTTCTTAATTATTATTAATTTTTTAATTTTCAATTTTTTTATTCTTAGAAAGAAATATTTATTCAAACGCTTCCTCCCTAATCTAAACAAACCTAGTGATGTACCCTTCAATGTGTGATAATCAGATCCCAAAATAATATTTTTTTTCTCCTACAATTTTAGTTTTCTATTTCATCTTTGGGTTTTGGTGTAAACTTAACTAAATTATGCATTTAATGAATAAAAATATTGTCACACCTGATTTACAGTTTATAATGACCTTAAGAAATGCTAATACCTAAAATAATGATTCAGATTGGAAAGCGGTCAGTTCATATTATGGACCTGATTGTTTTCCTTTGTCTTCCTCTCAGTATTTTAAGCTAGCTGTTGTCTGCTTTCTTGGAAACTGAACAATTTAAATTTGTGAGAAAGTCTGTAAGATGAAATGTATTACACTAGATGGTGTACAAGGTGTGGGTTAGACAGCTTTTTAGTTGTTTCATCAAAACTCGCTCCCTTCCCCAGAGAAAAAATAAGTTGCTTTGAACTAATTCCCATCTTAAATAAATTCATTTTCTTCAAAACAATTTGGGGCTATCAAAAACGAACCTTACCAATACTATTATTAGGGACGGATTAAAGCCATGAGTACCAACAACTTCAAATAATCATATGTATAAAAGCCTTATGTTGTTGTTTTTTAGCACCTAGAAAAATCATTAAAAAATGAATAAAACTGATCTTTTTTGTTAATTCACCCCAAAATAAAAATCCTGTTGTTAGCCAGTTATTAGATACTTCCACTCATTTTTGATATCTAAATTTGAAAATTAATTTTTTAAAATGAAAAGGTTTTCTTGAAACTTTTATTTTAGCTTTAACTGAAAGCTAAAAATGATTAAATTTATGTACTTCCAATCATTTTTGATAATTTTTAAATTGAATTTTTAAAAATAAAAAAAAATTTTCTTGAAATTTTTGTTTTAGTTTTAATTGAAAGCTAAATGATTAATTTTACTATTTTCAGTAAGCAAAATACTCTGGTGCATTTCAAACAGAAATTATATTAATTAGAATCTGAGATTTTTAAAAAAATGTTTTCAGTTAATTGTCTATTTTTGAGTGATTGACACATTTGTAAACAAAAGTTAATTCTTAGTGTTAAAAATCTTGAAAAATAAAATATACATGTGTGACATGTTATTTTTAAAAAAATTAGCAAACTTAATCTGATTTACACAAGTATTATTTATAGCATGAAATTTAGAATAAAACTATTTTTTAATCATGGAACGTTGATCTTTCTGACTTCTTCTGTATGTTTTGACACGTGGTGATGGACAGATGTGACATAAGCTAAGTGTCTATGGTGATTACAAGTGACATAATTTTCTAATTTTCTTTTCCTGTAAGGGAAAGAAACCGTGAAACATATGACTTTAATGTACACATAGAAATTCAGTCAGTCAGTTAAGTGCCATACATGATACACACTTTGGCGATCATGTCTAGAAAAAGACATGACTGACTGGGCAGAAGATTATCCTGCAGTAGGTTGCTGTTACTTTCTGCAGTAGACTGGTTGCCAGCCAAGGCTATAGAACCCAATTTGTCCTGTTATTTAATTCATAACTAGAGGGAAGAGACAAATTAATACCTTTCCCAAGGGTATTTGCATGTAAATGAATGCAAGGAATTCAACTTGCATTCACTTATGCACAAATACTTTTGGAAAAGAGAAATTACCATATAAAAAAAACTTCAAATACACAAAAAAAAAATTAAAATTATTTTAGTTTTCATTTAATAACTTAATTACAAGTCTTTGAAATATTTTTCAAACTTTGTAAATTTTTAATTATAAATAATTAAAAAAAATTAAAACAATTCTTTTATAATTTCATTATTAATCAAATAAATTTTTTTCTTCAGACAATAATGTCCTTAATATATATTATTTATTAAAACAATTAAAAGCCTATCAAATAAAATAATAACATAGTTTTATTACATTTTTTATGTTACTATTAGGAACAGATTTTTTGAATAAAGGCCAAATGTTTGAAATAAACAATAGATGATTTACATCTCCCAATGAGTCCTGTGTTTAACTAATAAAACCAATTTTTCTAATAAAATTTAATTTAAAATTTCATTAATTTACATGCATGTGTATTTGTGAGGAGTAAACAGATGTAATAAAAAAAATATTTTTTACCAAGATTTTTTAAAAATAATTTCAAAAATAATTTAATTCATTTTTGAATAAGTCCTGAAAATTTCATTAAAGTCTGACAGTTATTTGTTTTTTGCAAGAATTTCCAAATTAATGTGTTTTTCACTGGAAAAAACCTGAGTTACATAATATTACATTTTCCATTGTAAACTTATGATTTGGTTACTTGCTAACTAAAATCAAAACAAGACTTTTACCAAAATTTCAAATGTTTTAGAAAGGATTAAAAAATTTCAAGAAATAATTAAAAAAATAATTTGATCTTACCTCTTAATAATAATAATAACATTAACATTTTGATGGAAAAAGTTTGTTTTTATTAAGTTTGGGACCTTTTTTCTTCATACTAGTGGAAGTACCTAAAGTGTCTTAATTGAACTGTGATTAAGTGTAAATACTGTTTTTGTTTTAAATGTGAGAATTTAGAAAAAAAAACAAAACTTTTGTTCTGTCAATTTAAGTGATTCAGAACGATTAAAATCATTTTGGGATAATGGTTATTATTAAATTAAAAAGTTATTAGCATCACTAAAGTTGTATATTTTTATTTTGTCAATTGATTTTCTAAAACAGCCTAAAAGTATATATTCTTCTGTTGATAGGCTATATTACTTTTTCTTCTACACACAGTTATATTTCTTAGATGTACTCAATCACCTGTAGTCCAAGACATATAAATAAATCATTATTTGAACTATCAAAAACAAAATAGTTTATAAGATATTCTTTAGATTAAACATCTTTGCAAACAAAAAAATTCAATAAAGTTTTTGTTGTCAAATATGGCATCAAGTCAAAAATTAAGAAAAGTCTAGATTGTTTTTTTTTTTTTTTATAACTAAGTTGCGAGATAATTGAGATGCCCTAAATCAATACATTACTCACTTTGTATATGGTAAACTATTGAAATGCTGTAGTCCATGTTATGATCTATATGATGCAAATATGTTCCAGACCATAAACTATTTACATTAAATCATTTAATATTTGGTAAATAGTTACATGTTTGTTATAAACATCTTTACATTAGCCTCATTAATAATGAAAGTAACTCTAAAAAAAACGTGGTCATAGATAATCAACATTTGATTAATAAATGTGATTTTGTTAATATTGTATAACACATTATCTTCATCAAATTATGAGTAGAAGTAGCTTTTTATACCAATTCACATGATTATATACATGCAAAATGTGAAAATAGAATAAGATGGAATAAATATCTCAAGATAGAATTATAAATCAGATCAAACAAAGTGTAAATAATTAAGTGATCAAAGATAATGACAAAAAGTATATATGGTCAACCAACCCAACACAGATTCAATATTTTAGTATCTCTTCAAAACACTGGTTGGTAGCCTGCTACTCAGTACTTTAACTGAATGGTGGATTTATTATATGAGTTGCTATTAAAGAGAAAAAACAAAGTAGAGAAGAAAAAAGAGAAAATTAATAGGATAAATAGTATATGCAAGTTTATATATCAGTATAAGAATAGTAGTTTTTAAATAGTATTTTAATGTCTTTTTGTATGACTTGAAAAAAAATTAAGCATTTCATGTATATAATTATGTTGCCTACATCCTTTGCTTTCACATATTGGATGGTTTATTTCATATTTGATAGTGTATATGAAGAATAGGTATTTAATTTTGTAGTTATAGACACAAAAATTAGTAAAGAAATGATGCCTCAGCCTTGGGTAACAAAACAAAAAATATATTGATCTTAAAAAAATAATCTATTTTATTCTAGTGTTAAAGTATCTGGCTGCAAACAATCATCTTGTCATCAATGACAGTGACTCTGGTGTGAAGTAATGGACAGCCAGAGAGAGAGATTGCACACATATGAGGGAGCCGATGGAGAGTCGTTAGCCAGTGGGAGTTTTTTTTATATCTCTCTCTCTCTCGTGACCTCATCTCCTGTCTTCAACCTGTATAACCAAAAACTCCCACGTATCCCTGCCTCTTTGGGTCATCGTTTAATTGATGCCAATCATATTTTTGTCGGCTATTGCTTTTCAAGCCTTTTGTTGTTGCCTTGTGTTTTTTGTCTTTGCTGTCAATCATATCTCTGTTGGCCACTGCCTGTGTTCTCTGCCTTTGATGTCAATCATATTTTTGCCAGATCATGGTAATATATTACACTAGAATGTGAATTGAAGAACTAGATTAAAGTAGTATTATTCTATGTTAATTATACTATTTGTTATTTAAATTTATTGGCATTTTAATGTTTTCATTTGCAATTTAACTGGTCAGGCCTATATAGATTGACTCTTTAATGGAATGGATACTAATTAGCTATGGGTTTTCTCAATTTAAAGGTGTTATAATTGACATAGTTATTCAAACCCTTAAAAGAATAGCAAAAAATAATAGATTGCACTCATTGAATACATACATATTTTAAAAGTATAAATAAATCATTAAAAGACAATATTTTCAAAATTGTTTAAGTTCATGTTAATATAAAATCACTATTTTACAAATTCATTGACAATATTTTAAACATAAAATATAAAAATATCTCCTTTTTATACAAATGTAGATTTTTAGTTATATCTAGTCATCTTACCTGAGAAAATAAACTTGAGATTGTTGATTATTTGGTTTGTGACTGAGAAATCAATTTTATTTAAAATTTATCTCTGATTTGGCAAATGTCTGGGCTCAATAAATAGGAGGCTTTTCTGCATTATACATAGGTCTGAGAGTTGTAATTGATTTTTCACTTGCCATACAATTAAAAAGATGATTTTTTTCCCCTCTCCCCCAATATGATGAGGTAAAAAAAATATCATTCTCCTTCTTTGGTTAGTTCCCTTGTATGAGTATATCATTCTTGATAGTCTTTAAACATTTTATAATTCAACTAAAATGCTTAGCAATTTTCTTAAAAAATCAGATATAAAGAAAAAATGTTCATATTTATACAGAATTTAAAATTATATGAGGGTGAATCAATAAGTTTGTATCCTGGTATAGCTGAATTTTGAGTTGAGATTTTTAATTTATAATGTTCATATTTGTGTCATTAAGGGAGAAGTGTTGGGTTAAGTGTATTGAAGTAAGTTGAAAATTAATTATTTACAGTATAAAATAAATGTTTGATCATTAGCCTATAGACTTATTAATATGTTTACCTCTTCTAAATGAGAAGATTAAAAAGTATGAGTTAAACTTCTCTTATTATAAGCCAGTTTCAACAAACATTTTTATTTTTATTCAGGTCAACCTAGCAACATAAGAAAGATTATCTTATCAAACATGACTTTAAATAATAAAAATATTAACATGTTGAAAATGATTGGTAAAATTAGCCTGCAGTTTATTTTAAAATTGAAAAATACATATGATGGTTTCAGAAAAATTGTAACCTTTCTGTTATTTTTTTTTAATTCCCTTTAAATGATATCATTAAATGCATATTTTTTAATGTGTTTTTCTCTTCATATCCATATTTAAATGTTTATTGTAATAATTCATAAAGTAAACCTTTAGTATATGGTCATTCTCAATCTCTAAATTAAATGTTGTATTGTCCATCCAAGTTGTACAGATTTATAACAAATATTTTATGATGTGTGACTTCTGTAATATCCCTAATAATATTTTGAAATACAATTGTGTTGCTTTGAAAATCTATATATTGACCTATGTGTGATTTTATTTTGTGTTAATTGTTAATTATTTTCATATTATTTTCAAAGTTCTCTTTTAAATCTGATTGGAGGCAGTTCATTGAAAGTTTGTTTTTTCTTCATTTTTACTTATCTTTTGCTTGATTTATATTTTGTATTTTTGTTTAGTGTTATGCTGTAACTTTGATATTTTATTCTTTTGTATATAGGCAAGTCACTTCAATTCATAATCTTATGAAGATTATATAAATAAACATGACTCAAAGTTTATATTTGTAAACTTCGTGAACAAAATAATTTAATTATCAGTAACATTTTAGTAATTTTTTAACCCGAGAATTGTCCAGCATTGTGTTAAGAAATTTGTCTCTTGAGTTACTGTGCAATCACAATACAATTTTTACACTGTTACATATATATTACTTGAAGTATATATATATATATATATATATATATATATATATATATATTGAAATCTGACAAGATGATAAAATAAAGAACGAATAGGAAACATATCTCAATCTAACATGTTTCACTTTCATTAAAGCTTCATCAAGACAAAAATGAAAAAAAAAAATCATGGTATGTTATGATTTTGGGTTAGTTTTTATTGGTCAGATATGTCGCACATGTATTAAAGCAATAGATATTTTTTAAAAATCTGTGTGAGGAATATTTTGGCTGGTAAAGTGTGTAATAGTGTATGTATGTGTGTTTGTAAAAAATGTTTATCTGTCTAAGTGTATGTTGGATAGCAATGTTTGTGTGTGTGTGAGAGGAATGTCTGCTGTCGTCAACTGTGTGGGTCAGTCACATATATGAATATAAAAAAATCTAAGTACAAAATTATTGCAACATCTCACTACATTTCATCAACCTGCATGGAAATGATGTATACAGGC
Organism: Ascarosepion bandense; assembly: GCA_037127315.1. Classification (NCBI taxonomy): domain Eukaryota; kingdom Metazoa; phylum Mollusca; class Cephalopoda; order Sepiida; family Sepiidae; genus Ascarosepion; species Ascarosepion bandense. The sequence continues at coordinate 6,434,861 of JBBBDQ010001527.1, read as the reverse complement.
ATTCTTCACACTCACACACATGCACACACACTTTTTCATCCAACATACACTGAGACAGAAAACCATTTCTTTAAACACACTTTACCATCCAAAATATTCCTCACACAGACTTAAAGAAATATCTATTGTTTTAATATATGTGACACTTATCTGACCAATAGGAACAAACCCCAAATCATAACATACCAGTTTTCTGTGTCTCTTTGTTTTTCATTTTTCTCTTGATCTCTGATAAAGCTTTAATAAAAGTGAGACATGTTAGATGGAGATATATTTCCTATTTATTCTTCATTTTAATATATATATATATATATATATATATATATCATGGTTTGTCTATTTTTAATTTAAAATTAGATTTTAAAGTGATTAGGAAACTAACTAAAAATGAAGACATTGTGTGTGTGTGTGTGTGTGTCTGTGTCTTAGGCTTGACCAACTGTTTAACTGTAGCACTTGTTTTTTAAACAATATTTACATGAATAATTTAACTTTTTTAATTTATAATTTATAGATATTCCATCATTTAAATTTCATGTTTTCCCTTGAGATTCATTAATGTTAATTTTCAAAAGTTATATTCATTTCAAACTATAGGTTAATAAATAATATTTACCTGCATGTATCTATTAGTTGCTTCAAATTAGTTTGTCACTCTATAAAAAGCTGTTAGATATAAATTATTGATCAACCTTTAGTGTGTGTGTGTGTGCAGCAAAAGTGTCCCCCCTACACACACACACTTTGTTTTTTAACTGAAGTGGATAGGGTGATGTGAAGCAATTGAGTGACCATCATGATCAACAGATTTAGTACCATCAGACGTTTTTTACAGGCCTAAACCAAAAACAATTTGTGAATGAAAACAAGTAATTTCTGATAAACTTTCTGAAATTATTTTAGAAATGTGCCAAATGGTTTGTACAAGTGATGTTCAATGTTGTTTTGGACATATTAAATAGTTTGTTAATCATAACAAATGTTTTTTTGATGTGCCAATACATGTTAAATTTCTTAAACTACTGCAATTTATTTTTGTTCAATAAAAGTTAAATAAAAAAGGGCAGTATTTTTGCTGCAACTTGTATTTTCAAGTAGATGTCTACATAGCAAAATTAACCTTTCTTAAAAGTCATAAAATATTAGTGTTAAATCATAAGATACTGAGAAGTATCTTTTTTTGTTTGATTTGTATGCTAGGAATGGTTAACATGGCAGCGGTGTGCCTGTTATCTTATCTACAGAGGTGTAACAAGGATTAAGTGTGCGCAGGAATTGCAGCCTATTATCTATTATCTCACACGGAAAGGATACATCAATATTGGGCTTTTGCGAGATCCACCTTCTGACTTATTACTTCCAAACATTGACCATGAAGACGTAAGTAACATCATTTAACACTCCTTCTTTGTATTTTTGTGTCTCACTACTTATTCCAAAAGACAATGGAACAATCACCAGAAATATTTCCTTATTCTAGTTTGATGGATTTAATTTTAATGCATCCAGTTTATATCTTGTTTGACATTAATGAGATATTTTCCTGATCTGGTGCTTCCTGACAAATAGTCATTCATAATATTTAATGTGATTTTTAAGAATTATTGTAAATTAATTTTTATTTATATGTTGAAATGAACACAAGGTTATCAAAGATTATTCTGTTTTGGAGAGAGTTCAATTGTCTTTGACATTTAGTTAAATGTTATTTTTTTTAATGGAGCTTCAGCATAGAGTAATGGTTAGCAAGAGTGTCTGATCAACCCTTACTATTGAATAGTGAGTTCAGTTCTCACTAGGTGTCTAAGACTAGTGGGCTTTTATAAAAAAAAACAAAAAAAACTAAGTGGGTACCTCATGGTATAATTTTATTTAAAATTTGCTTATATTAGTAATACTTTATGATCAATTCATGTCCTCATCACAGTTATTTATTAATAACATGTAAACTTTGATGATTACTACCAAAGTGTAAAAATGATTAATAATTTCCAGATGATGGTTAGTAAATAGTTCCTTTTAATGTTTTTCTAGAACATTATCAACTTTTATTATAAACTGCTGATATATATAAGAATGAATATGCATTTGTTGCTTATTGTTTGATATAACTCTGAAAATTTGCTCCTGACGACATGTCAAGAAGTGTCAAAACAGAATAAATACTTTGTAGCAATATTATAACATACTTATGTTATAAATTTTAAATAAATATTATTCGTTCTACTTGGTATTGAGCACTTTTTAAGAATAGTGTTCTTTGGATACACACCCTATACTTGGATATATACATATATATGTACGTACGTACGTACGTACATATATATATATATATATATATATATATATATATATATGTGTGTGTGTGTAAATTTTTTTGTGCAACAAAATGCTAATACATACTTAAGGAGGAGTACCATGGTGAGAAATGACAAACTAAAAATAAATAGTTTAATGATATCGCTTAAAAACAGAAAGAGGGGAAATCAAAAAGATCAAAAGATCCACTTAAAAAAAAAAAAAATGAAAAACCTGAGGCAAGCCTTTCGTAAGCCTTTTGTCTAACAAAACTAGTCATGGGTATATGTCGGAAGAAGATTTTTCCCTAATTTTAATGTTCAGAACAAAAATAAATCCCCATTGTCATAAAACTTTCACCAAGTGACCTGTAACACCCCAGTGGACATTCCGAACAATTTCTCCGGCGGCCGTTCTCCACGCTGTGATATTGCCGGGGTTTGGTTGAAAAAGTTGGAGTCTCAAGCTGGGGGTACGAACTTCCACAACTTGGATGAGTTAAAACGATGCTTTATTTTGTTTAGAGTTAGTCTTTCGGTTGGGGCAGGTGAATGTGACACACAGCTCTAACTCTAATTAATGGAGATCAAATGCCGAACCGATCGACTTAAGCCGAATAGAGTTTCTACTTCAAGCACACGCCCGGCTTAACTAACCCAACTCAACTCAAACTAACTGATTGGCTGGGAAAAATCACCTGTATTTATTTAAAACAATCCGGAAGTGACTAGACCACCGGGTGATAAGCATTGGCGACTGTAAGTCCAAAATTTCAAGGTACTTAAATTTTCCTTCTTTTGATGTGTAAACATCTTGCAGACATCCGTCTGAACTTAGCCTTAGTATTTTCCAGGATTTTTTTTCTTTTTATCTTAATAAAGCTTTCGCCGGATGTTTTTATAGCCCTGACACTTTACCCGTAACCAGGTGTTTTTTTATTGCCAGAGAAAGGGAAAATTCTATTATCTTTTCTCAATGTGTGGCCAAGATACAGTAAAGACAGTTTTTGACCTGGTCACTAAAAAATCTATTTCCTAAACTTTATCTTTTATCACATCAAATCACTTAGTCAAATATGTACCGGAAGACTGGTAGGATTTAACAGTAATCTGATGTTCTTTTCTCTTCCACAAATTTCCTTATAAAAGAAAAAGCATTTATTTTTTTCACTTTTGTTAAATGAAACACATGTTTTTAAACTATTTTTCTATTCTCAATCTATTATAATAAAATACATATTTTACAAATCCACCTTAATATACGCCTAGTTATCATGTCACAGACCCAAATAATTCCAATTGAAGCTTGAGATCTCTTTGCACAGACAAAGAGGGTTTGACAATATCGTTAAAGCCTCCAGAACAATAAGAATGGGGAACGACCTCTGTGCAAAACAGAAAAGTGATCTGCAGAATAAGTCACTGCATTCCTTTATAGATAACAAGTGTTCACCAATGGCAGATTTGGGCATCTGTGACCATTCAGAAGTAGGGCGGTGCTCACAAATAGAATGCTTTCATTTTTTGATAAATTATACTTTTCAAAGTTTATTTCTCAGAGAGACTTACTTTGCCATAATTCCAACAATCAAAAGTCTTCCAATTTTTAAAAATTTTTGATTAAAAATAAATTTGGTGCCTCCTCTTACACAGACAAACACATATTTAATTTATCTGATTATATTTTGTCGAATATTAAGAAGTTTGTTTTGTCTAAAGGCCTTGAATTTTGTGTGCCTCCTCTTCATATTGATAAGTTATCTGTATTTAGCGAATTCGAGATTTTTTCTCAACTGAAGAAGAATGCACGTTCCTCTGTTGATAACTTAAATTGATGAAATGGTTGGTTGAATTTCTGGATCCAGTCTTCTCACATTATTCTACTTTTTGTATGCCCGACTCCTTTCATTTAGCAACAGCTATCCAAGACTTTCTTTGTGATGCAAACTCTTGTTATCTTGCTTCTTTTGATATCAGTAGTTTGTTTACCAATGTTCCTTTGACAGAGGTAAACAATATATGGAGGTAAACAATATATGTGCTGATTATTTATATAGGGGTCCTGTTAAGGCTCCTTCTTTTCCCCAAAAGGTTTATGTTGATCTAATTGAATTGGCTACTAAGTCTGTTTTATTTAGTTTCAACAATATAATGTACCACCAAATTGATGAGATTTCTGTGGACTTTCTGCTTGGTTCCATTTTGGCAAATATTTTTGTGGGCTTTTTTGAAATATTTGGCATTTTGTGTTTGCTATGTTGATAATTGAAGCTTTGCTGTTCTTTCACTTTCTTAATGATTTGCACCCTGTACTTAAATTTACTATTAAAGTTGAAAAGAACAAGCAACTTCCCTTCCTTGATGTTTTGGTTTCCAAAAATAACCATTCTTTCATTAGTTTGGTGTATAGGAAACCCACTTTTTGGGGGTTATATCGAGGTTGGGAATCTTTTGCTCCTAGGATCCGAAAGATCAGTCTCATCAGAACCCTAACACACTGGGCTCTTATAATTTGTTCTAATGCAACTTTTGATGGTGAGATTGAGAACATTTGGAGTATATTT